>KZ308305.1:650857-710941 GCA_000376725.2 Ladona fulva
TGTCTTGAAAACAGTAGAATAAATATTATAAATAATGGTAAGAAATATATTGAGTTATTTTGATCTTACGACGGAATGTTTCAGGCTTAGGAGGACCAGATATATATGATAATAGATATATTATTAAACTAAATTAAGTTCCGTCATGCTTGATGGGGGCCTTTACTAGTGAGATATATAAAATACGGAGAATTATGCAGAAATTCAGGGAGGTAATCTACGCACAAGATGGACCTACAGACAGATGTGTGGAAGTACATGATATTCTTGAACAGATGAGCTCAATGCACTAGCTTGAACAGTATTTATAGCAGCAGATGTTCCTGAGTGGAAATCTGTGTATTGCATAAGGAGAGAACTATACAAAATATTTCTGCATGTAAGCTAATCATGAAGTATTTCTATCATGCAAACTCAGAATATTAACCAATATCAAATTACATAGCTACATAATGAATTAATACCACTATGAGATAAAAATGACCCAAAATCAACTTGAAGGACTTGCTGGGAACTTCATGGGACACATCTATGGTCATTTACGTGCTAAAAGAAATCATAAAAAACTACAACAAGAATTGGAATCCTGAAAATTATGCTCATTTCATAAAGCACTGTAAATAATAAGGAAGCAACAACTATATATCTAATTTCAAAACACAAAAGCCCATAAGTACTTGATCAAAAGGAATACCACACTAAAGCCTCAGGGAGAAATTTAATAAATAATTATATTCATACATCTACTAAATTATCACATTTCTACGGAAAGATAGTAAACAAGCAAGTTGATATGTTTCAAGTTAGGATTACACATAGAAGAAAACTATTAAATCAGAAACAAAATTACAGAAAAACCTATTATGTAAGAGTGGAGGACATATAAGGCAGCAGTATAACCTGGTTCATCAAATCTCATTGGGCTCAATTTTATTACTATCAAATTTATGTATAATCCTAATCAGCAAGTCAATGACCAAAGAAGTTTTTTGCTTAATTGCTTTGGAACTCTCAGTAAAGTATGATCTCTCTTGAAATAAATCTAACGAAAAAGTTTTAGTGGGACCTGTAACATCGAAACATACGCTTTATGTTTAGTTAGCACTAAAATTTTAGTGGATTAGTTATGCATCCTACTCATAATTCAATATAAAATATTAAAACAATATATTTTTTCAATGCAACACCCCAAATTTATAGGCATGTTCTTAGATTAAATTTATATTCAATATTTATGCCCAAGCAGGAAAGTTTAAATTACATTATTTTCAAGAAATAGAATGTTAAAACACACAAAATATTATTTTTACTTATTATTATGATAATAATTATATTTTACACTTAATTGTGGTTAAAAGGTATACTTGGCTTAGGTACACATAATTGGCACATAGTTTGTAGTTTTACTACTTGCTATAAGAGTTCCAAATTAACCAGGATATCCTGCTGACAATTAGGAGATAATGGCACATCTAATTAATGAATAAAACATTGCCTGAAGGAGCACACTCAAACACTTCACAAACAATCAAACTCTAAATCTAATAGAGAGGATTTACCTGTCCTATAGCAGGTGAGGCACCCCCAGGAAAATTAGAGCCAGGAGGTATATATGGGGGACATATTGCCAGGAAGGGATTGGATGGAATCCCCACTGCAGGCTGGCCAGCACCAATCGGATGCTGTTGTCCCTGGCCCATGGTGGGGACACCCACAAACATACCATTCTGATAAGAAATGTGGGAATTTGGTTTATTTTTCAACTTCTAAAAACTTTCCCCACCAGCCCACAGAAGAAATATAGATCATTTTTGAAATCCCATTGATTACTCAGAACAGCATAACATAACATTAGCTTAAAAATCTATAAATCTGCAAGAGCAAAATATTCCACAATTTGGTAGATTTCCTTCAGTAAATCTGCAAGTCACTCAGAACATTGAAAGACATCCACACTGAAGAATGTTTACCTATGGAAATAGTTCAAATAATCTTAGGAGGAAACGAATGAATGTATAGATAACAATTATAACTGGAAGTTTAAACAATAATAATCATAATAATAAAATGTTTTTATCGAAGGGCGAGATTGAGAATTCCTAGTCCCCTCTTACATCTAACACTTAAATAATTGACCAATGACTAAAGCATCTAAGTAAATAATGTAGTCAGCATTCATCAATCAGAACAGTTTAACTCTTTGAATTTTCTCCTACTACTTTACCAGGAAAGTTTGAAAGGTTTCAAAAACGGAATAAAATGCCATGTATTTTTAATACTTCTAAAGTTGACTGATATATATTTTATGGAAGATGAGAAGTTAAAAACTGTTGTTGAGCTGCAGTTCAGATTGCAAAGACATTAACATTGATACTAAAACATGACATTCCAATTTCTTTGGAAAATTAAAAGATTAAATTAAAGAGCAAAGAGTAAGTTAGCTCAAGGGAATCTAACTACAGTAAAACCTTGTTAACATGAACTTGTAGGGACTGAAAAATCAAGAGTTTGTGTTAAAAAAATTCGTGTTAGGGAAATCACGAGAAAATTACGCAAACTTTTCTAGCCTATTTCAGATATACATTTATTGCTCAAATCAAATGCAAATACAATCAAATGTATTATCTAACAAGAACCTATACACAGAAAATATAAATTGATATCATTGAGCATTGATATCGATACATCCCGTTCTGCTGGGATAGCTCAATGGACAGAGCACCCAGCTTCTGCGTAATCTCCAAATTGATATTCAATTCTAATTCAAAAATTATTCAATTCTGGGTAAACAAAAACAATTAAGAATAAAATACTACGAAAACTAATTCGCATACCATATCATGGCTAACTTTGATCGGTATAATTGTCTCCAATTTCATTCCCACTCTTCTCGTGTGTCATTGCACCGGCTCCTTTGTCAGTTAGATTCACCTCCGAGCGAGTCCATGCTCTGTCAAAGCAATTTTTAATATGCTTCCCAAGCTGCTACGATCACTATGACCACATCTAAGACCATCCATTTCACAGTATTCTTACTTTCCACAGCGCAGATTACACCTTGCACCAAGCGGATATGGTACTCTTTTTTCAATAGGGGCAAGAGGGCAATAATAACCTGATCTAGGAGCTGAAGACGGCTCATTGTGTTTGCCGGGAAGAAGCAAACTTTCACATGGCTGAGCTGCAATTTTCCTAAGTTATGCGCTGCAGAATTATCCATTTTCAGCAGGACCTGCCGATTCTGTACTTTCATACGGCAATTAAATTTCAAGAGCCACTGTCAGAATGCCATTCCATCAATCCACGCCTTCCTGTGGTGTGAATAGTCAAAGGGCAGCATAGACTTATCAATGTGCTTAAAAAAGCATGGGCTCCTGATTTTCCTATCACCCAAACTTGAAGTTTCTCACTCCCATCTGAACTGCAGGTGAGAAACATGGTTAATCTCTGCTTGCTACTGGTCATTACATTTTTCTCCCTACATATTTAAAGAGCGGTTTGGCAAGAGATTACAAAACATCCCTGTCTCATACTTGTTGAAAATGTTCAGTGGGTCATACTTTTCCTGGAGCCGCTTGAAATGTAGAAGCCATTCATTTGCATCTGGTTCGTGCACTTTATTACCCTCTCCCTATATCACATGAGAGGAGATCCCGTGATGAGCTTGGCATAATCGCTTAGCTTTGTGTCCTATGCTGCCTGTTGCAGTGGCTTGTTGCAATTTTTCTCGATTCTTTATTATTGTAGAGAGCATTGATATCGGAATACCAAAGGAATGAGCAATCTGAGTTTTACTACAAGCTCAGCATTCCACTTCATCCAAAATCCGGAGCTTTGTTTGGAGATTAGTACTAGTTTGCACACGCTTGCTCATTTTGTGTAAGAAACACTCCAAATTAAGAATAAAACTCCATAAGACGCAATGTATCCAAGCCAGGACAGCAATTTGGGTTTGTGTTACAGCGAAATTCGTGTTAAGTGAGTATGTGTTAACGAGGTTTTACTGTATAATTATTGTATTTAGTTGGGTTATTAATGAAATTTTGTCTACAAAAATTATATCAAATTATAGATAATATATCAACATGATGTTTTAGCTAGTTTTGATAACAAATAATATTAACACCTTGGCATATATGGGAGTACATCACTGAAGTAATTAATTTCAACCTTGTAATTAACACAGTGAAGATAATTTTACTTTAAGTAAAAGAGAAATTCAAAGAGTTAAAGTTCTAAAATTAAAATACCCCATGAACAGATTCCTCATAAAAATATTAAAAAAGAACAGAAAATGCTGATAAAATACTATCAAGCACTCTAAAAGCAACAGAAAACATCACTTCTACAGCTTAGCTCCATGAAAACTAAGAGCACTAAATACATACTTCATGCAAACATATTTAAAATTCAAATATGTGTTTGCATTCAAAAGTATAAAAAGAAACATACAAACAACTGCAAATTAAATTAGATAATATATGACAGATACTTGATTCTGTAAATTATCATGATTAATGCATTTCATTATTTTTTCATGCATATGTCCAATAAAAATAAACTAATAGCAAGATATTTAAAGAAAATGCTATTTCATGGCTACCAAAATGCTTTTTAGATGGTCATTCATTTATTGTAATGGGAGAATGGTATTTTTAGCAGAGGTAGAAGAATGACAACAGCTAATTTTCCTATCTTATTATTTTAGAACTGATTTAAAGCATAACAAGTTTGTAATTTTTTAATAGATAAAACGCGATAAGTAAAACAATCCTGAAATAAAATATTCAAGCAAATAACATAACTTAAATGCATGAAATGAATATTACACAATTTCACAATGAAGATGAATTAAGGAAAAGGTACTTGTAAATAGAAAGAATAAGATTAAACTTTAAAAATTCTGCACCCATGATGAAACATTCCCCCAGTGTTTTTTCATACTAAAACTAAGAAAAATTTATTAATCAAATGATGTAAAAAAATAAAACTAGATAGCATGATGTGGTAAAATGAGGAGGAATGAAATGTGAAAAATGAAGCACCACTAATTCATTTAGTTGCCATGATGTAATTAGACACTGAATACTGTTAAAAGTTACTCCAATAGGTGTCTATTTTAAGAATAAAATCGTGCTAATTTCAAATATGATTTTACAAAACTCAATTTACCCGTACCTTTTCAACATGAGCTCATCTTCAATAGTCTTAAAGCCAAATCTGAGACTAACACTGACTGTATAACACAGTAATATTTCAGTGAGGCAGATGCAGCTTTTTTAAGCTAGAGAATGCAGTATGTATGTTTGAAGATAACAATTCTTCTGATATGATTTAGGTAAACTTTAACAGAGCTAAGAATTGAAATTGTTGCTTCACTCAAACTATAAAAATAACTTCAATCCTTTTGAAATGAAACATGAAACTCCTTGGAAAAATTAAAGTTTACTCAAATTTCCATGGATTGTATATATTTTACATGACATGACTGATTTTATTTCAAATTAGGAATGAAATAAAGAAACCCACAAGTATAAAAATGAAGCAAAATCACAGAAAAGGATGTAGTGATTCAAAGCAGAAAATCATTCAGCATAGCATATTTTTAGAAATTAAACAATCAACACAGGTGTATCTTTTGCTATTTTACTCATGTTAAAAATAATTTAAGAGGGTGAATCAACGAGCGCATAAAACTGAAGAAAGATGGCTTTACCACAGTGGGCTGCAATCTTTCAAACAATAGCATATAAAATTTCAGACTCATTCATACTTTTGATTTAACAGCCATTTGAAAGCCAATAAGAAAAATATTGGTTTGATTGGTGCAAAGGAAGAAAAAGAATATCAACCGCAGATTCACTTGTTAATTTAGGAGGATAAGTGGTAGGAAGAAATAAAAGTGAATTTAGCTGTCTATAAGGTACCATTCCACCATAGGATAACCTTAAGATTATTCTATGGTAGAAAGAAAAATGTGATTTTGATGAGAATATATTGATTGATTATACCAGAATTATGTCATCATGTGGTTCTTGATTTACAACTGGGTTCCCTTTGCAATGATCGGTCTTAAGATGATTTGGACTTCAGTCAAGCAAGTTGGTCAAAAATGAACTATTTAACTATAGTATGTGTAACAAAATCGGTTCCTTTGCCTGTCTTACAGGCAAAGGAACTGATTATGTTCATGTAGGTTTATGTTTACCCCTGTCTTACAGGGGTAAATATAAACCTACATGAAAGAATAAATTAAATTGGTTTTTAGTGCAAGTGGTTGTAAGTTGAGAAGCACCTTTGATTTTTATTACTAAACAAATCTGAAACCTTCACATCATTTGATTCTTTTTTAATAAAACATGCCCAAATAATAAATATTGATTACTAGTAAGTATTGATTTGAACTAGCATACCTGCATCATTCCTGGAGATCCGCCAGATAGTCCAGTCATACCTCGCCCAACTGGCTGAACAGGCATTGCTGCTTGAACACCCATCATTCCATTTGGCATCATGCCATAACCTGTTACCGGAATGCCAGCAGTTGGAAAAGCCTGTTGTGGAGGTTGCTGAGGAAACATTCCCCTACCAGCAACGCCCATACCTCCACTTGGATCCATCATCATACCTATTTCAAAATAAATAATTACTCAGTTTGGTAGAAGTAAGTTCAGAATTAAGCATCAAGGCATTTCACTTAGTGGAGAACACTTCTTGGCAAGATCGTCATATTTGATAAATAGAAAGGACTTATATGCCAATGTAGAGCCAAATCATGGAGTGAGATGCTGACATTATCTATTTGATTATCATCAAAAATGAAATTAAGAGAATTTGATGCAAATAACCATTATCATCACTGATGAGCAGAATCCACATTTACTTACTCTGGGGCTTCATATTCTAAGTAAAGAACATAATAAAGATAATACTATCAATGTTCTGCAGGCCAGAAATACCCACTTTGGCACCATAGGTTCCCACCCCTGCACTGGGATGATTTGAGATGATGCTAATTGCATACATCCTAGGGGCACTTAAAGTTTTTCATAATTTATGAGTGAAAGAATTTCAATTCAGCTTTTCACTTATTTACTGCCCACCATATGAAATATACTATGCAAATCAGTGGACTGTAGTAAAACATGTTAAAAACTTGATCAAAAGTTACTTTAAATTATAAACAATTTACTTCAACGCTTCAACATAAAAAATTTATCCAAACTATCTAAATATAATGAACTAATTGACCTTTCATTTAAATGATTTAGGTTTAATAGTTCTAAATGGTAAGCAAGAGTGCTCAATCTATTGCATCTTTTTATTCCATCTGTATCCGAAAGTGGTGATGCATTCTAAAAATTATAATCCAAATTTCTACACAACTTTTCCTTAAAATTGGCCTTCCAAAATTGGAAGGCCAATGGGGACAAGGCTAAATTCATATTTACCATTTGGTTGCATAAGATAAGCCACATGTTAAATCACAAGGCCACTCTTGATTAGCATGTTGCCAACATTCAAATAGTTAAAATTGTAGATGAGGAAATGAATTAATTTGCTGAGTGAAGTAAATGAGAATACTTTCCATTTTCAGGGGGATCAGCAAGGCTGGGAAACATTTTATTTTAATATGGCATTTTTTTCAGTGTGTGACAAAAAGGCTGCAGTGAATGACCAAAAAGACAACATTTGGTCTAACCCATTTGCCATTATGAAAATATTTCATTTCATTTCAGAGGAATAAAGTATACTTCATAGCAAATGAGATTCAATTTTTTCCCCAGAGAAGTCAAAGGAAATTCTACCAGTATCTTAAATGGCCAATGTCGGTGTCAGATATGGCCTGCAAAAGTATTAAAAGATAACATAAAAACTTAACACCTGTATAAAATCTTGCCTGCCACTTGAGATGGTAAACCCCTAAAACTATCCATTGCTGGGCTACAAATACAGGGCATAAACTAGGGTGCAACTAATAAGATGAAAAATAGGGTATAAGGCTGGATTTATCAGAGCGTCTGATGGAAAAATCCATCCATTTTGGTGAATGTCACTATGAGAAAATAAAATAATTAAAACTAAAAAACAAACTAACCAGGCATAGCACCAAAAGCAGGAGCTGGAGATGCAGATGGAACACTAGAACCCTGAGAGTATAATGCCATTATAGAATCCTTGGTTAGCTGCTTCTTTTCCCCTTGAGATTTGCCTGCGGAGGCTTGATTAAAGAAGCTTTCTTCTTCAGCAGTTCTTTTTCCGGCCTCTCCAGAACTGTTTTCAGTCTTTCCAGTTGAAGTTGATGCCGATGTAGCAGCAGGAGCAGGTGTGGGACCGCTCAAGAAGCTACTAAATATATCATCTCCAGTGCCACCAGAAGACCCTCCTGATGTTGAGTTTGGAACAGGAGCATCTGCAAAAGAGTTGTCAATTAGGAAGTCTTCTAAGATTAGATAAAACGTATATAGATAAAAATGTGCACAGTAAAAATGCAGTACAGTAAACCAAATTTTAGTTGTTAAATCCTCTCATACTAGAAGAAACACCAACAGTTAAAACATTGGTTTTATGTAAATTTTGAAAATTAGCTTAGCTCATTTCTACTAGATCCTGCTGAATAGACAATACTGAATCATGTATCACAAAAATATAGCCAGCCAATTAAATTCCCAATAATCAAGGTCATAATTATTACATAACCTCTGATAACCTTACAATCAAAACAGTAAAAAGCAATTAAAGTATACAGCAACAAAGGCTTTTAAATGCAGAGTAAATAACTTCATAGCAAAACTTTAACAATTCTGTGAGGTATTTAGCAATGTTAGCAGCATTTATAAAGAGTACATCAATCAGGAGAATCACTTGCTGATATGGTTTTGTTATGAAACCTGAGTTATAAGCTGTACTTCTAATAGCAAAGAAATTCAACACTTTTTAGTCTGATTATCAGCAGACAACTAAGATTTTAAAGACTGAAGACCACTATCATTGGAATATTTATACTGGAAACTGATTTTAGGCAGGCATCCACCAGCATGCTTTACATTAACTAAACCATTCCAGAAAGTATACAAAACAACACTATGTAAGCTAAACTATTCAAGACTACAGTTTTTCCTACATTTTGTAGCAGACATAAGGTTTAGCTATAGAGAAAAATATTCAGACTATTCTTCAACTGAGAAAACTAATGATAACAAGGTAAATTTTTTAAGGACATTGAAAAGGAAGCATATTGAGTGATAGTAAATATTTCATGCAAAATTTGATCTTGAAAACAATACCAAGAACAATGAGCTAAAGGAAACTGGAGGAAACATCTAAGAATGAAAGAGAAATGACAAAATTGGGAAGCATCTGTTAACATACATGCATAGTGACCATCTCACCTAAACCAAGGAGATCCTCTGTGGCAGACGGTTTATCTTTAACCTCAGTTTTACCAGATTTGGGAGTGGTCCATGCGGTTTCACCACTTCCTTTCTTAGGCTTTGGAATGGGAGTTAGGGCAGTCTGTCTCTGGCGCCTTTCTGTCGAGCTGAGGGATGACGCAGGGGAAGAAGATGGTGACGAAGATGCATTAGCCATGTTTGAAGAAGATGATGGTGATGATGATAGCTGTGAAGACGACTGACTGCCTCCCCTTCTTTTGGCTTCTCGTTTCTTTTTGGCCTCCAGCTCTAGCTCTTTATCCCAGTCAACCTTGGTGGGAGGTTGAGGAGGGACCCATTCACGGGCAACATACTTCCGTGCCTCATACTTGGCCCGTACAAATGCTTCTAGAGAGGAATCACTTTGAGGACGGCGGAAACCATCAGGAAGATTTGCTTCATAAACTGCACGGGCTCTGCTGTTACCCATTTGCTGGAGGCACTAAAACAAAAGATAACTTCAGCTATTGAATTAAGCAGAAAAACTGACACAATATGAAAATCTAAAAAAAAATAATAGCTTAATATAAAAAGTGAGTTCTCATTAGAGTGAGTTCAGCAAAAAAATATTATTCAAAAGAAGAAAAAGGACTTATTGGAACACCATTAGAAGAGAATACAATAGAATACCAAAAGTCTTGAAAATAGATTAAAAATTAAATACAAATAACGATTACAATGTAAATTTTTCAATACAATTAGGGTAGAATAATTGCATTAAGCAATGAAATTTCCAGGATGCTTGAACTGACAGGAGTGACATTATTCTAAATTAAGTATAATTTGATAAACTGAATTGCATTACAATCTATGGTGACTTTTTTGCCTGCACAATTTTTTAACACTTATTAAACTGCTACATGACCCAAGATAGCCTTGTCATTAATAAGATTTTGATACAATAAATAATGTAATCAGACTAGTTAAGGTGACAAAAATCACCTTAAGATAATAAACATAAGATCATGCAACAGCCTCCAAAACGAATTTAAATGAGCACTGGTTACTAATTGATAATGGTAGTAGGAATTTACCTCATAAATAATAGCTATCTTCAAGGAATACTCAAGTAAAAATAATACGACATGGAAAAGATCTCAATTGAATGTGCTTGATATTTGAACATCAAAACACCATTTTTTAATAAAAGTAAAATAGTATTTTCAGAACAAAAGCAAGTCATTGTAACCATAATTTATAAAAAGATTTTCATCTTCAGCTACAGATGTTGACATATTCTCTCAGATTCATTGAGTGCAATTCATAGATAACTCATCAGTAGGTCACATTCATACTACTCTATATGAACCAGTGCCCACAGCTTAACTCACTAAATTTGAACAAAATATTGAAAATTTCCTCCAGATAGAAGGTTTAAAATTTCTTTTATTATTCCACCATTGGTTCATTTCATACATTATATTTTAATTAAAAATATTGCATTTTTAGACAGCCAATGCAATAACAGCTCAACAACCTGATTTTTAAACAAGGAAACAGTTTTAGGTACTTGGCACGATAAGGTTCTGGTGGAATAGCTCAATGGATAGAGCAACTGACCGGCAATTGGTAGACCTGGGTTCGAGTCCTGGTTCTGTCAGACTTTTTTCATGTTCGTCTCTCCTTGGAACCTGATTTTTGTTGAATGTATCAAATATCCATGAACCAAAGAACTTTCAAACATGTATGATAATGGGAATTCATGTTAAAACTGAATAATGTTTGTTGCTAAAGAAAAACACAGGAGTCCTTGAGCAGATTTGCACCTTCTAAAGGTGACAACTAATATTTTGTAATATCTACCTGAGTTTTGAAACTAATTATGAAATTATATCTCAAAATAGGTAAATGAAGAAGAAAAAACAGATCAATGCCCTTGGGTATCAACACTCAAACAGAATTGAAGTATATAATATGATATCAATGCAATATAATATGATAGCAATGCATTAGCAAAATGCAATGAAATGTTAGAGTCTGAAAATATCAAAAGAGAGAGAAAAGGGAAAACTACCAATGTACTTCATTCAAATTATCAGTGCAAATTTAATACTTGAATATAGAGATAAAGTTTTCACTGTATGAATAACTAATCACAGCCTTAGATAAGGAGGCAATGCACACTGATTCAAGGCTAGTGGTACTGTTCACAAAAGAAAGAAAAAGATACATTTTTAGTAACATTGAGTTTGATCCCTCAACTTTTAGAAAATATAAAAAGCTCACGATATTCATTAGATGTAAGAAATAAAACAGATATTGAGTAGAGAACATCTACATCAATATGGTAAAACATTTTATCCTCCAAAACTTCTAGGAAAACTTCAAGTAGCAAGCATAATAAAAGAAATGAGGCATGATAGTTACAACAAATTCCCTGATAAACTGACTAATATAACTCAAATACATCACATTTCACGCAAAAGAGACTGACTTACAGAAGAGAAGAAAATACCTCATTCAACAAGGTTTTCTTACATTTCACACTGAAAATCTTTGAAAAATGAAAGGGTATAATAAGTTTCATTCCCTTTAATTAAATAATATTGATTGTAATTACTTAATGCACTTAGTTGTAAAGTCAACCAAAAATGCATTATAATGAACTAAAGAAAGTTCTAAATTTAAATCTGCAACCTTTGTACAATTTTGCACAACTTCTGGAATGTTTTCAGGTATTTATGCAAAGGAAAGCTTCTTTGAAACTGAAACTGAATTAGTTCACCACAACTGGAATTTCAATCTTCATCACTATAAGTACTTGACATGACATGACATAGAAATGGGTCTACAAATACAAAAAAATAAAATTATCTAGCTTGAGATTTTGGTTTATAAATATAACAGACGGTCGATAACTACAAAATGAAAGCTTTCAAGTTATTTTACTATTTTATCACCCTAAAGAGTTTCCGAATTTACTTATCTTGATTGACTAAAAATTTACTTCCTATAGAATGGTAGGGAAACTTAAGAGTGTAAATCAGAACTTGTTTGCTTGGCTACTGTTAAAATGCAGAGGTAATAAAAATTTGATTGTCTGAGGTGAGAAGAAATATAATCAGGTCACCAATGAGAAATATTTACTTTTGAATATTAATCTGTTTCCATGAGTTATACCGAAATACACATTTGTCTCGATTTTTCATATTTTAACCAATATCTGACATGCTGCATATAATAGTTTCAGTAACATTAACTGTTGACAGTAAAAATGCTTTTCCTTCTCCAAGAACACATTTGAGCTGACCCTCAAGGTCTTTTGATAGTCTCCAATTACATAATCACATGCAAACTAGCCATCACTGTCTGAAGTCTCTGAGCCACTTTAATGGGTCAAGGCCACAATCATCAGCTGTAATTTCAGTCAAGGATGAGAGGATGCAATGAATTACTAACGTTAGCATAACTTAACTGCAGCTGTGTTGAAATAATATTAACTCTCATAAAGAATAATAAGGATTTCTTGTCTTAAAAAAATAAAAAATGACAATGACCTGCAAAGATAAATTTGAGTTGAAGTATACAAATAACTTCTGGTAGGTAGTATTATTAAAAGTGCTTCGACAACTAAGGTGATAACGCATCTAAGCTCCCAGCGGTAATCGAACCCGGGACTGCTTTCGGAGAAGATGAACGCGTTGCTCACTTGGCTATCCGGGAGCCAAATAACTTCTATTCTATAATAACGATGAGTATATTCTAAAACATATGATACAATTGTGATGTATCAAATAACCTCATATGAAATTATCACAGTTTGAAGTTGCAATCTTATCTCAAGGAGCACTCTTTGAAGAACAGTAAATCATACATATAAAAACACTAACTACACACTTATCATAAGATTTATCTCTATTTCTCCTTACTTTTACATGCGCTATATATACATTTGGATTGTAAGTCACGATAAAAACGTCTTGATTCAAATACACAGCATTTAACCTTCCATAACAGTAAACAACTTTTGTCGAACCCACATTCATTACACTCCATACAGACTTCTGCAAAAATAAACTAAAACGAACTAAGTTATTTCTATCAAGTTTTTCATACAAATAAAAAGCTTAATGCATTTATTTTCCTGGCGTATTAGAATTAGAAGAAGATTTTTAATACATCTAACAAAAGTGAATGTAAATTACTATCTTTACCTAAACATTCAAAAGAAGATAGGTATTTGAGAATGATAAAGAAAGGAATTTTCAGGTCTTAGGTAAATTTGATTTTGATAACAAAACGACAAATCGAAAAATAATAGCAAAATATCTTAGGTAAGGAAGACATTTCTCGAAAGTCGAAATGGAAGAACTTTTACATCCAAATCAACTTCAGATATTTAAATAAATGTGCGAAAAATTCCAAAATGAAAAATATTAATTGATACGACCCAGCGAAGTCAACGCGATGAAACTTTCACACAGCTACGATGGGTGATTCTTGATAATAAGTGAAATCTAACTTTCGCTCTATGAAACCGACATCCGACTATAAAACAGAAATAGCTGCACATACCACCACTTGTTCTGGCGTCCAGGAGTCAAGGTTGACTGACTTAACTTTAGAGATATGAACTCCAAGGTTACGGTGTATACCAGCACATCTAATACATAAAAAGACTCCTAAATTCCAAGATGCCCATCGAGGACCTGCGAAAAAGATTAACAGTCAAGAGAAGATTCGGTTTTGATCAACAGAATAATGAATATTTAAATAGTGTCGATTAGTTTGGTAGATTATGTAGATCATCCCTCAGTTACTTTGACAGTTCAACATCAACTCACCTTTTGCATCACAATCTACACAGTACTTATTGTCCTCATCCCTTAACATCTGATTTAATAATGTCTGGCATTTTTCCTGAATAGCCTTTTGTTTGTCTCTTTCTGCCTTAGAAGTCATCCTCAGAAGTTATGGGCCACGGAAGCAGCGATCCTCCCTACAGAGAAACCGGAAAGCGTCACCGAATGGTCAATCCCCCAACATGGCCACCAGCGTAACAAACAACTTACAAATGTCTGCTAGCAGCGCTGGTTGGTTGTTTACCCATGTTACATTTCAAAACATTTGAAACACGACGAACGCCTACAATTACTTTCACGTGGGCTAAGCAAACATTTTAGTTCCAATACATTATAAGTTCGTTATGCATTACATTCAAAAAAATACTCAAGTTGCTTAAATTCAGTGACATGGGGAAGAAAAGGTCTTTGGAGGTGAGGCAAGAGAGTGATTCTGAAAGATTTGACGAGCTTCGGAAGAAATGTGAAGTAACTGTAACGACTGAAAATTTAGAATCAGTGAAATCAAGGAAAAATAAAAAGGTCAAAAATGAAAAGATTCCGATAGATCATACAAAGTGTAATTTTCCGACTGAGTCGGAAACAATAATTCCAGAAAGCTCAGAACTTATTAAATCAAGGAAAAAAAGGAAAGGGAAAAGCCATCAGGTTTCCACAGAGGAAACTGACGACTGCAATGTTCCGACTGACTCCTCGAACGTGAAAAAGTTGCGATTCAATATTAATGGGGAAACTGTTGATTCGGGAAAGAAAGCACACGAAGATAAAAAGGTCAGGAAACCAAGGTGGAGCGAAGAACGGAAGATAGAAGAACGGAAAAGGAAAGCTAGTGAAGACACGACAGAAGAGCAGCCGAAAATAAAGAAAAGGAAAAAGCACAAAAGAATAAAGGAGCCTATTAATCAAAAGAGTTCTCAAGATTTACCTACTTTAGCAATTCAATATTTGCAGACATGGCAGTATGACCGTTCCAGTTGGAAATTTTCGAAGTTCAAACAAACTTGGTTGCTGAAAAACATGTTTGACCTTAGAAAGGTAATATATAAGTGAAGTTGTTTATTTATTATTTAACTAAATAGGTATAGGTACCATGCAATTTATCTAACTATGACTCTAGGGAAAAGTTTGGCAAATAGGGTTTCAATGAACGGTTAGATTTCAAGGCATAATTTGTTTATTGATAGACATTTTCGAAGTTTTATAGATATATATATATATATGTAGAGTTAAGCAGCAATAGCATAATATAAAATAATTATAATGTTTTATTATAAGCCGATTATTTTACTCTGAATAGAAATTTGAATGTAATTTTTTCTTAAAGTTACCATCGTCGGTTTTTCCTGTTTTGGTGGAGTATATCTCTGGTTCACAAGGAGGGGCAAGATTAAAGACGTATGAAGCAGCATCCAAAATGATAGAAAGTCTTGAAGAGAAGGCAGGTAATGAAGTAAAAACAGAAGAAGAAGAAATTGACAAGTGTCTCACAGAGGACAGTGAAGAAGATAAAGAGGAAATTCATCAAAGAGCGAGGTCTATCATGCAGGCACTCTCTGATTGTACCTGAAATTATACCTATAAACAATTCTCTATGGTGATTTTTCAGGAATTTTAATATAAAAGTGTATATACAAGTTGCTTATTTGTATTTCCTCATCTGTGAGAATAAAAATATTCAGAGTGTTGTTTTATCAGCAACTACTGTTGAAAATTTCTGGCAGTAGGCAGTGGCAGGTCCTGGAAAGATAAATTTATATAATTAGCGAGTAGAATTACAACAGGAAAATTAATAAGAATACCTCTATTACAGACTTACAGAAGTTTTAGTGAGTGATATTAATGCTTGTAAAATTAAAATTATTATACTTTTACATCCTATTTTCATGGCATCCACAGCATTTACAGTTTGATCAAAATTGCTTTCATAAAAACTAAAAATGTATCAAAATCAAGTCAAAGAATTGTAGTTTCATTCAAAAGAAATTCATTTCATTCATTCACAGAATTTCATTCTCTAAATTAAGATGGGACAAAGAGTTAATTCTGACAACGATTATTTCATTTATTATGGCATAAACAAAAGATATCGATATCTGGCTCCATAAAATCAATAAATTAGTTATTGATGTATATGATAGAATTCTGAAATTTTCTATCTACAAATTGGTGAAAAATTCTGAAGACAAACTTTACTCTGAATTTGAGTTTGCAACCAAAAAAAAAGGCTGTTACATCTTATTTAAACCATTAAGGAGCTATGTAATTAATGAAATTAAAATCATTATGATAAGTACTTACTAACAAGACTAGGAATATGCCCATTAAAGAGACCTATGTGAGCGTGAGAATGTCACTATGCACAAAAGTGCAGCTGTGACTTCACATGCCATTATTGCCAGTTGTAGCGATGCTAGCAGCATCTATCAGAAAAAGAAAATGTGAAAAAATTATATACATTAAAGGAATAGATTCATCTTATGATGAAATTGCCAGTAATCTCTTTTGAGGTCTCTAATAAATTTCTACCAAATATTAAATGACTTGAATTTCATAGGATAGTTTTATGTAGCCAATGAAATTTATAACCAAGAATTTAAACTTTATATAAAATAACCTACATTGCATGAAATAAAAGCAAGATAGCCTAGTGGTAGTACAGTTGCCTTAGGAGGTTGTGGTCCCTGGCCTGAATCCCATTTGGGGCCTTGATATTGGTACGGCATTGTGGAAAAAATTTGAATTGATAGGAAGCAGGCAGAACTGGAGGTAGGCTTAATGTCGCCTACATGGGAAGCTGAAATGCCACCTCAAATGTTGTATGAATAAGAATTACAGTGAAAGAAAAAAAATTGACACTCTCCAGCCAAGCAGGCTCTGAAGCCCCTGCTTCTAGTAGCAGGTTCAAGTGGTATGGAAAAGCCAGTCAGAGTGGATGCTCTCACTAAATGTTACCCATTATTAATACTGCCTGGCTAGGTCATGTCCCACTTTAAGGGTGCTGTGTCATAGACTTCACTTATAAGGCCAACAAAATTAAGATTTTCATGTGAACAATTTTCAAGTGAATGTATCCATTGCCATGTAAGTCTTAGGTATATGACACAAAATTGCATGCATTTTAAAAGATATAAGAGCCCTGTGTTCTTGTCACACATCTCTTGGTAATAAAATCAACTAAGCAGATTTTATTCAAACTGCTTCGATATAATTTGTGTGTAGATAAAATGAACATTTTCTTATTACTTTATCTCAACTACTTCATTTAAATATATACTAGCAAATAATATGCTGGCATATATTCAGCTCCATATTTGAGGAAAATAAGCCTTCTGTATTCTCTTAAACATATAATTTAACTGAAAGGAATTTTGCAAGGAGTGATTATTATAAATATACAATAATGTGTATAAAATTCAAAATTCTCACACTTCCAAATAATGGGATAAATATCATTGTCTGCACAAAATGTCAGAATCATCATTTCTGTAACTTCTATATTTTAAAAAGTTGCAAAATTCAGCTGCTTTGTGGTTTAAAAACTCCTTAAAAGGTTTACTGCTAGTGTACTAATCTACACGTTGGGAAAGTTAAGGAAAAAGCAATTTTCAAGGTCTCCGCACCACCAATATTTCTATTAAACAGATTTACATATCTGCTCAAAATAAGTTTGTAAAGTGTGTCGATAATGATGAATCGATTATTATTTGATATTGTATAGCTCTATTACTTAGCCCTTGATAGTTTATACAGAATTAGAAAGCATTTGTTGCTATGGTGAAAGCTCAATTTCTTATTAAGTATTTCTCTTCAGCAATTTTGAATGTCCAATTTTTGCTTAATAACTGACATTTTCCATAGCACCATCTAATGTATAGATGAAAAAAAATATATGTATGGTACAAACTCAAGAAGGTTAGTTTGGGGGCAATTCTGAGATAAGGGAAACCTGGTTATAAGCTCTCAGCTACTATTTGTACTATGAAAGAAAGACCTGTTTATGATATGTCATGGGAATACAAGCATACATAGAGATACCCTATGACAGTATAAATATGAAGTATTTATGGCTTTTCCAACATTAAACAGGCTTCCAGTCTCTTAATTACTACAGTTAATGTCATACAAGGACAAGCTCGACAAAAATTGCAGATGAAACCAAGTTCCAATGATTTATCTGACTTTGACGAACCAGTCTTGACTTTTCATGTACAAAATGCCATAAAAATCATACAGTCGCTTAAAAATGGGCTTTTGTCTCTCCCTTGAGTCAGAAATAGTAACACTTGTGTAAACCTAACCACTAAGCAAACCAACATAGGGTTAAGATGACAAAATGTTGTTATTATGAACATGAAGCTGTGACTGAAGGAACTAAAAATATGTAGTATTGCCTCAATGTAATCTTCAGATTTAATAATTCCCCTGATGAGACAACTTTATCTCATAGTTTTCTTCGTTTAACATGCAAACTTTCTTGCGAAAAATATTTTATAAATGACAAAATGCCTCTTGAAAAGTAACTGGAAGCCAGTTTATAGATAACCATAGTTTGTAGATACATTCATTTGGCTGGTCTTAAATTCGTGACCGACGCGACGCACTGAAATCAATTACGCTTCAAAAACTTTAAGTAGATTATCAAAGACTCACCTCAAGTCTGAGTACGTAGGTCTGCCACAGGAGAAGATGTAGAACTCCGAGAAGGGATGGAATGATTAGACCTAAAGACGCTATTAGCGGTCCGTTTTTTTCTGTGATATTCCCGTTACGACCCAATCGAATACGAAGAATTTCAACCAGAAACAGTAGAAACAAAACGGTTATATCCGCAGCAAGTGCACTTTCTGGATAAGGCAAATTTGCTACCTTGAAGACCAGTAGCCCGATCTCGCAAAGAGCCAGCATTCCGAAGTAAAATGAATTAAGGTATAGTAGTACCTCAAACATTAAAGAAGATTGCATCTTTTAGGACTATATGCTTACAGTGACATTAACATCCAGCAGTATTCTGTAAAAAAGTTTAGGTCAAGGAGTAAATTGTGAAGAAAGTTCCAAATTTAAATTTCTCAAATGACTAACAACGGTAAAAATTTAGAACTTTTGGCTTATGAGAAGGGTTTAAAAATTATACATAAAAAATAACCTCATCAAATAAACGATAATTTACAAACGTCTCTCAATGAAATAGCATAATGCGGCATTAAGAAAATAATATTTTATCGTCGTTCGATTAAAAAAAAACTACAGTCGCACATCCTGATATAATGCGTGCAAAAACCAACTGAATTAATTATCTGTGAGGAAAGCTATTTAATGAGCTCTATCAGCGAAATTAACAAACAAAAATTTCAGGCTAAGCTACTTTTTCAAATACTGGCAAATCTCCGATCCGGCAAAGGATACAAATATTCTTTCTTTTATTGATGATAAATCGAACCCAATCGTACAGCTGGTTATTCATATGACTTATAATTAATTTTCATTCACGACAAGCGAAAGCTCAAATATACTTACTTTCTGGATAAATATATTAATAAATATTTTCAACGACGAGTTTGTTACGGTTTGTATTCCATTTCGATTAGTTATCACGCCCCTGGCGATAAATTTATAAGCTTCAGTTAAGGTCAATGGGCTGGCGGCAAGATTATAAATAGAGCTAGGGTGAGATAAAAAGTAGTTTTCACTTTTATTCCGCCGTTTCTTTTGTTTGGGTAATTGGAAGCTCTTACGCACATATTTTGACATTTGGGAGAGGTGTGTTAAATGCATTGCACGTGTCCGATATTATTATTACGGTTAGCTATTATCATCGGATTTTTCGAGACACCCAATATTTTAGACAACTCTTTAACACTTACAATTAGCTATGTTTTCTTAGCATCCAAGATCATGAAAGTTTTTCAGCACCATTAGAAGTTTCGATTTTGCGAACTACAAATGCTGTATAAAATCCAATAGGTAGTCATAGGTTGTAAATGACAGCTTGATACAATTTATCGAATTAACACACAGAAGTTCTGATTTCTTTTAATATTATTTATGAATTTCCGTGATTAATGTTGACTTAAAGTAAGTACTTAATCCTAGGGCTTTATATGATTTTTTGACTATTATGTTTTTGGTTTGAAACCTGGTACAACAAACTTCGAAGTTTATCTTGAATTCTGCTTAACTCTTCAACCAGGTAATGATGGGATGGATAAATCCGCATGAAAATTTTTCTCTACCTTTCAGTTAATTTCTCTAGAAATCTCCAATATTTTTCATGTATATGAATTTTTAGCTTTCATTCCATTAAATTTGATTTAAAAAATCAGTAAGATTTGCTCTTTGATCAATTTTTTGTCCCGGAGTAATGATATGAATGAGGAAGTATGCTTGGTTAAATGGTGAGATCTTATTTTGTAAAGAAATGGAGGAATGGGATAAACGCATATTGTGCTTCTAATTCCACATTAATGGATACAAAGAGTTAAAGTAAAATGTTCACAGTGTAAAATATGACGAAACAATAAAATGTAGGCAATTTATATTTGCAAATGTATGTATATATATGTAAATTTGCAATCTTTGTGTAGCCTTCATGAAAGCTAATATATATATATAAAGCTAATATAATAATTAGAATAATATTTACTTTTAGAGAATTCATCAGAGTTGAATCAAATTCCTCGATTTTATCATTAAGAACGAGAGCACGACATCATTTTCCAGATTAAGGGAATCATTCTTTTTTCCTTTCGGTAAACACGATTATATTCCATTATTTTGCACAAGATCAACATCATATGGCATTCCTTTCATAGGTTGCTTCCTTAGGGAGGAGTTTTACAGATTTTAATTTGAAGAGAATGCGCTAAGTACGGCTGCGTATGACAAGCAATGGCAATAACGACGCCAACAAGAGTATGATTCCTCGCAGTACAACCCTGCTAAGCGAGAATAGTTACCGTACGTGAGAGTAAAGCTGTTCAAGAACAATATTTGAATAGCTATTTCAGTCAACGACTTGGAACAACTACCGGTACCTCTTCAACCTTGGGGGACGTTAACCTTCTCACACCCTCGCTTCGGCACAGGAACGCGATTGAAAATGATTCATTTCGTTTCTAGATACCAACGAAAGATACAATACTTTTGTGGCCATGTGCAGTTGCTTTGCACAGACTGTGAATTTTCAACTAAATTCTGATACAATAATCACTCCTCAAAAGCGTTTTTATCTCCGGAAAAGATTTTACCGAGAAAAAATTATTTACCGAAAAATTTCATTTATCAAAATTATGAACGTAACAATTTTCTAACGATAGCGAAATTTTTATATCTCAGCTTTGTTTGCGATTTTCTAAAGTTTTTACCAAAATTCTTTTCCAAGAAAGCCTCTACCCCTTTACCTGTCATGCTAGTTTTTACTACTCCAGCTGACAGAAATTTTCAGTGACGCCTTCCTCCTCACTTCCGTGAAAAGATCTAACTTCATGTTTCCCAATGGATAATCTACTTTTAGGTCTTGGCCGTGTTCCCTTTCCGGAAACTTTGTGCTGCAAGTGATGCATTCAGGAGGACTTCTAGCACTAACAGTCGCGTGTTCCCTAGAGCCACCTCAAGCATTCGCTGAGAACGCGCTCTTTAAAAGGGGGCAATAAATCCAATATAGATAAATCTAAAGTTAACAGCAATCAACGGTGGAGTACATGAATACCAAGATTTCAATACAATTCCTGGCCTTGTTGTTACTGTCAATAGGGAGTACCAGGATATATTGCTGGGATGTCCCCAGCACTGACATTCCTCCGAATGTTGCGGGAGAGATTCCCGGAATGGTCGCTGGAGACGGCAGTGGAACCCAGGGTGAAGATCGCGGTCATGTCTTGGAGACACATCATACAACTTGTCAAATTACAACTGAGGAATTAGTTGCCACGGCTCAGGCAACCGCCACGAGAGTTTTGACAGGCCTCTGTAACTCAAGTGAGTCATGTTGCACTTATTAACTAAATGAATAATGGTCCCTATGAAAAGTAAAAAAATAAGGGATTTTGTATCAAGGACTTCCTTGAGCTAAGGAATAAATTTAGTTTACTCTCGGAACGAAAATAACAAACTTTAAGTAATCGGTTCATATAATAAGTAAAGCGATGGTGCTCGAGTTTAACTACCTTTTTAATCTAACTACCATTAAATCACAATTCAATTAGTAATAGATGGCTTCATTCTTCTTTTGGGTTTTTTCCATGATCATTGTTTTGGATGGCCACTGTTTCAACTACGTTTCGATGGCAATAAAATTCATCCGAAAGTTTAAACTCAAAGAAACCTTTGTTTAACCAACAAAACGATCGCAGTGATTACCCGAAGGAGGAATGCAAAGAGCAATGGATTAAAACAGCAGAAAAATACTAACCGGTACTGTTAGTCCGAGTCTGTGTCAATTTGTGATTACTTACTGAGCATGTTTGGAATTAGGGAAATTAGCAACTCCATTCGATAATTTTTTTGAAAATAATGCTTTTACAGACAATGAAATTAAATGAGCAACTTCTGAGCAAATTTCAATGTAAAGTTTCATGTTAGTAATTTTCTTGTATTTAATCAACATTTTGCAAACAAATCCTTTCTTAATCTAGGAATAACTTGAGTTCATAAATAAAGTTTTGTTGGTTGCAATGAGACGTTTCTCTCCAATTTATCAGCTGAAAGCATACAAAAATAATTCGATTGATACTCCTTTTGCAAGGGAAACCACTAAAAATTAGATGAGGACTTGATTAATTTCTTTGAATATAGAGAATATTTTCCATTTTATCTGTATATTAATATTTTTTCAGCTGTAATACAAGTAGCTTTATAAAGTATGGCAAGGGACACTTTATGTATATTTGATTTAGGATAGATAGAAAGTTATGGTGAAGAAATGTAACCAAATATAAGAGTATAAGAGCCTTTTGTTTCTTTATAAATCCTCTCTAGGTAGAATACACTTAAGTAACTGGTGGATGACCTAAAAGAAATTTTAAAATATCATGGATCCTTTGGAATTTTGAGAGTTGAAACCTTTCAGTCTCCTTTCTCATTTTTATCTGTTAGTTTTAGAATAAAGGTTATCGAGATTAAAGCAGGGGTTGGTGAACCAAGCCACAGGTTAAAAAATGTCATGGGAGAGACTTATTTTAGCATGCGGAACTATATTGGTGCTAAGTTTGTTGTAAATCATTCAATAATAATGTTTCACTGCAAAATAAAATGATTTGATTGCCATCAATCAATAATTGCTCCTCTCCTATAAAATTTGTGAAGCCCATATTTTCATCTTGTATTATGGGAGGCATACAAAATTATTTAGGTATTTCTTAACATTTGGCTCTCAAATAGGAAAAGCTTTGCCATCTCTGATGCCATGAAAATGGAACATCAGTCTCCTCCACAGTATATATGTCCTCTTATTTGCTAGGAAGGTTTTGATATGATATCATCCATCGAATATAATAAATGGTCTTCAAAATAGTAGGAATTTTCTTTTAATTATGCTTCAGAAGGAAGTGGTAAATGATAGTTGTGTACTTCCATACATATGCATTTCAAGGAAGTTAACCATAATAGGGTAGGGCATTTTTTAACATTTTGATTATCTTATGGTTTAGGAATGGAACTAGAAACCCCAGATGGTACATACTTGCCAAAAGAGGGGGGGGGGAGGAATTTAAGATGATTTCCTTAGAAACGCATCTGTAATTCACTTTTTAATTGACATTTTGTCATTATACATGTTGTAGATGTATAATGACAATGAGTAAACTTCTCAATCTAATTTCAGTTCAAGCTCCTTGTCAGATTCCAGGCAAATTACTAGTGCTACAAAGTCACCAAGAGGTGGGGAGGATGATTACCACCTTGCCTGAATCCACTATTGTTGTTGCACTATTGTCACAATTCTGATATACTCTTTATATCCTATTTTTGCTATTCTGATATTGATGATCATAAACTTTAATAAAATGAAAAATGATTCTTGGTGCAAATCAACCCTTTTCTAGATGTTGTTCTAGTAGAGCCATGTTTTCAAGGAATTATTTTGCATACTGTTAGCACATTTCAGGATTAATTCAGAACCTTCTTTATTTCTATTTAAAAATGCAGGAGAGATGGAAAACAGGTTCAAGAGCCTTGAAGCACAGATAGCTGACCTTTTAAATGCCCTGAAATTAATGATTGTCAACCTTGAAAACAAGCTAACTCTACAGAATGGAGAATTACCAACACAACACAGCCTGGCAAATATTCCTCTCCAGAATGAAGATGAAACTTTCAGATGTGTCGAACCTCACTGCTCTACACCTTTCACTGAAAGTGTTAGATTCTATCCTCAAGAGACAGTTGAAAAGTTGGACCAAGGTAAATGGATTGATGAAGTGGATGATTCCACTGCTTTCATCACAGACACTGAATGGCCTCGGGAAGATGAAATATCAAGACTCAACAACACAGTGCACATGGAACCTTATCCTGAATCTCCACTAAAAAATACAGCCTCTCCTGTGCACAGGGTCTTTACTTACTATTGGCGCATGCATGGTATAGCATCTAAAATTAATAGTTGGGATCCCAGGAGATCTCTCAGATCTCCATCATTTTACATCACTCCTAATGGATATAGGATGTACCTTTTAGTATTTCCAAGGCAGAATTATGAAAACTTTTATGTTCATGTAGGGATCACTGTAGGAGCAAATGATGCCAACCTATCTTGGCCATTTTCCTTGAAACATCGCATACAGTTGCTGGATCAGGTGAGAACACCATCTTCCAAAAAGAAGAGGCCTCTGATACCAACAAGGCCAATGCTACCACAAGATTTGGCCTCCCGAGTGTGGAATCCTGCCCTTTTGTGTAGTGCATCAGTATGGAGAAGGCCACTTTTGGGTGATAGCACAGAATGTGTTGGCCTGGGTTATCCTCATGAGATGCTGAAGTCTAGGAACTACATTTACAATGACAGTGTTGTCATCAAACTCACTGTTTATTTGGAGTAGATAATTCTGAACTTTTTGGAGATATATATCCTTCACCACTCAAGGTTAGTACCTTGTACTAAGTGGGATTTCCCATTGAGGAGCTGGTATCAGCATCAGTGGTATGGCATCAGTGTCTCCTACTGACCATAACTATGCTCAATTAAACTTGACTTTCAATATTCACTGTTTTAAATGATTAGAAAAACTATGAGAGAGAGAATTAAAATGAGCACAGAATGGGTCAGTAACTGACCCATTCCATTTGCTTATCCATGTAGCTATTTGCTATATAAATATGGATTATGTAAAATCGGCCTGGGAAAAAAGCATCATGTGATTTCACTGAAACAAGTATAAAATTCTTGAGGCATTTTGAACAAAAGGGATTATTTTATTTTCACAGTTAATTTCTAAGAAATTTTCATGACCAGCTAGGATCATATTAAAAAAAACTTGAGAATTAAGCTACCACAAAAGATATTGACCAAAATATGTTTGTAAAGTGATAACATTGCTTTCATTATTCCAAATTGTTTTATACTTAAATCTATATCTATTTAGACTATCAAATATAACTGTGTGACTATCAAATATAAATGTGTAATATACAACATATTCTGTGACCTTTATGAAGACTGATTAGGGACATACAAAATCAGATATTGCAATGATTTTGCTGACTTACTTTTGTGAAGTTTCTTTTTTATTGCTGTGTTTGGAAAATTTTGTGTTTTTGTGCAAGTGTTTTATATCCAACCTTTTATGAAAGATATAATGGTGATTTGATAATGTGCATTTAGATTGAATTTGACATATTTATAAGAATTTTAATTGGCACATCACTCTTAAGCATTTTCCGGATTTTTTCCTTAGATAGGGCAGTTTGAAAATTCTGTAATTTTAGTAAAACTCCAAGGTTTTTGCAGGGTTGGTGCCCCTAAGTAGTAAATAATTTAAGCAAATAAGAGTTGTATGTATGTAGTTTGTATAAGAGTTTGGTGATAGTGCATTCCAATGGAATGAGGAGCCTCTGAATTTAAACATCTTTCAATTTGGCACGATGTTAAAAATTAAACAACTGCTTTCATAATTGACTTTTTATGGAACATCAGTGCCTTGCAGAACATAATTTAGAAAACGATGCTCTAAAGTGTGTGATTAGATTTTAATTAATTGTGATTGTAAAAGAATAATTTAACGACTACCATTTCCTCTTGGAGAATTACTATTGGAGAATAGATAAAATGTCAACTGATAAAAGATTATGAGGAAATGGTGAAGAATTCTTTACATTGCTATGATCTTATCATTCCATCATAGGTAGCATAATTTGAGTTACTTTTAGCAAATACATTCGGATACAGAAATAAATCATTATTTGATTGTCAAAAGTAATAGATTTCTTTTCAATGAGTAAAAGGAATACAAAATAGAAAAACCATCATAGCATTAAAGAACAAAGGTTTTTAGCTAAATAAATGTCTGTAACAACAAATATTTGAGATATGTCTTTAAAGATTCAAAATTTTAAAATCCATTCAAAGCATGGATATTCTGCAAGTTTTTCCAGTGATTTACTATAAGGTATGGCAGAGGAATACATTTGAGGAATAATCATTACACTATGGCAGAAGTGGTAATGTAAAAGGTCTTACTGTAACAAGAAAGGATAAAAAAATTTTTAAAAATCTTTCAAATTTCAAAATCAGTTTGATTTATACAATGCACTAGAGAGACTAATTTTCCCAGAAATCTCTGTCATTCTGGCAGGTTAAACCTATTTGCATGACAGAAGAGAATATATCATTTTGATAGTTTTGGAAATATTTAAAATACTTTGGTGGTGAAAGAAAAAAGAAAAGATTGTTGAGTTAAAAAATAGTAATAATGTTAATAGTAGCAATGTTTGCCCTAAAGATAATTTTGGTGTGAATAATTTATAACATAAGAATTAAGCTTACNTATGGTTTAAATTCATTTTGTTATATTTTTCATCCTCTAAATTATTTAATAATTATCATGTAACAGAAGAAATCCATACTTTATTCAATTTGCATCAGAAACTACATCTATACATTCACAATGAATTATTTTTGGCTTAAAATACATCTAGAAAGTTTCCAAGATGTCGAAATTCTTCAGTTTGCTGGATGAAGATTAAAAATAAATATTTGCTAAGGCAAATCAATGAAGCACCCGTTGTCAATATTTCATCCTAAGCATCGGTACTTCCCTTTTTATAAGTTATGAAATATCTTACATGAAAAACATAAAGAAAAATACATTATTAACTATATTTCTACAAGTCTTTACATCTCGGTCTGTATGAAGACCACTGACCAGAAGGAAGGCAGCGGCGTAATCGAGGTCCTATAAGCTGCCTCCTACGCTTAATTGTAGTACTACTCACATTTTTATCTGCACAAGAATTTATCACCTCATCTCCAACATAGTATGCATCAGGATGATCTAAATGTTTAGTTTTAGCCTTAGGATCATTTACCTCTCTTCTCTCAACATACCCGCCATTCATGGGTGGAAGGGGCATTGAGCATCTGACTGGGAGGCACACTGCTGGGCGAGCCTCTATTGCCTTTGAAATCATTTTCTGACTATCTAGATTATGTGGCCATTTATCAGGAGGGTAATGTCTAGGGGCATATTCTAAACCTGGCCACCGAGAATGACGACTAGACCATTCCCAAATTCCATTTTGTGAACAATGAAGAGCTTGAGGGCCAATCAATGCATAGCCATATTCACAGTCATACTCTGCCACATCTCCATACTTAAATTCCTCTCTACTTTCGTATTTTGAAGGAAACACAACATATTCAGGTCTGCTCTCAATTTCAACATTTGAGTAAATGGATTCCTTGCTCATAGATTTGTGCCATACTTTATTCCACCGCAGTCCATCTCCTCCATTCCAATGTTTTCTTTCCATGATTTCCCAAGCTCCTTGCCCGATTTCTGGTGGAGATCCACAAGTAACAGGAACACATTTTGGCAACACTACTTCTTCTCCTTTCTCAAAAATAGCTTGTAAAATCTGAGGATTTAGTTCTGCATCAGTAAAACTGTAGTTGAACCTCTTCCTCCATTTCCCTCCAAGGCTGCATACGATTTGACTTTCTCCCATTAACTGAAAACCAACATCACATTCAATATCTAATTGTGTGCCAATTCCAAAGAGACCGCGTCTGTGATTTGATTGACTTCCCTCTAATCCATATGCTTCACCATAACTTATCCATCCATTTATTCTGCCGATTCCGTAAGGTCCAATACATCTTGTATCATTGTCGATAGAATTTAAATCCAATTCCTCCACTTCATGCAGTATATCTTTTTCTTGGGTTAGTTCATGCTCTGTTTCATTTTGTCCATTCAAATCATTAGTCGCATTATTTTCTTGAACATCTATATGTGTTGCATTTTCTTCAGCAACAGCTAGCGGAGGCTCATGAGTTGATGGAGGAGCATCTTCTTTAGTATTTACTTCAGAAACATCTGTTGTATTCAGAATTTGCTGTGAAATGATAAATTTCTTTTTCCCTTTGCATTTGGTATTTGTTGCTCCCATATTTGATTCTGTGTCAGTTGAATCACAAGTTACACCTGTAGGTATAAATAGCTAACTTTATTTGCATGAATGATTAAAGATAGAGTGCTTCAAATTTACTTCCATCCTTGATGGTTTAACTTAAGAAAAATCTTATCCAAACATATAATTTATTTCTGCCTCAAATGATTGAAGAATAAGACAAATATCTACTCAGAGATAACTTTTGTTGCCTTTGGCAGTAGTAGCTGGGTACCCCAAGATAAGTTAATGCAAAGTAAGTTGTATTTTTTTAAAGAACAGGTGACTCTTCCCTTAAGAATTCTAAACTTTCTCCCTGTTTGCCCTTTTAACCAAGGATGGATGGTGTTTCAATTTGAATTCAACTTTGAATTTCTTCAGTTTCCTAAGTCTTGTTTAGTCTCATCACCCTTAATTATGTTAGAATGTTATACAGTGTAACCAATATTTTCCTCCTCTTTCATATGAAATATAGCAAAAGTTAAAATTTATATTTCAATTTCAACATTTCATTTTGAAACTAAGAGGTAACCAAAAATCTTCATCATCTTGTCAGGAAATAGAAATTGAAAGAACATTTCAAAAAAGCTTGATGATCAGTATATCTTAACCAGACCATTAATAAATACTTACGTTTACAGGTTGGCTGCTTGCCATCCCAGGTAGCATTAATAAGACAGCTTCGTATATCTTGCCCCTTACTCAGGGTGAAGCCATTTATGCAGCTGTATTTTATAATAAATCCATTGACAGCATCTTCTATCTCTGTATCCTTGTCTTTCTCAAGGTAGGCTACCAGACCATTCTTTGGAGGAGTTGCCAAAGGACATTTTTTACATAGCTGGGATTCTTCAACCTTGAGTAAATAAATAAATGGCAGCATAATTAGACTCAAATGTACTTTTATTATGATAAATGGTCTTTACTGATTTAAAATAACCAGAACTAGGAACTTGATGGAGCATAAAATGTAAAATTCTTTTATGCCAATTTTCTTAAGAGGGGACACTTTAACTTGTTAGAATAATTTTGATCTCTGTGCGTCATAACGAAATATATAGCTATATATAACACATTAATCAGAAAAATTGTTTTCTTGAGTTTTTGTTTTAATTATGATTACAACAGTGCTCGTTCACATATTTAACTTATTTAGGAATAAAGATGATACTTATTAATCACTAAAGGACTATGATTTATTCAGGGAACGAGGGGATTTACTTTTCCCTTTGTTAGTTGATGTTGGGAAAGAGTAAATCCCTTTCTTTCATCTAACCTTCTAATATATCATTAGATTGATTACTTTCTTCAGATACTGTCTACCTCACCTCAATTTTTCCTTGCCTTTCATACAAGAAATCAGCCCAACTCCAGATCATTGCTTCTCTCTCTCCTGATTTGCAATAGGTTGCTCTATTCACTGCCTCCTCAGAGGATATAACTTTATTCTCTAGGGTAACTAAAGCAAGTCTTCCAACAAAGGATTCAGCTTCACTGAAGCCCCCTCCTTCCCAATCTTGATCTTGCCCCAGCACTATTGTAGCCTGTCCTAGAAAATAGATGATTTACATCGAAAAAATTGTGAAGCAACCACTAGCTTTCATGACAAAACTCACATTTCAACTGGTATTAAATACTATATATCATTGTTAAACAAGAATTACTCATCTTAGAGTAGGATATGGTTTAAATTCATTTTGTTATATTTTTCATCCTCTAAATTATTTAATAATTATCATGTAACAGAAGAAATCCATACTTTATTCAATTTGCATCAGAAACTACATCTATACAATGTCATAATTCCTACAGAAAATCACAATTATTGTATATATTTTGTAACATAGTCTCTTTAATTTTAAGCATTGGAGTAATGAGAAGCCAATGATTCCTCAATATGTTAGTAAACTTTTTTAGAAATGGATATTCTTAGATATCTTGGTCTTTGCTTACTTCCTACATATCTGTATCACTGTACATTATATTTCATAATTTTGCATTGAATATGCCATTTAGTATAAAATCTCACCAGGAATGGCATAGCCAGGTGACAACCCTTCACCAGTAGCAGCCAAATGTCCATCCAGAAACAAGTTCCAATTTCCCTTTTGTGATGCCCAGGTCACACAGAAATGGTGCCATTTCCCATCATTAGCTGATACATCCGTTGACACTGAGTTTCTATTAACATTTATGACAAATCTAAAATACAAAAACAATTAATATTAATGAATTCATGGTCAAAGTTATGGCATTTTTCAATGTGTAATTGGTATATGAAGGGTTGTTACTTATTCTTTCCCTTATCAGACCTGCTGAAAGTCTGCTTTCTTCTCCTTATATCTCTATATCTTTAAAAATGTATTTATTAGATCTTACTAACTATGATGGTCTGTTATAACTCTCAATTAATCAGTGTCTAGGCACAATTATTTCTCTTCAGACTTGTCCAAACAATGTTAATTCATCATCCCATACATTTTTGAGATTTTCCTCATGCTATCATATTATTGGGAAAATTTAAATTTATCACACCAAAGTCTTAATAAAGAAATGTTACAACTTTTTGAGAACAGTTGTAATTACTGTTTGTGGTGACTAGCTCTTGAGAATTTATCTGGTTGGGCTGATATCTTAACCATTTTAACAACAAAAATGTCTGAAAATTCAACAAAAGAGTCACATTTGTATTATCTAGGATTACATTATTTAAGGTAAATTGAGGTAAAATCGATTGTGGCAGGCTTAATCTTGTGGAAATCCATATGAACAGGATGGTATAAATAAAATTTCAATTACTCTTTTCCACAGGTGTATTTACAGAAGTAAAAAAACACGACCGGTTTCGGCACAGATCGGCTATCATCAGGTCCTGATGATGATGATTACCTGATGATGGCTGATCTGTGCCGAAACTCGTCATGTTTTTTTACCTCTGTAAATACACCTGTGGAAAAGAGTAATTGAAATTTTATTTATACCATCCTGTAAATTAAGGTTTTCTGATTTTTAAAAGTTTCAACTTCTCACCTTAATTAATTGCAAAACAATGCATTGAAAATACCATTCTTGCAAACAGGAAATTCTGATTCTTTTATTTATTATAATTCTGAGATCTATTAAGGCGTTATTGATTAAAAACCCTAAGAAATTAAACGTTGAAGTAAAAGATAAACTACTTACCCACTGTAATCAGTAAATGTAAATGCATTGTCTGAACCAGCAGTTGCCAGTGAAAATACAGTCCCATAATTGGACCGATCTGTTGTATTCATCCAGCCACACAAACTGATCTGAAAAATGACAGGTTGCAATCTTATCAAAAGATGTTTGCCAACATCACCAGAAAAATTGAATGCTGACTCATTTAGAAAGACTTAAATTATCTGCTCATGCAGAATATTAACTTAAAAATAGCAAGATAACCTCTATAAAGATATATAGCAGAAAACTAATTGATTCAAAATAACCAAAGATTACACTCAGCTGTAATTTTTAAAATCTGAGCTAAAACTCAAAGAGCAAAGGACTTACTCGGGTGTAATTTTTCTCAGAGTAACCAGTAACTAGGACATAATTTGTTGTTCCAGACTGAGGAAAGTGAAGCACTGAATCAGAAGCCAAGAATGCATCTTCATCCATTCCATCTTCTCCATCAATTAACATTCCTTCAACTGTGCAATCATCCTCTGAGGAATCTGACCCACAAAGGCATTCCCAGTCTTCACCATTGAACACACAAGAGCTATTTGATGTGCATGGAGGAGAATCACAAATTGTCTTTTCACAGTGGTTTCCTGTAAAATATCAGGTTTTCTTAGAAATTTAGTGAAATGATGTTAACCATTTGGAGAGAGCTTCCAGTACAAACCTTCAAAATCTGCTGGACATAGACATTCATAATCAGATTCATAAGAAGAGCAAGTTCCACCATTGGCACAAGGATTGGGTGTGCAAGAGTCACTCCTCAACTGGAAAAGTAAGGTATCTTCTTATATATAATTTATATTAGTTTTCAGCTTTTAGTTATCTACAAGTTTTACATTTTCAATAACATAGTCAAACTCCTCCAAATTCACTTACTTCGATTATTAAAATCCAACAAATTTTTAATATGGAAAATCAAGAATGATATTTTCTTTTAGCAAGCAAGATACATGCATCAGAGCAGTGTTAAATGAACCAATTTGGAATAGATTTGACCAAAATGGGAAGATTTCATTTGTCGGGTTGTCAAACTAGTTCTACATGTCTCTCGATGCCAATGAGAATAAATACAATCATACAAACATGATAATACTGGGCTCCCAGATAGCCAAGTGGGCAACACGTTCGTCTTTGGTGAAAGCGGGTTCGATTCCCGGTGGGGGCTCACATGCGAAATGACCTTAGCTGTCGAAGCACTTTTAACAATAGTACTACTAGTAATATGATAATACTGCTGATGGTGACTCAATGGGGCAATATCAATAGTTTAGTAAAATGTTTTCAGCCACATTTTGCATTTTATACAAGTTTTTTGAGAACTTTGTTTCAAATGTTTTAAATAATTTATTTCCATTTAATAGAGCTCTCCTTACTGGGTATGATAAATTTATTTGGATTCCTATGGTTGTCTCCAATACTGAGTACAATAATGGTGAAATATCATTTAATTTGTTAAAAATTACTGTGGTAGCCTAGGAACAGAAAAATGAGGAGACTGAGTAATTATAAAGCAACAATGAATTAAAATTTTCAGTAAAAATCAGCTATGATAGCTGATTTGTCCAAGATACATGTTTTACCTCACAGTTTTGTCCAGTAAATTCAGGACTGCAGGAACATGAATATGATGACCCATTTGGCTGACATTTTCCATCATTTAAACATGGTTCATTCTCACACATGTTTTCTTCCAACTCACAAAAGGTTCCTATAGAAGGAAATAAATGAACTCATAATTTTCTACAATTTTATTTCCGCCATTCAGTGCTCTCTAAGTATGGAGACTGAAAAGCATATAATGTTGATATTACCTATGAATCCTAACTCACAGCCACAGACAATTCCAGAATTTGAAAGTACATAACATGTTCCTCCATTTTTACATGGTGCAGTGAAACATTCATTATAAGGCAAAATATCACCTTGTTTCTCTTCTGGTAGCAGTCCAAGCTATATAAAGAGTTCAAATGTAAAAGATCTTATATTGACAAAAGGAAAGATTTCAGCATAGCTAACTTGCAAAATTTTGGCCATAAGTGTTAGGATTTAAATAATAAATAGATGAATTATAATAATATAACAAATATAGAATTTGTATAGTTATTATGTCTAATTGATTCGTGACTTTTATTGTGTAATTATTTTGTAGCACTGACATATATTCTATATAATCCTTGAATGAAATAAAATTGAATTGAATCGATGGAAATGTTCTCAATCTTACAAAGTTAAAAGAACTTATCTAACACAGTTAATCAAAATTCACACTCCAGATAGGTTTTCCGTAATTTTTTTAGTACTCAAAGGAAGATAAATTAGAATGCATTATTAAAAGTTGTTTCTTGAATCCCTGCAATATACATTAATTCTGTTACAAGGTCAAAGATCTATTTCTTCGTTTTTAGTTAATTTGGAAATCTTTTTCCCTTCAACTGAAGACTTCAGGTGGTCATGTTTCCCCTTAAACCAAAATTATCTCTAAATTAAATTTCCTTTAAAAGCATCTTTTATGTCTTCTTCCCTATGTATAATACTACTTCCTTACTCACATTCTCTGCATCTCAATGAGTATTTTACAGAATTATAATCTGAATAAACTTATGAATAATTTTACTCTTGAATTTCTATAAAGCCTAATAACTTCAGTTCTTATGGTCTTAAAATAGAAATTATGTTACCTCATTTATTAATGATGTGTTATTGAGAGGATTTGGTTCTTCAATGTGTTGTTTCTTTTCACAATGAGTTTTCCCAGCATTTTGTTGATGATAACCTTTTGGACATGGATAGCAAGGTGAAACTCCAGTTTCTGAAATTGTTTCTGGAGCACATATATCTGAAAAAAAATCTGATTAAAAATGTGAATAGTTTAAATAGTGTAAACTTTTCATAAAATACCTACAACTTACCTACGCAATCATGACTACTTTTAGCTCCACGAAATGTTGTGGTTTTATTTGCTGGACATAATGTGCATCTCAGTGAACCATTTAAATGATTGAAGTAACCCTTTGGGCAAGTAGAACAAGGATATAGTCCATCAACAGAATAAGTTCCAGGCTCACATTCAGCTGGAAATAAATTCAGGAAATCTTTCTTGATCAAGAAATCCTACAGCTATTAATGTAAAAGTATGCAAGTTTTAAGTAGAAATGGTAACAACTAGCTCTAAAATTGCTAATTCTTACGGATGCAGTCATCCAAAGAGGTTGCTCGTCGTTTATGCCTTTGACGTCCAGGAATGTTTGTAGAAAATCCTACTGGACATTTGTGGCAAAATAACTGACCTTCAAGGGGCTGATATGTCCCCTTTTTGCAAAGTAAGCACACTTCATTTGTTTCATCCCAGAATGTACCAGACGGACACTTGACTGTTGATGAAGGAGAACTTGATGACATATTAGATTATTAATGTGCTATTAATAAAGAATATTATGTATACAAATTAAAGTGCTTACCACAAAAGTTTTTGTTTAAAACACTGCCCTTCTGACAGCCAAATCTAGGTGTTTCAAATCCAACAGAACTAGTTAGAACCTTCTTTAGCACTTGAGATCCATTTATTCCTTTGCCCTGCACTGGAATCTCTACATTAAAATCTCCCTTTGTAATTGCATCCTCTAAAGCTTTCTTTACTTCCTCCAGTACATTTTCCAGCCCCTCAGCAGATTTATTAGAATTTGATGAATTTTTTAATGGACCTAGAATGAGTGCATTAATGAGCGAGCATGGGAAGAAAAAACATCACTTTTAACAATAATAATAGAGAGAGCCATTCTTAATATTCTTATGTTAACAATAATTTATAATAATCTTATAATTGCATCTATAAAAACAAATACACTTCATAACTGACTCATGTGGGATTAATCTAAAGTGAATTCTTTTATCTGTGTAATAATAAATAAATTCTATAAATAAAAATAATTGCTTTTCAATACCAAAAGTTTTTGCATCAAAGGTAGAATATTATAAGACAGACTATTTTAAAAGAAGCAAACTAAACAAAGAGGCTATTAAATGAACATTGCATTTCAAAATCAAAATATTGAAAGATTAATTAAGGATAACATAACCTCTACAGAAAAGTACTGAAGATGTTCAAGTAAACCTCTGCTAATATTTGTTCTGAAATAAAGCTATTTAAGAATACAAGAAGAATTTCATGAGAACATGCCTTTTTCAATATTCCTTGAGAGGAAACTTCTAACCTTAAGAATATTCCTTTTCAATAAAATATCTCTTTCTTATATTTATTTATTTATTTATTTAGGAATTACCCGTCGCGATTAGGTCGTGGGACCCGGTGGCAACGGTTATAGAATAGGTACTTATGAGAAGATACCTATGAATATCGTTTTCAGTGAACAAAATTTTCTATCATAAAGGTTCCATAATTTTCTTATGATGTAATGCAGTAACAGTTAAATAAATAGAAATAGAAATTGTCAGAGGTTAGATTTTGATTTTAATGAAAAATAAATTAAATAATCTTAGTTTTTGTAAGATTTCTCTTTAGTTTAATTTTATTAAAATTTCTATCCCATTTCAGTTGCATTTCTGTTTCATTTTTTTCATTTAAAACATTACACATTTAAATGAAAGTTAATTTTATTGCATTTTTTCAGTACTTAGATAAAGTAGGATGTATTTATGCTGATGGAAAGGTAACCTGAAGAGATACATATTACAGATAAACCAACCCAAATAATATTCTACAAGTAACCTCATTGTTTCAGGAACTGACCAACCATCTTGAAGTAGACTCCAACACCAAAAGTTTGCCCTTCAGATGTTTCTGTGTCCTCCTCATCCTCAGAGTCATCATCATCAGCTTCTTCATCTATTGGTTCATCATCTGATGTTTGTGTACTTTCCAGTGATTCCTGTGATTTTAGTATAATGGCATTGGTGAAAGCAAAGTAACAATGTAGAATAACTAATACACAATAAACTAACTAATTAGGACACATATTCTATTTCTTTGATAGAAAGATTTATTCAGATGCTTTGGTTTTGAATTTCAGAAGAGAATTAGAAGTGAGAGATTTCTTTTCTCCTATGTTTATATAATAAAAATTATAAATTCTGGAAATTGTATGTATGAGTAATATAATCAATTCTTCAGTATCTGGCATTTATTGATGAATATCTAAAGTTTGAATATTTCTATGTAAATAATGTAACGTTTAGCTAAATTTACATGAAAATTTTAGACTGAGTTCCAAGAAAATACCTAAATTACTTCAACCTTATTTCAGATCAAGGCAGTTATCCTTATGATACCTAAGTTGAGTCAATGGCAACCAACCACATTGGTGTCACTGGAAGTCAAAATGTTAAATTACCTCCTCTGAAGATTCACCAACATTCCTCTTTCTCCTAGTTAGTATTACATGACCCTCTGCTTCGATACTTTCAGGTACCACAGCCTTTTCTGCAAGTAACTCTATTTTCTTTGATTCTTCTGGAAGTTTCTGTTGTTTTTTAGCACCTCCAGTCTTCTTCCTTCCTTGTTGTTTTCTTGCCCTTCCCTTTCTTTTCTGCTCCTTTCCTTTCCCCATTTGTCCTCCTTTCCTCTTCTTCTTCATTTCTTCTTGAAGTTTCCTCCTTCTTCCCCCATTTCGTCTTCCTTTCCGTGCTCTACTTCCATCTTTTGCTCTGCTATGGCTTTCTTCATTCCTGGTGACTGAGCTAGCCATGACCGCATTTGCCTCTTCCTCTGCAGTGGACACAAGACTTTCACAGACTTGCTCAATTTCTCCCACTATTTCACACTGAATGCCAACTGTACCAACACCACATATTTCTGCAAGTTTTTCAGAGATTTTTCTTCTAACACTTTCCTCTACCTGTAAAGAGAAAACAACAACAGTTTATGAATGACTGACAAAAAATATTGTAATAAGCAGCATGAAACACTGAGATTAAACTGAAACTCAACCAGTGGTACATTTTTTACTAATATGTATGAGAACATTTTAAGCTTAACCCTTACCCTGATGTACTATTTTGAGAATTTAATTCCAAAAATCCCATATTTATTTGTTTGATCAATCAATGCATCATCAAGAAACAAAAATATAAACTACTTTGAAATGACAAGCAAACCCATTCTGAACAGGAAGGAAGAGAAAATGTTTGGAAAGACTAGCCAACTCTTCCATGTCAGAAAAAGAACCATCTATTAGGATGAGCACACTTTTTGGCATTAGAGAAGAGGCTAAGTCATGATATAAATCTTACTCCCTGTATGTTATTATTAAAAATATGTTAATTTGTATAAAAATTAATTAGAGGAGAAGAATTTTTACTCTTATATTCAATGATATCATATAACTTCACAAAAGAATTAACAATAAAATAAATAAGTAAACTTTTAAAAAATTTCCACATAATTGACTTGTATTATCATGAATTTGATACTGTATTCTTCCTTCAAGATACAGGGTGCCAGACATGTCTCCATATTAAATTATTCATCCCTGTAATTTTCACTTCTATTAACTTCTTTATCCTTACCCAATTAATCTGAGAAGAAATAATACAAGAACAAACGACACAGAATCAGGATTAACTTTGTGGTAGTTCTTAATATTCAAAGAATCAAAACACTCCATAGAGAGTATAAAGAACTTTTTTACATTCAATAAATGTAAGAAATATAATAATGTATACTTTTCATAAAAATTGTAAGAAAATATTTCACTTTCTATACAAAGATATTGATTTTTCATTAATTGAATCTTTATCCTAATCTTAATTTTTAACTTCCTTCTCTATGAATACCAAAAATCAAACATTATTTGTTCAACATACTTGTTGGTAAAATGCTGAATCATTACAAATAGAGTTATCTCCTTCAATAAAGATCAGTCCATCCTGCTGCAAGGTATTAGGAATTGCTGCCACTGCAAGTACAAAGAATATGGTGAATTTTTACACAAATCTTATGATTTTATGAATATCCGATGCCTTTCAGGGTGGTGACACTTCTTAGAATCTAAGAAATGTCAACATATCAATTATCAGCAATGCTTTGGCTTCTTCCTTTTTTGTGTCATTAGTGCTCTGATGATTACAGCAGAGAAAGCAGCCAAAATGTAGGCATAAGTCATTGAGTTGACCTTCAGAGATCTGAGAATAATTATTTCTTTTAATGGATTATTAACTTCATTTATTTAACGCATTTTAAAATCAACATATCCATTTAAATACATAAATAACATTATTATTAACATCATTTATGTTGGGTAATGATTTAAATAATGATGATTTGGAATTCTTTTTCATAAGGCCGCTATCTGGTGATGAATATACCATTGCCTTACCCATACAGTCAGCAAAAGGTAGAGTTTCCTGGGGTTCCCAGCTGACATAATCACTCTGCCCTACTCTACTGAGAGCCATCGCTGTACCAGGATTTTCTCTGTCTCCCCATTTATTAAATCCAACTTCAACTGTCTCACTTATTGTCATTTCCATTTGAGGTGAGCAAAAGTAGTCTTGTGGAGTTTCTATGGGAAAAGCATAGCCCTCAGCACAAGTAAGGGTGCACAGCAGGCTAGTTGAGTCAATTTCTCGACCTTTACTGCAGTTGGAATTGCCATTAATCGGGTCTGGTAACATGGGACATGCATGATCTGAAAATGGATTGAATCAAGGTTAACTGTTACAAATATATTTTCAAATCTGTTTGAGGGATCTTGTTGAATCTTACATCAATCTTTCCCAACCAAAATGCCACAGCATACAGGCAATTGTAGCTGTACCTGTGGTAAAATTTTCCATATATGCACAATATTTTCCATGTTTTAGTATTTTTCAGTTAGATTTAATTGTAAAAGTATTAAAATTTTCTACCTTACATAACTCTATACATTTCTATAGAAGAAGCCTTAACTAAGTGGAACTCCATCACCGGGAAAATAAAATTCACTAAGTAAAATTGCTCCTGTGGAATTTTACTTAGTGAATTTTATTTTCCCGGTCTATACATTTCATTTCTATGTACATTTATTTTACAAATTTATAATGTTATAAATGATTTAATAATGGTTCAATAGGCCTTCCAGTCTGAATCAGTACATAGTACAGTGTGTGATATGACAAAATACAATATATTGAGGAGTGAGAAAGGGTAAGAAGCATTGCTCTATAGTTTGGATGCATAATGAAGAAGAAGGGTATCTAAATAAGTATATTTTTGTTGGGAAGGGTATAACTGTAGTGTAGTAGTATTGCTAAAGTGCTTTGACTGCTTTGGTCATTTTGCACGTTGGCCCCCAGGAATCAAACCCGGGATTACTTTCACCAGAGTCGAACGAGATGCCCACTTGGCTATCTGGGAGACCAGGGTAAATGTATGCATGTGCCATACTCTCATCTATTTTAAAAAATGCAGCACATATCACAATAATTTTTATGCAAGAAAATTTGAAGGATACAAAAATGGGTTACTCTAAAAGATATTGTCTCAAAAAGTATTAAATGTTTTCATAATCATCAGAACTGAGGAACAAGAAATAGATGCTTGATTCACAATTAATGCGGTCAGCCCATCTCTTTACCACGCGTACAGATGGAAAAGATACTGGAATGGCCCAACCATTCATGTTTGCTTGCTTTATATTAGCATGTAGCATCCTCTAAAACATTCATTAGCCAAAATTTTAGCCGAGTCTAAAAAACAGCAAAAAAACTCTCTCTTTGCTGGAAAAATTGTTAGCAGGGTCACTTGTTAACTGATGTATTACTGTAATCCAGATGTTATGATTTTTATATGCTGAAAAATAACTAAAGCTTTACAAATTTTCAGGAAATATTAAATTTATGCAGATAACATTATAAATTGACTTTCCACTTTTTCTCTGCAAAGAACTTATTCTTAATATAAGTAAGGGGTTCTATCTTCTTAATCTTAAGTAAGGGACATAATTGACATATATCTTAAAATTGAGAAGATGAAGTAACTTTACACGCATATGCTCATTTAATAACTGTTCCACTTTTATCATTAAAACATGAACTACAAACTAGCATCAGCTCACCTTTTACAGTTATTAATATTTCGCAGGTATTATTGTTGCCATAAGGATCAGCAGCTGTGTAAAGAATGACTGTGTCACCAATAGGAAATGTTTCTCCTTGACCACCATCCAACCCTTCCCATACTTTTGGCTCGAGGAAGCTACCCATATATGCTCTCACTTCCACTGTCAAATTCTGTTCAGAATTATCTTCAAACACTGGCTGATTCCATACCAGACCATGAGCTTGTTTAGGTCTTTGTGATCTTGAATCAGCTATTGCTACAGATGGCTCAGAAGGAAGAACAAATGGAGGAGGAGTTTCACACATATGAATAGTTGGAGGTTGTTTATCTGAAATGAAAAATTTATGAATAAGACATTTTAAATGAAGAAAAATCCATTCATCTATTCATCTAAGTAGTCATCTTTTTCTTAAAGCTTCTCATTCAGACGTTATAAGCTAACTTATCCAGTTTATAGTTATTCCTTATTTAGTTTCTTCAATAGCATATCTTTAATATGCACTCCTAAAGTTATTTCATCATCAATCACTTCCCTGCTCCTTAAATATTTAAGAAAAACAGTGAATTCAATCAACTGGAAATTCTTTTTAAAATTTTACTCTCACAAAAATTTAGCTATTTATTCCTCCTGGCAGAGCTTACAACCCCTGAATGCATCCACCAGGTTTTGGATGGTAGATCAGTCACTAGATATCTAGTTGCAGTACTGCCATGTGGAAACTATGAGCAGCTACCACATAACTTTCCTTAGGAGCTTCAGCTAATTAGATTTTAGCAGCCACATTGGCACCCTCTGGTTTAAAATATTCTGGAGGTAAAATAGTACCCCATTTGGATCTCTGGTTAGGGATTAAAAGTAAAACCATTTAAGATACTAAAATATAAAACATTTTAAGATTGGAACATGAAATGTACGATCAATTAGAGTGTTTGGTAAGTTGGACAATGTTAAGGTAGAAAAGCAAAGGATGCATATGCAGGATGTTGTGCAACCAAGGAAAGATAAAAATAAAATGGACAGATCAAATAAATAAAGAGAGGAAAGCAGTTGGAAGCAAAAAAGAAGAAGAGATCCAATCTGAGCTACAATAATTTCCTGAGAACGATACTGTAGGGATTGAAGAATAACTTGATGCATTCCTAGCTCTCCAAATTCCTACAAAATTAAATGGATAGCTCCCATCATTTGATGGCTGTTAACCATTTAACCTGGAATACTGAGAGCTATTCACTCAGAAAGGAAGAGTTTTAGAGATTCAACATAGATAGAATTGAGAAAGACAGATGATGGTAGATGCTGAAGTTATGAATTAGACACAATGAAGCAATTGGTAGGGGTTGAAGATTGCTGAGAGAGCTGAAATAAACAAATCAAATAAACAAACAAAATTGGATTGATAACTCTTGATGATGATGATGACTTAGCTTGCATTCAGACAGGTTAGGAATAGTCAGAAGGTATATTTTCAGATCTTATTATAAATTTCAAAATTATTTCAAAAATGATTGGTCAACTGTACCTATAACTGTGACAATGAATTTGCATTTGGCTTTGTTCCTGTTGGCATCACGGGCAACAATGGTTATCTCATTTTCTCCAATTGGAAGTTTGGCTGGCCAAGAAATTGCAGGAACAATGTTAAGAGTAACTGGGATTCCAGAGTTGTCTGAAAAATTGTTTAGAAAATATAATCAATGATTTGATTCATTCTTACCAGTATTTGGATACATTTTTATCACAGTGTTTACTAAACAAAGGCACATTTAAGCTAAGAATTACAAGTTTTCAAATAGCAATGATGATGTTGACAAGTTTTAGCTACAACTACAGAAATATCTACATTCCAGTTATCACTGATCTATGAGTACATAACATAGTAACTTGCTAACCATATGTTTCTGGCTGTTCCCATTGTACTATGGCAAACTTTTTATCCTTCTCAGTTTCCACAGTCCTGTTATCTGGGCATTTGATTATTGGTGGTTCAATATCTGTAATGAAATTGAGTAAATTAAAGCTAGAGCTAACTAACCTTAGCTAGAGTTAGCTAGAGCTCTTGAATTCTATGGACTGGCAAATGAATTCAGAAAGGAAGGTGCTCTAAAATTAACATGTAGTTCTTCTTATCATATGTTTGTGTATGTTCAAGTTATTAAAAAAATATATATTTCTGTTATATGGATAAAGAGGTAATATACTCTTTTTTCATGTAATATTATTCATACCAAGTTCAGTGTACCTTTTATTGCCTGTAAATTACAAATACATGATAATAATATTTTGGTTTTAGCAACCTTGCCTCAAAATAATTTTATTTTCCATTTTATTTACTTAGAAATTTAAAGAAAAATACTGGATCAGAATGGAACTGGATTGTTCAAAGATAAATAATAACATTAAAAGGATCATCTAAATTTTTGAGGTACTCATTTCTCCATAGCAATAGAGTTTTGTTGTTTCATTCAAAAATGTTAAATGTGAAACAACCCTTCCATTCTCTATACTACTACTGCTTCTTCTACTGAATATTTCATTCATTATATTCATCTATCTTTTCAGTGAGATTTCTCTCTCTTTAGTACCACGCACACCATTTTGAATTTCTTCATTCTCCAATTCTTACAAAATCCACAAACCAATATGAAGTATCTCTTTTGTATGGGTAACACAGGCATTCTTACCATTAACATTTGTTCATTGCCCATTCATTAGCTTACTCTCAATGTAATCTGCTACTATGTGTATTTAATTCACTTGTGTCCTTTCCCAAATATAGCTTTTGCAACCTTGTAATAAAATCAGGGCAGGCACAATTCAACATATTTCTTTCGAAAATTCTGCATGGGAAATAAGTTACCACATACTACCAAGCACTCATTTCTATGCATTTTAATGCCTTAATTTCTCCCTGTCTGTTTTTGCATTCTCAGAATCCATTTTTTTGTCCAAGTAAACATATATACTATAATTTCAGTATTCTCACCATTACCATCAAATTACAATAATTCAATTATTCATTCTATCTGGTAATGTCCATCCTAATTGAGATTTATGATGAATAAAAATCTTTACCCTTTTGCATAGGATTATATCAAGTTTTCCTAACCTTCCAGGAGTCTGAGCTGAAATTTTAAAAATAAAGATATTTTGGAGCAAAGGAAAAGTATTTTTTAATTAAATAGGCAGTAAAATGACTTAATCATCAATACCAAATATAAGAGTTTCATGGAGGGAAAATATGGGATTTCACAAAAGAAATTTACCACATCTTACCAACACATCTGCCTCCAGTCCACTTTCCTCTCTTCCAAGCCAAGGCTTCCCTTGCACTTCCAACTTCTGGATTAGTCAATTCCCAGTTTCCTTCTGATCCACAAACTAACTTCCCTTGATTTGTCTCCCATTCCAGTCTTTCTCTTACTCCCCACAGAATGTACCCCTCATCACAAACAAGTAGGCAGCTTGTTATGGCAGGAGAAAGTTGCTGACGACTTAAGCAAGAAGGTGGGAAAACTTTCCCATGAGGAATTGTTTGAAGAGGAGGGCAGGTCTTTGCTGTGAAAATAATTAAATCGCTAAGAATATGTATGAAAATATAAGTGAATCCTGATGCAGAATTCTTGACTCCTTGATTACTCTTTTGACCTCCAGTGAAGATGCTACTAGAGCTGCTATCATTCTACTCTTAGATTTTTGACACTAAATATAAACTTTGATTGACTTGATAAAAGCTCTTGAGACTGATGGTGCTACTGAGTTGGAGCAACAATTCCATGTACTCATAAAATTATGGCCAAAGGAGATGAAAAATTTTACCCTGGTAATAAAAGAGCAAAATATCCACTTAGTAATGTTACAGACGATCAATTGATTTGTGGTAGTTTCCTTTCATCACTCATACTTGAGTCCTACATCAATGGATCATTTCTGGTTAAGTTAATAGAAGCAGTGCTATTAACAGTGACATCTTACACATATGCTTCCCCCTCCCAGGAATCATGAAAAGAGTTCTTTTAATTATGAAAATTTTAGTATTAAAGTCTAAAATTTGACTATTCTAAAGCATTCTATTGCCTTTGATTATAAGTTCTAATTAAAAACTTCAAACTCTGTTTATATGAAAAATGATAGGAAAAAAATTGAAGTAAAGAAATTTACATGCCCTACCTACCTTTGCAATATGCCTGCAATCCATCCCATATGCCTGAAGATAAGCAAGTGCGCTTCTCAGAACCAACCAAGTGATATCCATTATTACATTCAAAGTGGCAAACAGTATTAGGCATGTGCCCTTCTCTTGATCCCTGTATACTTGATATATTTTCTGATAGTGACACAAGCTTTTCTTCACATCGAATGATTCCATCCTTGGGTTGCCTTAATGATGGACATTTTTTAACTACGAGGATAGAGAATGTTTCCAATTAGTGTTAATCTTTTTTGAACGTAGATATATTGCAAATACAACGACTTGGATGAGTTAAAATCTCAAGAATTTCAAATAATTAGGTCATTAAAATTAATTTTCTAAATTGTTCATAAAATAAATTGATAATTTTTCACACAAACATTTAGCACTTCAAAATATCCCATTAGAAAACTTGATTCACTCATTATTTCTTTAATTATGACTAAAACTTTGATCACACACAAAAGTATTTCAGAAAAGAAAACAGATATGGGTTAATGATATTTAATACAATAAAAGTATGAAATTAGCAATGTAAACACATTCAAAAGGAAGTCATCCCTTAGTAAAGATCCTCAGATACTAAATCCAGCATTCACTATTTGTTTGTTTTATCATACAGTTATCTGCTTAGATTAATTTTTGACAAACATTGAAAGATATATACTTACTAACACAGGAAGGTTCTTGACCAGTCCAATGGCCATTGGGTCCACAAGTTCTTATATGTGAGCCAACAAGAGTGAAACCATTCTTACATCTCACTCCACATGAGGATTTAAATGTCAAATTGGGGCATGATTCTCTGTTACTATCATGAATTTTTCTATTTTGATTTAAACCTCTGTCCTTGCTTGCTCTGCCAATTCTACGTCTACCACTTCTCTTCCCACTTACTGTCCTAGCAAAATAACCATTTTCAGGAGGCTTTAAAGGTGGACAGGTGATTGCTGAAAGTAAAAGAAAAGAAAATGTCATGAGAAAGGTGCTTCTGAAAGGAGTTCACAAATTCTTGTGAATATACTAAATGATAAAGGGAGTTTGGGTTGAAAATAAACCTCAGAAAACTAAAGTGATAAGATTTCTTGAAGGAAAGAAAGATAACTTAATGAACAGGGTTGATGTAGAGAAATAGATGGATTTTTCTCTATTTCAGTGCACTTTCTTGGGGTTGGGAGGTCCACAAATGAGTTAAGGATAAGAAAAGCAGCATCCAAGGAAAATTTTATCAAGTGAATGAGCTGATGACGAAAGGTCTTGATTAAGGAACTGGAAAAGATTAGTTAAATCCTTGGTGTGGATTGTTTTGCAGCATGGATGTGAAATGCATACAGTAGAAAGGAGGACATCTAAAGATTGGAGGACTTCAAGATGTGGATGTGACACAGAATGGAAAATAGTGAGTTTGATCAATAGAAAAAGAATCATGGAGGTGCTAGAGATGGTGGAAGAAGAGAGGGTTTTGACTACCATCCTTCGAGATAGGCAACCCTGGATGCTACAAAGGGTAGTAAAATAAAATAAAGTCCTAAGTAGTGCAGCATTCCTTTGAGGCATACATATGGCCTAACAAGGTGGCATTTACTGTGGGTGACACATGGTTAGTGCATTGACTCTCATGCTGCCATATTTGGATTTTCTCAACTGAATCCTTTACCCCTAATTTCAGATAGCAACTAATATTTGTCACAATGCTGAGTGAATGCCCATAAGTGTTGGCCCCCACCAATAATTGAACCTGGGACCACTTACACCAGAGGAGAGAGTGCTACCCACTTGGCAATCCAGGGGCACAAAAGATAATACTAATTCATAAATTGGTTCCAATGGATCTATTCAAGCAAAAATGTTGTTACTTTGAATGCTAAAATGTATTATGGATAATTGATGTAAGTAATTTTGTTCAAATTTACTAATGAACTTAAAGACAATGTTTGAAGAAATGAATACATGCAATTTTTACTTTAGTAAGTGGCAAGCATGATTTAACTATTGCATCTAATCTGTAGCTTTAAATATTGATTTATGCAGATAGAAACTATAATTTGCAAAATAACACTTCTTCTCCAAACATCCTTTTTTGACCCTATTATTCTCATTACACACCACATGGAAAGGAAACTTAGAATTATGGGTAATTCTTCTTCATAACTTCTGCAGGGCAGAAAATGATCCTGATTTTTATCCATTTATTATTTCTCTGCATTCTTCTGTTTGCAACTGTGCAAACTCTTAATTAGTTTTGTTACCAAATCAACAAGACTATGAAGTACATAAAATTTATTCACAACTTGGGAGAACTTCAACTTATTGAAAAGGAGCATGAAATTAAAAGGATAGCTTTCCTACACTTACAGACTGTAAATACTTTAATGTCTTATCTCAAATAATGAAAGCAATTTTAATATGTAACAGGATCTTAGAACCAAAAAGGAAGAGAATTTGATTAAGATTTATGATTAAGGAGAGTATGGAGCTGAAAAGCATTAAATCTTGTTTCACTCAAAAAATCTTCATGACATAAGCTTAAAATCAGGAAATTGTAGAATTTTAGAATATTAGTTAAGCAAAGAAAGAAAGGGGATGAATAGGGAAGTACACTATCAGAATATGGTAATGATTTATGTATGTTGTATGGTTCTATAAAGTGACTGTAGTTGAATCTCCTTATAGTAGACCCAGGTAGTGAAGTGGTTAGGGTGCCTCATAGTATAGATTTTGAATTCTGTCCAGGACTTGTATTTTTGGGTATTATTTTCAGTTGTTAATCTACAAAGTTAGCTCTCCCATTGGTAACTGTTTATGGAGTTATTAGAGAACAGAACATTTACTACAGCTTAAATGTTTAGGGTTCAAAAACAACATAGAATTTAGATAAGAATACACACAAGCATGAAATTAAAGGGGTAAATATCACAAAGTATCTGAATAAACTCTGGAGTAGGGAATAATGGAATATTTCCAGAGTTAATTTTATTTTCTTTCATTATAGTTTCACTAAGTAAACTTTAATCCAAATTTATTTTCAAAATATAACTTTAAGTAGAAATTTAAAGTTATATTTACAATGAGAATAAGAATAGTGCATTGCTTTTTTAAATATCCCCTCAAAAATTCTGAAATCACATTAATTCTACTATTTGATAAATAAGCATTCATAATTTTACCTATACACTTCATCCCTCTTGCATCAGGAACATAGCCCTGCTGACATTCACACTCTTCTGGAGATGTAGCCCCTTCTTTTCTTGTGGTTTGATTGGGATCAGGACATCGCCTACAGGATGTATGTACATCTCCAGGAAGCTCTCCAGGATTATAGGTTCCCTTGGGACATGCTAGGTAAATTGTTTTTAATTTTTTAGGTTTAAGGAAATTACTCCAAATAAATAGCCATTAAACATGAAACTACAGAATTTATTTTGTGAATTTAGTGTTTAAAAATGACTATATTATCTGCTGATGAAATTTCTTTCAGAGTAAGAGTAGAGATATTTAAGCATAAAAAATCAGTAAGCTGATAAAATATATCAATCCCAATGAGTTTGAATTTCAATTAATCTTCTTATTTCATGTTAATAGTACAGATATGGTTCATAAGAATGGGAATAATATACATTGATGACAATAAATTTCAAATTCAACTTAACACCTGGAGATGCTGGTCAAAAAAGTATTGATAAGCTTATTACTTACGATGACAATCATTTTGGAGTCCAGTTCCATAGTGACCAGGGGGGCAAATGCAGGAATAATGACCAGAAATTGTACCGCAGGCACAAGCTGCCATGGAATCACAGCATTGCTTATCAGTTGCTGATTTCTTCAGGGAACACAGTTTGTTGCATGAACTGCTATTTAGTTGGAGGAAGGTGCCTATCTGAAGATCTTAATGAAGAAGAACATGCTTCAAAACTTTTAATTTGGTTTAAACATGGCAAAACTGTCATTTTACCATGAGAATTATTTGCATTTGCTTAATGTAAAAGCATATATTCAGGTCTACCATGAAAATAATAGAAGGTAGGTACAAAATGATTATGACCAGGAGAATGTTAGCTCTGGGTATATAAAAGTTGAATATAATTATCAACCAATTATTCTCTTACTCCAACTGTGTGCATTATTTAATATAGAGGTGTTCATTTGTATGAAATTGAGTTTTTCATGGGTTGTTTAGAGATTTCATTCTGTTTAACAGGCTGAACATTTATATGCTGGTACCAGGTTTGAATAAATACAAAATTACAATGAAAACATCCAAAGTCTGTCTATAAACAAGAAAGTAAAAAAATATGATCACCATATCATTGCACCAAGCGAGAGAAAGAGGATGGGGACAAAGTATTCTTTAATGTGAGACTATTCTATGATTTTTCTGTTTCTGATGTCAAATTAATTGCACTGCTAGCAGAAAACTGTTCTTACTCAAGCAGCTTAATTTATTCAACACCCAGAATAGTTAAAGTAGAGATCTGTAGTGAAATGAAAAGGGTGTAAGCTGCAGTTTAATTTTTGTGGGTCAATAGATGTGGTAATTGTTGGGTTAATGCAGCGATCACGTGAATAACACTAAGATTGAAAAAACATGTTGACTACTTTAATGGATATGCAGGAGCTGGATAATAGGTAAAAAGGTAAATTGGAAGTGTTAAAAACAAAATAGCTTCCAAAATAAGATGGCCTACCAGTCACTTACATTATCAGATCACAGAGTTACTTTGTATCCAAAAGTAATTTTTAAAATTTTGGACTCCTACAGGAAACAGAACTTGGCACAACATTTATTGTAGGAAAATTTGCTACCCACTTGAAAATTATAAGCCTAACAATTGAAGCTCTTCAGTTTATTTTATTTGGTTAGGTAAAATCATTTGTTAAAACTGTATTTATTTTACATCCATTAAGCTTATCCATTTAACTTCATATCTAACTATTCAAATATACCAACCTTGGTGGAATGCTCTCCTCCCAAGAGCTTCAAATTCCTTAAAACTTCCAAGGATGAAGGTATGATCCTTATCAGTAGCCATTGCTAGTAACTCCTGGGTGTTACCATTACGAATTCCAAATGTGAAGATTTCAACCCCTCTGTTTCTGTTATTTTTCTTCCCTTTGCCTTCAATTCCTTCCTCAAAATTTTCTGTTCCATCCTCAGAGCCCTTACGCTGTCCTCTTCCAGATCTTGTTTCCTTCAGTCTTTGGGCCACCGGCACAGGATCACCCCCATTTGAGTAGCCATCGGTGATCAAGAAAACAACTTTTCTAGCTCCTTTGCGAGCATTACGGAGTATGGCCTGAAATATATCATATTTTGGAATAATTCAAAATGCTTTTAGATCATCAGCAAATTATTTCCAGAAATTGCAGATGAAGTCTAACATTTTCTGGGCTTTGGTTGGCTTATCATTAATGCATCTATTGAATGAAAAGATTTTTTTAACTAACTACATGATTCTTAATGCTGTAAAATATGTAATACAATTACTATTGAAAATATATGACAAAATATTATCATTATTTATTATTAGACCCTAAAAATACTTGTGAACTTTTTTAGCCCTCTTAATCTGCCTTGGATAAGTTGACATTAGTTGAAATATTTGATTCTTAAATCTTAAATTGTACAAATATTCTAAATCATGACATTGATGTAAAATTTATTGATTGAGTTTTACTGTGGCAGTGAACTATTTTTGCCTGAATTATGTGAGCTTTAATTTTTTGGTGTCATACTCTTACAATTTAATTATGAATTGCACTTGAAATACATTTATAACTCTACATTCATTGGAGCAGTTAAAGAATTGAGAATGTTTGTGGAACATCAGAAAAATTATTAACAATGTAAATCACTGAAAGACTGTATAAAGTCAATTATTTAACAAACTGAACGAAATTGAATTTAGAAAAAATTCATTGATCTTAGTAATTTACCAAATGTGATAATTAATGAACACTTGGATTAACTTAGCATATACTAGTGATTAAAATTGTTATAAATTCTCTTATGTACTTACCTCTGCTTCAAGCATAGCTCCTAATGTGTAAGTTCCACCACCAGTATATGTTATTCGAGGCAGCTCTTCCTGCATCAGGCTGCATTTATGATTTTTAATCCCTGAAGGGTCTGGCTTCAGATGGTCTATATGACGAATAATTCGATGTTTGGAGGAGAATGTTACTAAAGCAACTCGAACAGCTTCACTGGTTATAGTGAAATCTGATAGAAGCTTTCTTACAAACCTGTTAGAATAAAAATCTCTTTTCAGTCATTCATGGTTTTACATAAATTGCATTAAGACTTAATATTACTTCATGATATTTATAACAGAAGACACACATTTACTGACATTTAAATAATATAGGGTGCCATTTGAGGAAATTGAATTTAAATTTGAGAGGTGTTGTTGCTAATTGTACAGTATGTTCATATGGGAAATAAGTTTAAATAAGCATTTAAAAGAAAACAACATTTAAATGATCTAAAATGAGGATGTTGTTGGAAAATTAAAATAATTTTTCATCTTGTTCTATCAACCACGAGTGAATGAAAAACATATTATCATGTCTGTATTTAATATCCAGGAAACAACAGGCATTTTTAAATTAGCTCACATGAAATTTCAAATGACAGCTATTTACTCCCAAGGTTTTATTTGCCAGTATTTTTCATATAAAGGTGTTCCTCTGTTGTGAATTGGGAGTAAGAAATATATTTCTATTCCTCTGGGATATTTCAGAGAACTTTTTGGAGTACGGTTCTGAATCCTTGTTTTCTGTCAGTTGGGGTTGTCATTAGAGCTAGCAAAAGACATACCTAATTTCGTTGAAAAAATTCTCCGTTCCCACACTGGCAGATGAATCAACAAGGAACACTAGTTCCACTCTTGGGTCGGTGGATTCTTTCAGTCTTCTTAACAGTCTTTTCAGAATCCCTCCCAAGATATCGACTTTTGTCTTGATCACTGTGTTCTCCCGACCTGCGTGAGGATGTTTCTCTGATTTCTCATCTTGTGTTGTTGGAGTAGGTGCCATCGTTTGATTTACCAACTCACTTGGCTCCTCAACTGTAGATTCCCCCAATGCCACACCAGCTAATGTTGTTGTTAGCACTGCCACAGTCAACAACATAGTACTTATGATTATTCTTTTATCCTTCATGTTGTAAAGCCGCTTGTAAATTAGTACAAATGAGAACGTTTAGTCTCTTATTTATTTCTATCAAACGTTATTCAGCCAAAACAATGCATCCAAAATTACAGTCATGTTCATATTGGTGATTGAAACGCATCCAGACTAATGCCCAAGACAACTCAAATGCAGCATAAACCTTTATTGACGGGTTCCATGAACCAACTGGAGTTCACGGAGACAGATGACCCAGCAGAAGAGATAAAAAGCTTTGGAGCTTCTTGTTTTGACTTTTAAGCGACGGATGGATGTGACCCTGACTCGAGTTGTTTCAAAATGTCGAAGTACTGACCTCTGAACTGCATCCGTTGTTAGATCAAAACTATACATGCAAAGCTAATAATATTGCGATTTCTAAGTGAAAAAAAACATGTCAACCTTCCACTATGGATTACGTCTGTTAAAACAATATCAATCCCAGCATTTGAAGAATAAAATTACTGAACTGAAAATTTATCGCTTCACGAATCGCACGATCTCCGTTTACTCTTACGCCATTTGATTGTTCTCTTTTGGTATTATTAAATGGATAAAATAGAGGGAACATAGGGTAAATATTTTACCAGTATGATTTCGTTGATTATGGTAATTTAGAAGATAAAATTAGACTGTAAACACTAATAGAATAGTTGCGATAAAATAAACCCCTTTAAAAAACAAAGTTAAGATATGAAGGTCACGGATAGATGGATATGAACTTGTGCCGCTCTTGGTGAGGTCAGCGATAAGCGACCACGGAAGATTATTTTAGGCTCCAAATTAACAAGAGTACGATGAATTTCATAGCAGAGAAGCCAGAGAAAGAAAAAAGCGACAATAAAGGGAATATTTTATTTAAAAACCTGGAATGCTACTAATATCTCGATAAAAATTTCGATTTCCGTAATAATGCTGAATTTGTCACACCATTTGAAAATGAATGCGCTCTTAGAATTAAATGTGCCTAGATTACAATAAATTAACAAATCGAATTAGATCGAGTGAGATCTTGAAGTTATTTAAATTCTCCTAAGTTACATGTTTCACATGAAAATTCCCTGAAAGCGATTCTGAAGTTTTTGTTGCCACAGAAACAGAGGAGATCAACTATTTAACTCAAATAAATCGTCAATTTTATGACGACACTGTCGTTGTATATGTAATTACGTGACTTAAGGATCTCGTGAGGATACCCCAAACCGACGCATTCCGTGCTGTCCCCAGAAAGGGGCCTTCGCCAAACGGAAACGTTACACAACATTGCAGGGTTCCACACTCGCGATGCCAGGTCTTGAGGGATCATCGGCCTAGTCCTATACCTGTTCTTTGTCGAAGGAACAGCCCTCACCTGATCTAGTAACTCTATTCGATGTTTCAGGGAAAAAGGCCAAGGAAGGTTTGCGTCATTAACACCTAAGGTAAGACCCACGTGAATGTAAAAGTTCCCGTAGTTCTGTCTTGGAAATAGCAAGAGATACATCTTGTAGCCGTTTGGTGTGATGTAAAATGAGGGTGATCTGAAGGATCTCCTAGGATCCCAACTGTTTATTTTGGACGATATGCCATGTACGCGCCAGTAGTATGTGAAAACCTTGGAATATACGAGAGGTATGCCATGCTTGACCACAGAATCTGGATATGGCTCCATATGAACTGAGTTATTGAGTCTCCTTATTTCCTCCTCTCGTGGCCATGGATGTTCCGCGTAGGTCGCGTAAGATTCGCTAGGAGTCTCCATCCATGTTCCCTCTTCCGGCTTACGGTGCTCTTTTGTGTGTGTAATTTTGCTCTCCAGGGACGGCGGTTGGCATTGGGAATCTGTGCAGTCGACGTCTTCGCTTCTCGTAGAAGGGTGCAACGAGCGCATTCGAGATCGCAAGGCTTCGTTCTGGATGGACACTTTACTATCCAGATTGGAGATCATAAGCTTCAGGACATTCAGGAGGTCAGCTAATTGTCCCTCCACATTCTTGAACCTTTCTTCCATTTCTCCTGTGGGGTGAGGAAAGAATAATGGTAAATTTTCTGAGGGGTTGACGGCGTCGATGGAATTTTAAGGATGATAACCATTATAAAATTCTTCGCCTTCTCTTTACATTTATTGATTTACCTATGTCCAATTATTATTACTTTATATTACTACTTTAATTATTACTAGCACCGAACAGGAACAGAGACTCCGTGAAATTATAAATTTATCGACCGTCTCCAACTATTGGGGCTTAATATCGGTTCAGAAATGCTCACAACGAGGTAAAAAAACATTCATTTTTTCTTTTGGTTAGATAATTTGACGATATAATGTAATACAACTTTTCAGTATTTAAAATACATCCAGATGCGAACCTTCACCTAGAGACCTTATGCAATTCATTCATTGTATGTACCCAGTGATTATATTCAGTCGGTACGTGCGAACCTGTGCTTACAATCCTTCGAGTTCGCCGAGCCGGATCCAAAATTTATGAGATAGTAAATCGAAAAACTCTCAGGTACTACAATTTGACCGTTATAACGAGATTATAATATCAGTGTTGAATAATGAAACAATTAATTCTTATTTCATCTTAAAGTTTCAGAAACAAATTTTAATTTAGAATAATAATCACCACTAAGCATACCTCGGTAGAAACATTTCATTATCATTAAAACGTTCTTATGTAAGATATCCAAAACCTATCACTGACCCCTTGACACACTGAGAACTTGAAATATCTCGTAATGTTGCTATTTGTTCTCGGAGAAGGTTAATGTACCGCGTGTGGCATAGTCTGTGTCATATCAGGAGTAAGGATCAATCGGCATCTCTTTGGATGGCTTGTAAAATTCGCCTAAACCCGCCACGTGAGACCAGCGAGCGAAAACCGACTTGCTCGCATCATAAAATTTAATAGCAACTTCAAGAAAAAATATAATGATTTCAGAAAAGATATTTTATTGTAGATATTTAGAGACGTCCACTTACTGGAGTTGCAAAGACCAGTCAAGACCCTGGTTGCTGTCGCCTTCGCAGTGGCGACTATTTCCTCCGTACTAATCTGACAGGTAGTATGATGGGTTTCCAAAACTTGACCATGATCTTCATTTTGTCCTCCAACGTTATCTCCGGCGGCTATCGCTGGAACAGGACCAGCGAAGTTCGCCGGAACGTCAGTACCCGGTGGATTCCAGCAGCGAACATTTACTAAGGACAGTAACACCAAGGTCAGGAATGTGGTAGATTCTGCTGGACTCATGTAACTCGCCGTTAACCGCTGGAATCTTCAATTAACACTTGGTTGTTGAAAATGAAAAATGATTTACGTGAAGTATTTCCCTGCGAATATGTGAAACACGAGTACTACCAGAGCTCCGAATTCTGAATACTAGCCGCCATACGTTGCTGGAAAGGGAACCAAGCCAAGTCCTAAAAGTAGCTTCTCGATTGGGAATGGGACGGAGAGATGTTCGCGGAAGTCAGCCGGGCGACGCAAATTCGAATATTGCGGAGAGGTAAAAAAAGGAAGAGCTGAAAAATAAAATAGATTCTCAGCGTCATTAGAAAAACAAGTTAAAATCCTATACACTATTCTTATGTCTGTTTTCAGAGGCAATTTAAGAGTCGGTGCATCTCGCACGCTAAGATATTGTAAATTTTTCTTCCTCTTAGATATTGTAAATTATTCTTCGAAACTTCATACCTTGCTGCGGTGTTTCCTAACCGGTGTGCCGCATTATATCCACTTTCTCTATGACTGTATCTTCCGTGCGGCAGGTTTCAGCTGAATATCATTATCCTGAGCTCCTTTATTCTGCGATAGTTTTTTTTGCCATTTAGATTTTACACCATGTCAACTTTTCTAATTTTGCGTTACGTCTACGTTTTATTTTCTGGCACATTTTGTAATTTTATGGAATCTCGTTGCGAAAATAATAAAAATGTTTCATCCTTTATAAAGTGTTCGAAATCTCTCAAAGAAAAAAATCGAGTGGATGAAGAATAGATATATTCTTCATCTAGTTGATGTTTTCTTAAGCAAATCAAGATACGTTTTAATGCAAAACGAACTTTGAGTTCATGTATGGATTGGAGGAATGCAGGTTGAGAAGCCAGATTATTGTGGTGGATATGTATAGTGGATCTCTAGCAATTATTTTTTCTTTTAATTTGCAATTAATATCAGGGCCGACATATTTGATACTGATCACTTTTTTTGATAAATTAAAAAATTCAGTTTCCTTTTACCATAAGCATTTTGAAAATTCAAAACATTTTCCTTAAGAATCATGAGATGTAACCACGGTTCACAACTTTTTGATCCTGCTCCGGTAAGGCAGTATTTACAATTTTGGAAATCACTGGGCATGACCCATGACTCTTAAAGTAACACCTCAGATTAATTTTACAGGTATCACTTCTTTCTATTTCTTGTGAAGTCAATAATAATAATATTTATTTGTCCAAAAGAAACAATACATTAGTTTGTTCATGGGACACGTCTTACAGTAGAAGCAATACATAAATTGCAGGAAAACAGAGGTTATAAATATATTTTATCCTTGTTAGGACTTCACTTATATTATTATATTCACTAATACTATAAAATCATTTAGAAATAAAAAATTTAAAGACAAGATTTTTAAAAGTCACACGTTCGATATCATCAGGTAGAAGGTTAAATAGCTATATTGTGATTACTCTAGGTCCATTTGAAGTCACTGAGAAGTTGCTCCTCATAACATGTAAACCATAACTTTTCCTAGTATCATAAGAATGAACAGAGCACATCTTTGAGAAGTCATCCATGTTTTTTCATGTATATAACTCTGTAATGTATGTGTACACATGGCACTGTTAAAATGCCTAATTTTTAAAAAGAGGACAGCAGTAAGCTTTAAAATGTCGATAACACATTAATCTTCTTTAGTATTTTAAAAATGTGGTTTACAATCTCCAGCAGGACAAGAGCATGTAGGGGAGGTGATGCTTACTCTGAGAGTAACCACTTCTTCCTCAGAACTTGAGTCATGGGTATTCAAACAGAATTGATAGAAATTTAATCACACGGAATTTTAAATGAATTAAAATCAAACGTGAAAATAGGAAGTATAATTTTGTTTTTATTATGTCATATAATGTAAAACATTATTTATCATATTTATTTGTAAAACATAATTTTTATATACCTGATTAATATTCATCAGTTCCTCTCTTGCTGACAAATGCAAGGGAATTAAAAAGCACATTCTTTGCATTCTCCTTTAAAAGCCAATGTATGTACATTAACAATGCACAAAGCTATTAAACTAACTCATTCCAAAATGCACAAATTTCATCTCAAATTATTGTTAATTAATTTAAGTAAGGTGGCAAGAATAAATCAAAGATATTGTCTGCTAAAAGTTTTATTTAACATCATCAATGAAAATAAAAAAATCAACGATCTGTAAGCAGATTTTTGAGAAATCCTTTTTAAGTGAGTTTGTATTTTTAAATCACATAGTCATAATCTCTTAACATGAGATACAAAAAATGTATAATGAACAGAGTATACACTAATTCATTTCTGAAACATGCAATAAACTTCACTTTATGAAACACATGTTAGAAAAGCCAGAAATCTTTTAAAATAATACCTGATTATCACCCAATAGACAGAAAAGTACAGACCTTTAGATGAGAAAGCCATGAAAATTTTGCACCAATTTTTCATAACAAATGAAGGATTATTATGAATCTATTAAATTTATTACTACAGGCATTTTTTTCTTGCAGATGGTAAGGCAAAAAACTGATTTCCAGTACTTCTTGTAGAAACACAAATGGAGGAGCAAATACCTTGCCTCATGTCAGTTGCATTCATTTCACCTAATACCTTTATCCCTACGTATGCTACTTTACTTTCCACTAATTTACATTTATATTTAGAAGTGAATGTTTCAAATGGACAAAAATCTCTATTCCATGATAACTCAGTTCATTTTATCATGGAAAATGTACTTTTTTATACCTAAAATCAAAACACACATCTCAATGGCCTGATTGAATACTGGTAAGTGCTAGATTCATTTTAGTGCAAAATAAAGCACATTAACAATGTTGATTTGTCAGTATAATTACTATTTTATTCATTCATACCATTGGAATAATAAATAAAAAAATAACAGTAGGCCTAATTTCAACTACCCAAAATTTCAGAGTATTTTGCTGTGTCTTTAAATACTTTAAATATTTCAGTAGCCAATTCATACTCATCATCAGCAATGTGCTAACGAGAATGGTACTTTACTAAAGTACTTTCATGTCTTATCAATTGAACAGCAAACACTCTTTTTAAAGTTGCAATAACAAAATAGCTTCTTTCAATTAATCGCATATTTGCTTGGGTGAATTTATATCCCTCCAAAGATCACCCAAAGCATGCTTTAACAACAAATTCCTTTTATGTAATCAAATCTACCATCCCCTGCTTTTGTCAGTTGATTCTTCATCTACTACGAAGCATGAGATGAGACATTGTCTCCTATGTTATCAGTCAACAAAATTCTTCAAGTCCCTGCCATTGTCCAAGCACCATGAGGGTGTTTAAGCCTTTACAGCTTTGACTTGGCACCTTTAGGAGTAATATTAGTATATGGCTGCACCAGTGGGAACATTCCTTGACTGCTCTTGAAGTTAGTGATATCAGTAATGAGTGTAGGCTGCAAAAAATGACAAAGCTATATCACAACCTTTTAGATGTGGATGTAGGCAAAAACATGATACATGCAAGTTTTATGATGCAGTAAGATAGACCTTTTAGTTAGGTAAGAAAGATGGGTATCTCTGGTAAGTTACATAAGGACAGCTGTAAAGGCAAAGGAAAAATACAGCTTTGGAATTTTTATTCCTTCATTAGTTCATTATGTCCTTCATGAGAAATAATGCTCAAGGAGCAATGAAAAAATTTTGACTTAACTGACTGGTATGTAACTTTAATGTCGTGAATGAATCATCAATTATCTGATTATTGTAATATACCATGAATCATATAGTCAGTTGACTTATGACTAAAATTGGTTCTGATAGACCAGTCATAAGTTGGATATTTATAATATTTAGGAAGATATTGAAAGAGATACTTTCTATGTATGCATATGCATGTAGATTAAAGGACCTTTGCTATTCTAAAAACTTAATATTTATTACCAACATGATGATATTTAAAAACCAGACGTTATAATGGCAAACATTTTTCAAAAGCTAAATTACCAGATAAATTCTCAAGAAAGAAATCACAAAGCAATTAAGACTGCTAAAAACTGGTAGGTAGTAATAATAGAATTTATGATGAACTCATTTTAGATGAAATAATGGAATTATGCTTTTCTTATAGCTGAAATTATGGAATTTCTCCTATGGTGACTTACTGCTTTGCATAGAGGTGGTGCTAACAAACCATCTGAAGGGTCTTTAAAATTAGCAGCTTCTGGATCTTTTCCAGCCCCACCTTCAGCAGTTGAAAGTACATGTACAGCAATTTTATGACGATGAAGAGCATCATTAGCAATGTATTCCTATTAAAAATAACAAGGAAAGAAAAGAATAGACTTTATTATATAAATATGCATAATAGAATATATTTTTAAAATGATTAATATAA
>KZ308305.1:712835-971347 GCA_000376725.2 Ladona fulva
ATTAATAAAAATAAACGAAGAATGCTTGAGGAGAGAAATAAATTATTGACTGCAATTGCTGAAGGCTTTATATATTGGGCTGATATGGATAAGTTTTTTAAAATAAGCTAGTCTTGCCCTGTATTTTTTTGCTCAGATGGAAATTATAAATTCAATTTCAATTTTTAAACTGATTTGCTTCTTAGCTAAATTTGAAAATATACATTGATTAAGCCATTTCATCCCTGATTTATTTAGGAAAACTTTGCATACTAGAATAGGATGATTTAATAAAAATGGAAATTATGACACGAATGCAAGTAAATTTAAAGGTGAATGTATTTAACTGCAAGAAGAGAAAATGAAATTTCTCCAAAGAATAGACAACATTCTGTTCACTGATTAAAGAAAAATTGGTAGAAATTAAAAATACTGAAATAGGAAGAAATCAAAATTCACATACTCCCATAGCTTCTAGGAAAGCTTCCACTCTCTGATCAAGATAATTTGGATGTCTCACAGACTGGATTATTACTCTAAGCCCTTGAACACCATTTGATCTTCTTAGCCCACTGAATACAATATAACCAAGTTGCTCCTGTGAGGATATAGAATCAGAAGTTAATATGAGAGTTATGAAATCCTGAAGGCAAAATGTTTAGCACTCATCTACCTATAACATGAATTACTAATTATAGAGAGCAACAGAAAGATGACATCATGATGATTGATCACCATCTGGTAGACAGATTAATTTTTTTCCTTTCTTATATGTTGTATTCTCCAATAAATAAAACATGTACATTCAATTAAAATTTTACCTAACTTGATGAATGCTAAGATAATGCCCATTTTAAAATTTACTAAGAAATCTTCATAAAAATGTTAAAAAGTTAGTTTGTGTTTTTGTCAAAGGTGCTGTAAAATTCGTCCTAAAAGTTTGCAAAGCACCTTTTTGTAACCAAAAAGATGAATAAACAAGAATGTTTAACCCAGAGCATCAATAATATTTTTATTGCTCCTTATAGGTTCAACCTTAATGTATATCATGCATTTCAGTAAATTTCACTTTCTAGTTTTTGATAATATACACATTAATGACCAGAAAATACATTAATATTTAGTAATGAGTAGCCAATTTACTTGCTTTGGTTCAGTTTTTAGGATGTCATTTTTATAACACGTTAATAGGTTTACAACTAAGATGTAACAAAATGAGATTTAATGTCATCTTCTAAATATAGTTCCAGGTGGTTTCTTCAGGTAATTTGAAGATAAGTATACTTTATAAACCTTTTGGTATAAGTTAAATTCATTTCATAATCTCAAATGTGAATGAAAGATATTGAATCAGATAATAGCTTACTTTAGTTCTAAGGATATTGAAGCAAGGCTCATTAATGATCTGAGCAAACAACTCAAGCAGCATGTTGGTTTCAGTGGATTGAAGAGTGCATTGGTAGTAGACTTCTGTGCATGAGCTCAAATGCAAACTATTCTCAACTTCATATACAAAGTGACAATCTGAAAGGAAAGTAAATAAAAGTTATCTCAATACATTATAAAAATGTTGCAGGATTGACACCTTCTATCAGAGAATCTGAGTGGTTAATTAAATGAATAATATATATATAATATATTTTGGTGCATTAAAAACTTAACTACAGATGGTAAATTTATAATGCAAATAAGCAAAAAGCAAAATGAATGCCAAGGTTACATGGCTAACATCATCATAAATTACTACTATCTACGAAATAGAACAATTTATGATATTTAATTCACAAATATAGCTTGGAAAATTTGTGCTTAAATTTTTTGATTAGTTTAAAGTCGAATGTTAGGGGACCTCTAACAGCAGCAATTTTGAGACAGACTTGCTGAGATGCATGAGTCTTGTACTGGCTTTCAGTGCAAGTATACTGGCAAGACAATTTGATGCACCAAGGAATATCAACAATTGCTAATGCACAATGTCACTATGAGTTTAAATGCTACAATAGTCCTCATAAAATTGTGAGGATAAGAAAAATGTACTACTGCAAAAGTTTCAAACAAAATCTTGTTTCACCAATCTAAATTTCCTCAAAAAATTCAATTTCCTATCTATACAGATAACAAAGCAACTACTGTAAAAAATGGATGAATTTATTCATACAATCAATAAAACATCCAAATAACATCATGAAATTGTTCTTTGACTGAATTAAAAATTGTTACATAGATATATGACAACAGCAAATGACTCTGAAATAAAAATTAACATTACCGCTTAAAGTAATAAATTGGAGGGGGGTTAAGTAACATTAAAGCAAACTTTTGAGCTAAGACACTAGAGGGGGCTCCCGATAGCCAAGTGGGCAACGCGTTCGACTTCAGTGAAAGCGGTCCCGGGTTCGATTCCTGGTGGGGGCCTACGTGCGAAATGACCTAAGCTGTCGAAGCACTTTTAACAATACTACTACTACCCCAACACTAGAGTAGAACATTCAGTTTACAAGGTACGAAAAAGTAAAGGATATACAGAAATGCTTGACAGACGTACATACAGATTTTGCTCCAAAAAAGAGAGTTGAGTACTGGCATAAGCTTATTGAAAAATTCATAATGACACTACTTTTTTATGAAGAAATTGATATTTTAATTCTAGTCAAAATTTATTAACAGTTATTGTGAGCTCCAAAAGAAATCAGAAATATGTTATGAAGCATTAATTGCCAATACAGACACTTACTTCTGACCATTTTTTCATTCTGAAGATTAAAAGAAGTCAACAAAATTTGAAGTTATCCAGGAGTGCTGATATTTATAAATCCCCTGCCATACCCCACACGCAGAGCAACTGTTCAAAATACAAGATACTTACCATCCACCAGCTGGAGCTCTCTATTTCGAAGCAGCTGGCGGGGTAGTAATGGTCATATGGTCAGAGAAGAGCTTAGCCGTTCCTCCACCAAATGGATCATATCCAAGGCTTTCTGTGAAATATAAAATATGGTCTTAATTATGTGTTTTTAATAATTTGAGCATTAATATTTCAAAAATAGTTATTTAAAGAAAACTGAAAACATTTTACAAAATTATAATAAAATCACATATATAAATCAAATTTGAAATCTCACAATATTAAGATGTATAGTTAATATATATGTATAGTTAATATTGCCCATATTGTTCTCAGAAGTCAATCTTGAAATAAATGTGAGGCCTGAGTTGCTTTCAAGCAGAAATGAATCATCAATCAGAGTGCGTAGATGTTTTAAAGAGTACAGGAGCAATGCACTGAACAAGCAAAGTAAAGGAAGACAACTTTCTTAATATCAAAAGTGCTCTACATTGAAAATGTTATACTAATGACACATTATATCTAGAGAGACTTTTATGTCCCTTTTATGAAACGAATAAGATTTTTATGCTGGCTGGTGCTTTTTACACTCACAAGTTTGCAAATTCATACAGAAATCTAGGCATAGTTCCTATTAGTTGCTGCTATAGATATTTTGTGTGTACAATAGAAAAAAAATGGCAGATATTAATGAATTCAATTACGTTGAATTTTGCCTCACTTACTAAGCAATGATTATAACATAATTTTCTTGCATTCAAAGATTCAGAAGAAGAAAACATGTAATAAAATGATATAGATAATGCAGATATGTTGTGCCATTCTTGTTATGTATGTCATTCTGACACTGTGAGAAAAGCCAGGGAAATAGATGCTCCAATTAGTCTCTTCAAAAATTCATAGGGAACTCGAGTCATGGTGCATGCACCCCTGCCACATGCCAAAAGGCAGCCTGCAGAGCGCATATATCGCACTGAGTCCAATAAAAATGTCTGATAAATATGGATTTATAATCCTAATTCCAAGGAGTATAGATGTATCCAAATCAGGCAGCCCCTTGAAAAAGCAATATGAAGTTAATGGAATTATAGAAATGAAAATATAACACTTACTGCCTTGTTAACATTCCCATGAATGAAGCATTCAATGTGCATATTTGACAAAATCTGAGGTATAAAAGCTGCTACTCTTTCAACAGTAAGCTCTGTAAAAATAGAAACAATAACTATCAATGCTGATAAAAGATTTTTTACAAGAATATTTCAAACATGGAGTTGTGGATGAGCCATAGGATCAGTGACGAGAACACATTGCTAAACATAAAATTTAGTCAATTATTTTGTGTAAGTCATGCTACTTTTATTTCTATAATTAGAAAATTCATTTTAGAAACATTCACAAAAATTTGGTGGTGAAAAATTAAAGTAAATTTGAACTAAAGGAAAAGAGAAACAATTTTTTATCTTGGAAATATACAAAAACCATGCATGTATTCCATCTGATAGGATATACTAAATGAATTATTTTATTTCAAAACATCTGACCCTCAGTAGCTGCCAATAGCTCCACTTTTGTCCATGCTTGCTCAACCAAAAGCACTGCCAAGTAATACACAGCATGTTGGTAGGGCTGCTCAGCTTCAAAGTTTTTCAAACTTCTGATATACTAACGATAGGAAAAAATGACAAAAGATACATTATTATGAAGTTCAATTTTCACCAATAAAGGTTTAGATAAAGAAGTTAACACTATACTCACATTTTCTTTCAAAATGGCAAATCTCTTTGGATCAATCTGGAAGTTAGTCATTCTTTCAATTATCTTCTCTAACAATATGTGTTGTTTGCTACTATACCCAACAATTCCAAGCTAGAAAATACAAAAGTAGATTAAAGTAGCTGGGATCGCAATAGTGTAATTGCAAAATTCTTGAATCATTAATTTTGAAAAACATATTATCAATTGGAAAGCAAAAAAATTGGATGGATTCTTTAATTTCTAAACAACCATATAAGGTTTACAGTACATAAAACCTTATATTAACCATTATAAGGCGATTAATTTAAAATTTGAGAACCAATCAACTTAATTTTATACCCAAAGTTTTCCTTAAGGCAATAAACAAATTGATAAATACAAAAAATAATTATTAGCATTGTCTATGGGAACATGTTCAGATGAAATAAATGAATCATTTAAATTCACAAATTAAATAAATAATTTTTTATTTTTACTTTGCATTGAAACAATATCAAATTCAGTTAATCTTTATCTATGGCATATTAAGAGCCCAATACATCACTGAGTCTGAACAATACATAACAAAAGATTTCATAATCATTAGGGCACTGAAACATAGATCGAGAAATCTTAAGATGATGAAATTATGAAATATTCCTTTCTTTCCCTTGAGGACATTTATTTGTGAACTGAATAGTCAACCCCCACCAATTATTGCAGTACTTACAATCATTCCATATTTTGTGTTGCTTAATTCCCATTTAAGTCCAGCCAGCTCAGCAGCATATGCATACTCATTTAAAGCATCTTTAAACAGTCGCACAAACATATGCATCATGTTACTGTGCAATGGATCAAGATAAGCCAGTGGACTGAAATGGTAATGGACATTTGATGAAAAGCTGTTCATACCTTAGTTTATTGATTGGCAATTTTCTGAACAGAGTATGAAAAACATTGTAGTTTTACACTACTAAAAATAATTAACTTCACTGAATTATAGTTTCCTGTTTAAGTTCAATTCAAAATTTTATATCCAAGAATGAATATAACAGATTCATTATGAGGGGTGGATTAATGGAAAACATCGCTTTCTTCAGCAGTAGATCTATGTAACAATTATAACAGTAATGCCATTATGTTTTATCCATTCCTATCGTTTTACTGATATTATTACATATTTGAGAAAGATAAATCACATATGACTGATTTATATTTTTGAACAAAAACAAAATATAAAAATTTTTGCAACATAAAATCAAAATGACAAAAAATAAGAATTTTATGCTAAAAAATTAAAGATTTGTGAGTTTTTGTATTATATTTATCAGAAAAGTGAATATAATAACAGAACCAACCTTGCAAACTCAAAACTGATATTTGCTTTGGGCAAGAGGAACTCATCATCCTGCTTGAACCAAACTCTTGACAAAGGAGTATCTTGAATAATTGCTGGAAAATTATTGTCCTGAAAGAGTATTTTTGATTAAGGAAACAGCAAGAATCAGTAATTATATGAAATAAAAGAGTAATTTTTGAATCATTTGAGCTCTTGAACTGCATAATCTCTCAGTATAAAAAACCATTCTTATGCAAATTATAATAAGGATGTATGTGGATGTACACATATACGTCACTAAAATAATCCATCACTATAGTTGAGAGAAAAAAAAGGTGATTCAAGATCAAATGCCCTATCCCCACCAAAAAAATAAATGTACATAACCTGGCCCCTTAAATATTGTTTGAAATTATTTTTGTAAGAATCCCTTATTCACAATCAGCCAATATACGAATCTATTTCAACATATATAAAGTAAAAGGGCTGTTACAGAGGCATATAGTATGTTCACTCTGCTTAAAAATTTTTAGTGTCATATATATATGCAAATGTCACCGAAGGTTACACTGATGTTTATGCAACCTGAAGAGTAAACAGGTATTTTATTTGCTTTATTAACAAGAGAGAGCACATAGTTCTTTTAACACAATAACTATAGTGTTTATTCTTTAGCTTCAGATTAGTTTTAGAAGAAAGGGAATGTTGTATTACAGCTCCAAAGACAAAACAAATATGTTTATTATTAACAATTTTTTTGAATCAAAGTAAATGAAGGCACATTAGAAATCTATATTAATTTTATGGGGCTCCCGGATAACCAAGTGGGCAACGCGTTTGACTTCAGTGAAAGCAGTCCCGGGTTCAATTCCCGGTGGGAGCCTATGTGCGAAATGACCTAAGCTGTCGAAGCACTTTTAACAATACTACTACTACTACTAATGTTATGTTTGACAGGTCATATTATTTATTACTTTTTATAAAAAAAGCTTTATATGGCATCTTGCAGAACCCATGTCAAAACAAAACTGTAAATTCAACACAAAACACAAGTTTAACATAATATTAAAAAACACAGATGAATGTAATCAATAGTGAAAATACTGATTATCATGGTCCAAAATTTACTGAACAGAAAGAACACAGCAAAAGAACTCTGAGAAGAAGAACACTCAAAAAGAACACTAGAGACATTAAAAGATGAAAACAACCAAGTAATGGGATGTATGGGGGAAGGTACTAGTTTGAGTTGGAAATGGGTCCCCAATTCCTCAAAAACATTAAGTGCCCACTGTTTTGCTATATACTCAACTATAGTATGAAAAGGAGCAAATTTTAAAGGATAATATTTTAGTACAAAGTAGAAATACATGACTGGAGAAATTGTAAATTTTTAGTTTTAGAAAATGGTTTCATTCAGCCAAATTTATCACTAAAATATTGTGAGTTCTATACACCAAGATGTTGTGCTCAACCTGAAATAATTCTAGGTCTTTAATTTTTAGGTGTGTTTTAAAATTAATTTTTTAATCTCCAAACAGCAGAGCTCTATCCATAATAAATGAAAAGCCACAATTTCAATTTCTTTAGGGTAACTGCTGCATCATAAAAGAGAATAAAAATTAATCATCTATGATGGGGTGATCTAGTCAAAAAATTTATAAAAATGTTCTGCCGGGATAGCTCAATGGACAGAGCACCCAACAGGCAATTGGGAGACCCGGGTTCGATTCCCGATCCCGTCAGACTTTTTTCAAGTCCATTCTTCCTTGGGATAGTCAACTGGTCTTTAAGAGTCATAGGTTTCATTACAGCTTCTCTGATATCTATTGAATTCAAGAGAAAAGGAATGACAGGTGTGAAAAATAGCAACTGTTTGGGAAACAGTCATGTCGCTTCCCTGTTCATGTTCGTTCGTGTTCCAGTCATGTTGCTATTTTTCACACCTACTATTCCTTGGGTTCCAGCCACACGGTTCCTCTGCACTATGTTATTCACCTTTCCCTAGTTCAAGAGAAATACTCAATACCCCTACGCTAAAGAGGGTTTATGCATTCATCCACTGAGCATATAACAAAAACCAACTCACATTTTCATCCCTGGGTAGTAAATCGAAGGTTGTTGGGATGAATTCATTCTTGGGAGGTAGTTTCAATTTTTCACACAAGTCATTCTGCTTCCAAAACTGGAATTAAGATTTTAAAATATGACTTAAATAGATTATGAGAAGACTTGATCAAAGATATACCTGTCCACATACGATGAATCATTTTACTGAATACTCTTACCTCAATTGTTTCTTCAGGAATAGTCTCTAATTTATACTTAGTCCCATACCAAGGTTCCTCCTGGTCAGCGATTGCTTCAAACTTCTTGCCTATGACAGCAACTCTGTTCGACAAAATTTAAAAGATGTTATATAAGGGCAACCATAAAGTTTTGCTACAGATACTGGATAAATCAATTCACAATCTATAAATATGACAAAATGTATTACATAATTGGAAAATTCTACAATAAAAAATTAAAATCCCTGATTGAATGAATAAAAAGATGGCCTATGAGCCCCAGAGTTAATACTCAGAAGAATAAGAATTTTAGTTGATTACAAAATAAACTGTTTAGAATAGAGTGGGACATTAAGACCTAGGATTGAAAGAGGATAATAAAAAATGTTGAATCTTATACTCATAATATTTCATCAAATATATTTTTTACTACACTTAAGTAACAAAGCAGTGGAATATACTTCCTGTCAATGTAAATAAAGTCTCACTTTCAGAACAAAATAGATTTCAGAAACCAATTTTGTAAATTACTGATTTTAAATCATTGTTTTTATCAGTGACTTCACTATACTTACTTTCTTAAAGAAATAATAAAAATGCCAATTGAATTAAAAATTATGCCACTAAATTTGCTTCATGAAAGTTTAAGGTGGATGGAGAATGGAGATGTAAAGTCAATTTCAAAATAATACAAGCAAAGGTATACAGTATCCTGACCAAGACCTAAGTTTTCCCTATTTTTATGTTCACAATTAACAGTCAGTTTAAAGTAAGCAAATTATTACATGTGTTGAATCTTATAATGAGAAATAGGTTATTTTTTCAGCTCATATTAATAGAATAGCCAATTAGCTAATAGAATTTTTGGATACAGCAGAAGTGAGTACACGAAGCAGAGCCAATTTATTGTATATAAATAGAAAAAGGTCTTGTCCCCCCTTAATGCTATAAATATCTTTTCAATTCTGACAATAAATGGTATGAGATCAATTCATCAATCAAACATTTAATTATTAAGACTTCTTACCTTATTTTCTCAGGAGTTATATAATTAAGTACCATGTCAATAAGATCAGGGCGCCAACTGCTTATTAAATAGCCACCAGACAAAACTTCTTCTAATGGATAATCCTTTGCAAAATAAAGATGTTGGAAATTAGGATACAATTGAGATAATGAAGTGAATGATGAATTAAATGATTGAAGAATATCCAATAGCAGAATAAGAGTTTTAGTTGCTTCTAGGTCACAATATACAACAAAATATTTCTTAACTATGTTGGTATGTTATTGCCTCTCTAACATTGTCTGCCTCAGTAGTACAGAGATTAGCATGCAGGCATAGCAACACTGAAGTTGCGTGTTCAAATTCCAGTTAGGAGATGGATTTTTGTGTTGTAAAGTAGTGTTAGTTGTAAGAGTGGTTTCAAAACGTTCCAAAATTAACACAAATAAAGCTGTTATTATAATTATCACCTCTTAGAATCAATTTTAACAATGAAAAAGGTGAAAGAAGTACATAAAACCTTGAAATTTTAACTTCAAAGCTTTTTATAGACAAAACAAAATATTTCATTTGAATTTCTCACAAATTAATTGGCAACCTGAATCCAAAGAATACTATTTGTATTACAGCAACATTCCAGCTTATGTAAAAATTTAATATAATATGTTCAGAAGCAGATATAATTTAATTTCTACAAAATTTAATGAAACTAGTTCCCTAAATTTTTAAAGTACCTGATCTAGAAAATTAAAAACCCCATGGATACAATACACTAAATAACATTTTAAAGGTATGCAACTGTTTTTGGGAATTTTGCTATTCAAAACATAATTACCTGTAGGCTATGCACCAAACTTGACACGTAGCTGCTTGGAGTTTCTTTGTCTTTAAAACGAAAGTGCATGGTGAGAATATCTCGAAATTCCTCATAAATCCATTCCTTTGGGCCTTCATTTTTCAACAAAGTTACATACTGAAAAGTAGTTGTTAACTCAATAATATTTAACTGCATAATAACAACAGTATAAGAATGATAAAATCACAATGTCTAGGAAATAATTCGCATGAAATCAATAATAGAGGAACAGTAAGTAACTAACCTGGAAAACTAGCTTCACTATGTCATCAACATGGTCAATACCCTCCTCTGTGAGATCAACGTTGATACCAAAGAAGCCAAATCCTCGAGCAGCAGTGCGAGTTCCACCTACCAGACTATTACACCAACCTTGAGCACGCAATGCTGAGAGGAGACTTCCAGGTCCCTCATGGCCAAATAGATGGCTGAGATAGTGTCCAGGCTAGAAGCATTGGAAAGAAAAGTTTCTCCATCAACATTCTGAGAACAGGTCTTGTAAGAAGAACAATAGATATTGCTTTAAGTTTTTTTACAACAGTTAGAAGAATACCTCTTTATTTTCAGAAAATTAAGATTGAGGAAAAACATGAAACAAGTACAATGATTTATTTAAAGCTCTCTGGATAGTAAGTGGGTATTGCATTCACCTTTAGTGAAAGCAGTTCTGGGTTTGATTCCTGGTGGGTGTACACATTTAAAGAAGGTGCAAAATGACCTCAGCTGTCTATTAAATTTATCTCCATGGCTGAGGACTATAAACTTAATCATTACTGATGAGGAGCTATAAAAATTGCATCTTTTAGGGTGCAGAGTGGGACCAAATCAAGGATGAGCAGATTTAAGCACCTCATCTTTGATTGAAATCTATATTATAGGACTAATCTATTAACTTAGAGATGCACATTTTCTTCCTGGAGTTCCTTGAGAAATGTCCCTCATAACTCAGTGTAGTACACTGCTTTTCTTAAGCCCGTATGACATGGTCCAATATATTGGCCAATAAATTGCCCAATAATTGGCACAAGAAAGCAGCCCAATATTGGGCGATCTGTTCAGCAAGATGAGAACAATATTGTCACCAATATTGGCAACATTAATGCTCAAATGTCCCGCACGAGTACGCCACATTCCACATCATTAAATAGTATGAATAAGCAACGCAAAACTCTTTTGTCCAGATTTTCGATTAATATTTCGAATTATCTTCAAAAACTAATGTGCCACTCTCCTAATCCGGTACTGGATGTTTCATGTCTTTTAGAACAAGGAAGAACAGGATGTTTTCATGAAGCTTCTTGTTTTGGACTCTAGGGCACGACATAACTCACTTCTGATTGGAGATTGGCTAGAGAAAATAGAACATGTTCTAATTGCCAGATTGGGTGAGAAATTGGTCGGGAAATTGGGGTTTTGAAATTGGGTTGGAAATTGGCATGTGGCAAACGGTACACAATCCAATCTGCAATATATTGGCCAATATATTGGACCGTGTCATATGGGCTTTACTATACAAATATTGATCCCCTCAGGGGTCTAAATGATATTGCTAGGGTTGATTTGAGTTAAGAGTGGACTGGCAATGGTGGTGGAGTGTTTAGCATGCTAGCACTCCAACCCCAAGATCCCAGGTTTGAATCCCAGCTAGTCGGATGTTTCTGGTTGGGGAATGGTCGTGCATGTTTGTCCTTCGTTACTGTTAATAGAATTTATTAAAATGGATATAATAGGGATAAGCTTCCTGTAGCCATTATAGAAGTTATTGTTATTATTATTACTGGAGGACAGTGATACAATATACTGAAATTACTGATGCATTGCTCAAGACAGTCCTTACTGTAAGGTCTTACCATTACCACCTGGTCCATCAACCAAATTGCTATGTTTTACCATCAAATAAATGAATTAATAAAGAAATAAAAGAATAAAAAAACGTATTACAAGTGACAACATAGAGTTTAGGGGGGCTGATTTCTCATGAAACTCAAGGGAGATAATGAAGGTCTCCAAGTTTACAGAGAAGTTGCTTTTATCTACTAATTTCTGATTGGTCTCTATCCCCACACTCCAAAATATTTAATTTATCTTGCTCCGCCTCCTTAGCCATGAAGATAAACTTAATGGAATATAGTACCAATAGATTTGTATGTTCAAGCTACATCAGAAGTGAAAATGCAAGTAAAATGACTATGTTTAGGGCTATAAGCAATTTCTCAATAACTGCAGCTGTTTCAAATCAGGGAGATTTAAAAATTATAACCTGTGAAGATTAAAATTACACTATTCCTATGCAGGAACAAGGGAAATGAACATCTTATTAGAAAAAATATCAACGAATCAAAATTTAAAAATAAATATTTTTGAAAGTCAAAGATCTGCATATGGATAAGGTAACCATGAAATTAAAATTTTTGAATGGGTGAGTCCCATCAGAATCTTTAATCTGATAAATTAAAGATATATGGGTGCAAAGGAATATTTTTCCACAATATCCTAAGAAAGGATGAGTGTTACTTATTATGATCTGACCATTATAATATTCACATTTTATAACTACAAGATGAAACAAGATTACTGTTTCGAAGATATCTCTCTCTTTTAAACAGTTGGAAAATAACCACAGTCAACCAGAGCTTACATTTAATTGAGAATTTAATTAAGGTCAAAATGTATTTTAAGCACCTGCGTAGTAATGCATTTCAACTCATGTGTTTGTATGGAGGGAGCCTTTGTTTTCAATTTTTGAAATGTATTGGTGTCGATAGATTGTTAGGAAAATTATATATTGGCAAATAAAAATACCAATCATCATCTACACTAACCAGAGCTGTAAAGACAATAGGGTCAATGAGAGAAACTTAAGTATTTAACCCTTTCGCTACAGCGGTATTCTCGTAGAATCATATCCGTATTCCGAGGCTTTTGCAGAAAAAATATCTGACATACAAAGCCTTCCTGAACCTCTTCCGATACTATAGTAGTTACCCTTTTGGGCCCTTCACAGTGGGGCTCTGGGGAGGTTTATGGCCCCTAAAGCAGCATGGGGGTTAGCAAAAGTAAATATTGTTGCAGTTATTTTGCTAAGGAATCATTTGTTGCACACATGGCCAATATGTCTTTCGTGATGAAAATCTCGTGCTTCGCTGATGACATACAACTTTTAATCGAAACTCTACTATTGATATTAACATATTTAGCAATCTACCATAATGATCCCAAGGAAGAATGGACTTGAAAAAAGTCTGACGGGACTGGGAATCGAACCTGGGTCACCCAATTGCCGGTCGGGTGCTCTGTCCGTTGAGCTATCCCGGCAGAACATTTCTCCAAGCCATTCGGGAGACTTTGTGGGCAAGGATGTCTTTTTTCAAGTCCATTCTTCCTTTGGATTTTTCCTGGGTACACACATTCTTGCAAAAAATCACCCTTACCCGTTTTCCTGTGCTACCATAATGATATTGAAATATCTACTATTTTCTCTAAATACGTTAATATAAACACTATAACTTTGTTTAAAAGCTGTAAACTACAAGCAAAATATGAGTTTCTCCACTCCAAGGATATATTGACTGAAATAGCAACAAATCATTCTTTAGCAAAACAATTACAATAACATTTATTTAACCGTGGCCCCATGCTGTGAAATGGCATTAGCGCATTAGCCCTAAGACCAATGCGGTTGCCAGGATAAGGGTAAGGAAACCCGCAATTAAAGCCAGAAAGGTGCCAAAAAATATACCTGGAAGCTATACTTCTCCTTGAAGAATAAGCTTGTACTTGCATCGTCTATACACGACATTCATCGCTTGCAGAGGAAATCTCCTTCGTCTATAGACGACAACAGTAGCGAAAGGGTTAAGAATAACCCACAACAAACTTATCTAAAGTTGGCATATGGATTTATATAAAAAACTATGAAAATGCCAAACAACTTTGGTCAAATAGTCTAGTGTATAGAGCATGATCTATGATGTTATCATAGATCATACTCTGCGCACTGGATATAATTCAGATGATAAATTTAGTTTTAAACATTAGTTCAAGAATTCTAAATTATTATAGCTTACCCCTGACTTATAATACTCATGTAAATCAGGAATGGGAAAAGAGATCGTCAAGTTTCTGAAGTCCTTCACTGGAATAACATAGCCTTTCTTTTTAAGTTGTTTAGGACCCAAGGGATGCTCTGTCCAAACTGGAGCCTCAACCTCCTTGTTTTTAACTTCAGAGAATAGCTCCAAAATCATTTTCTCCAAATCATCAAGTGACTCTGAAGGGAAAAGATGCAAATATATTTAGTAAATTTGATGTAATATAAAAATTAAGATAAGAAGATTCTAATAAATTTATTTATCCTTAAATTACCTTTTCCAAGAACTGCCAAAGTCATGATGTTTGATGAGTACCATTTCTCATGAAATTTGAGAAGCTCCTTTCGCACATTGATACCTTTAGCCTTTGGTATAATGTCTAAAGTTTGCTTATTACCTAGAAGACAAAAGGAAGCAATAATCATAATCTTATTTCTGGTGCTCTATTACATTCTAAACCGAGTTTGACAGTTATATACATTAATAGATATTGTAAGTTCGTAGGTTTCCACGGCAATCAGTTGTTCCCATGGATGTCTTCTGGATTCAACCGCGATGGCTGAAGCTGTAGCAATGACGTTTCGACTGCATTGCAGTAGGCTTCTTCAGGTCGAAGATGCCTACTGAAACGTCTAAATGCCTAACATCTTCGACTTGAAGAAGCCTACTGCAACGTAGGCAAAACGTCGTCGCTACAGCTTCAGCCATGGCGGTGGAACCCGGAAGACATCATGGGAACATTAATAGATATTGAAGACAAAATTAATCAGTTAACTATTATGAGAAAATTTCTATATAATTTAATTCACCACATTCATGTGAATTGAAGCTATATTAGTGGCAAATGAATTCAACATGAAAAAGTAGGTATAGTCAGTTGTTTATCAGTCATGGTGGCAGAGTGGTTAAAGTCCTAGCACTCCAACCCTAAGGCCCCACGTAATCAGATTTTTCTGTTTAGGAAATGGTTATGCATGTTGGTCAATATTAATTTTTAATGTAATTGTGGTTTTTTTGTTTTGATTTAAAAATGTTACAACCATAGTTATCACTATGACACATCATGAAAGCCATTTTGGTAGGGGTAAAACTACCAAACTTACTGAAAGTGTTACTCTGTCAAACTTGGAGCTGAATTCTGCTTCACAAAAATATTAACATTCTCTAGAAGTAACATAGCTATCAGAAAATGTACAGAGTAAACAGCCAAATAAATTTATGTTAAGGTATTTTCAGGAAAAACCAAATTTGATGCTTTATGGCAAAAAATTAAGGCAATTTTGATTTAAAATATAAAGATCTATCCGTCCATAGCACTAAAAAGAGATACTTCCATAAAAAATCATAGAATCCTTGAAAGCTCTAATTTCAGACTGCTTGTTAAAAATAAATTATGAGATTGATATAACAATTGCTCCCTCACTCAGTATTCAATGTTTGAAACTTAAAACTGTTCTGGATGCTGGGAAACTAAATTTCATAGTATATATGGATTTTCTTTATATAAAAATTCCACTAATTAATGTGAAGTATACGAGTTTTAAACTTGACCAGTGTTTAAACTATGACCAACCTGTGCCAAATTTGTTAAAATCATGGTTTTTCTTCGACGTGAACTTCTCCAACTGATCCAATCTCCAGGAATCATTGGGAATATTTTTTTCATGTTCTGAGTTAACAGCATTCACTTCTCTATCTGTTGCACTTTCTGTAAACAGTGGTGCTAAGAAAAACTGAGCAAATCTGTAAATCGAATATTAAAAGTTTTTTTGTTGAAAAATTTACATATTAAAAATGCATATGGTATGATTTATAACACGAATGAACATAGTAATTTATAACATTATTGAAACGAAAATCATGAAGAAATGGATTATAACGAGAGCTGAGATAAAGTTTACTTATGTATAATAAAAAGCAATAGTTCCAAAATTATATCAAACCTGTCCAAAGCTCCACCAAGATGCTCGGGTACAACATCGAAATAATAAGTCGTGTGATTAGCAGATGTACAAGCATTGCTATTTCCACCATGTTCTGACAAAAATTTATTGTATTCATTTTCCGATGGGTATTTTTCAGTACCCAGAAATAACATGTGCTCACATAAGTGTGCTAATCCTGGCAAATCATCTGGATCACTCATATGACCTGTTAATTAACGGAATCGTGATGACGGAAACATAAAAAATCACTCATATCTCACAACCAAATATTAATTTCTTACCAACGGCCACGTCAATTGAAGCTGCTGATTTATCAGTCCCACGATCACTAATAAGCAGCACTTTCATGTCATTCTCAAGTTGAAGTCCACGGTAAATACGACTGTCTTCTGCAGATTTTACGATATCATCCACACGCCTTTTAACTCCAGGCATTTTGAAGCTTTTATATCTGACAGTTTTCCTTTAAGAACAACGTTGGTAATTTACATGTATCATAACAAACGTTGTCTTGGATAGGGAGGCAGGAAATGCTTAATGATTATGTATGTTTTCTCGCGATATCAGAATATGGCATTATGATCTATATTCATGATACACCAAACAATCAACCAATTCTCAGATTTATGTTAAAATGTATTACCAGAAAATAGGCTGAACCCAGCAACAGCGGACTATTGCTCTACTGTGAACTAAACTAAAAATAACCATTCATAAATCTTTAAATTAAAATCAAAACAAGAAAATATAGGCCACTGAATCATAAAAACTACCACAGTATTATCTACATAGCTGAATTATTTTCAAGATATCCATTCTTGCGCATTACCGCGCTTCTCAACTTTCCATTGATTACATTACTAACTCCTTTGTTAATCACTTGTGTCGCTGCTGCAAAAGGAGTAAAGAAAACAGTGATGTCGTAGTTAGAATGTGTAGGGCAAGAAGACTATATTTTAAGCTGACAACGGGTTTCATGGATTCGAAAGAGCTTTGGTTTGACTAACATACACCATGGAAATATCCGTGGGCAGTAGAGCTAGTGGGAACATTGACTACATATGGGACGGAGGTACGCCGGAATGCTGTTAGTGGCACCGAACCCGTTTATGCAAGCAACAACCCTTAACGCTATGCTGGTATCATCACTTCGGGCGTTCATTTAAACTAGTAGAATCTTCGAAGATATTTATTTTGAGCTGAATATTTGCATGATAATGATTACAGTCAATAGGCAATTTAACATGCACTGTAATTGTCTAGAGTAATATTATTTTAAGGAGGTAAATAAAATTTATCTCTGTTACTGGAACTGCTTTAAGCACAAGTATATTCCACGCTTTAGTATAGATTTGACCATGGAGCATAATTTCCAAAGGATTTTATGCGATGGTACCCAAGTAATTGCTGAAAAGTACAAAGTGTTTTCACACAGTATTTTGAATCTGAATTGTGTTTATACACAAATTTCTATTTTGATGATAACTAACCTGAATGTATTAAACAAATTGCCTGAATTTATAAGTTGCATGAAGCTTGGGTTGATCTGATAGCTTGTGCATTAACATGACTCCTTGAAAATTTTCAAAGCATGTAAGGTTTTGAGATAGCAGAATAACATATTAAGTTGCCTTGTCAACTAAAAATTGTACCTTGAAATTTTGACAAATCATGTGAGCCTTCATTTACATACAGAATGGCTTTGTAAACCAAAGAAATGCTTAATTAAGCTAGCTTAAAGCGAAGGAATGTAAAATTGCTAAGCATGGTGACACCAAATCAAAACTTATTGATGCCTGCCCTTATATTTGCTGTGTGTACAATATTGTTTGTACACCTGTTTATTTTTCCATTGTATGAAACCAGCCAAGCCACAAAATCCCTTAAATATATAGGAGATTATGAGCAATCACTATGCAGTTCCAATATGCATCCAATGAGGTGGCCATCAGGAGGATCCCAACGACGAAAGATGAGGTTACGCTGCCCGCAGGAAGGGATTGTTACAGTTGCCCAAGGAGGCCGTTTAGGGAATCAAATGTGGGAATACGCTTCTGTGTGGGCAGTGGCTCGTACAACTGGCCTAGAACCTTATGTTCCTCGATGTCTCCGACGGTCTTTGGATCAAGTGTTCACTCAGCTGAGCATACCTGCATTAACCCGGATATCGCACTGTATCATTAGGTGGGGTACTGTTGTTGCCAGAGATAGTCTCTCCAGTTTCCTCGAGTCAAATGAATCCTTGCAAACTAGTATCCTGTTGCCTAGGTTTGTTGTGATGCCTGACCTAGTGCTTTCTGACAAGTTTGACATTAGAGAAGAGTTCAAGTTTCGTGCCCCTCTAGAAGAAGCAAGCAGGAAAGTCCTGTATTCTATTGCAGGTCGTAGACGAAATAATATATCTGCCAACCCCTCAACGCCATCCCTTACTTACGTTGGAATCCATGTGCGGCGAACTGATTATCGCAATTACCTTTGGAGAACTCGGCAAATGCACCTTGCCAGCCCAGGGTATTTTCACCGCGCTATGGACTATTTTCGGAAGAAATATGAAAACGTGGTTTTCGTTGTGGTCAGCGATGAAGCTAAGTGGTGTCAACACCATTTGGCTACATCAAACGGTGATGTTTTCGTTGTAAGTGGAACCCCTGGTTCGTCTTTAGGTCCAGGGAGAGATTTGGCCATAATGGCAGCTTGTAATCATTCCATCATTGACTATGGAACATTTGGAGTCTGGGGTGCGATCTTAGCTGGAGGTGAAACTCTCCTGTACAACATCTCGCGGCATTCTTCGGTTAAGGTCGCTCAACTGCTTCCAAATTGGCGTATTTTTGATTGATGTAGCTGATAATAGATAAGCTTTTTGTGTTAACCATTTGTTGTAAATCTGTGTGTCAAACGGTGTGCCAAATGCTTTTGTACCTAAATATTTCATTCCCTTACATGTGGAACTCAGGGGCGCATAAAGAAGAGGTAATTTGAAGTACCTGTGTGGTCCAATTTTAATCATTTATGTTTCTAAATGGCTTAATGTTCTTACGGTACGAATGTTTTTAAGAAGTATTTTCTGTGGTTTTACGTATACATAAAATCTTTGTAGATATGGAAATAAAATAAATATGCCCGAGTATGTCGATTATTCCATGTTGTTATAATATTAAAATTTTGATGTAATTATGTGTATTACGGGAAATTTTGGTAAACTTTGATCTCAATGAATGTTATTACAGATGTTTATATAGCTCGATGTTTAAAGAGTAATTTTTTTATCTGCTGTGTCCACTGTGTAGCTGTTCAATGTACAATGAATGAATTATATTTATTGTAAAACTTTACATTTGCCTGAATAAATATGAAAAATTTTATATAGTGTTTCATTTTTAATTAATCAGTTAAAGGATGAGGAAAGAATTTAGAGGCACATTGGAGCATTTAATGCAATATTTGCCAGTCTATTAGCGATTAATAAAAACTTCGGAATTAAGTTTTACGTTATTGCAAAATAATTGTTAAATCTTTTAAGTTTAATTAGAAACACTAAATAGAACTAATATGTTTAATGAAATGAAAATACGATATTTCTGATGAAAAGGAACATTTTTTTACTATTCGGGTTGACTATTCCGTACTAGATCCGCTGATACTTCCTTCCGTGGTAAATGATGGCGCACGAATCTCGTCCATTCTCGCAATTAAGGGGATAAACAGGATGAGAAGATGGCGAGTCGTCGGTCGGCAGTATTGACAACGATGGATCCTCAGCCTACGACGGCAAATGATCCATTAAGGGAACTTTTCGAGGCTTGCAAAACTGGTGATATTGCTAGGGTTAAAAAACTAGTTACTCCTCAAACAGTAAACGCGAGAGATACTGCGGGAAGGAAATCAACACCATTGCATTTTGCAGCTGGTATGTCGTACATATAAATGTCATTTTATTTTTATTAACACCAGAACGTCGTGAATTGAATTTTGGCTCCTAAATTATTAATGTAAAGTTTTATTTTTATTTAGTGCAACATTTACGTTTGTATTAAGTTTTTACAAGCTCGTTTAATCTCGGAAAGACCATTTATTTTGACGTTCGAGTTGGAGAAGTTTACTTTGCTAATATGAAGGTGGTGCTTGTGAAAGCTACTAAAACATTTCAGAACGGATAAATAATTAAGTGCATGTATATTTGTCGTTGGGTATACTTGCTTTTCGTTCTGTTTCTTTTCCATTTAAATCTGAGAAATTGATAATTTTCTTGAATATTTTAGAAAATTTCGTAAATTTATATCTCCTTAGCGTTGTTGCCACTTCTTTTAATTATCAACAATTTTTATTCTCGTTTACTGCTCAAACGTTTGGTATGAAATATGGTATCGAAACCTAAAAAGTGAAAGTCGAAGAGTTTGTGATTGGGGAGGTCTTTTACATTTAAGGCTATGGGCGAAGGGATGTTGTGGAATACCTACTAAGTGCTGGGGCTTCAATACAAGCGCGAGACGACGGAGGTTTACATCCATTGCACAATGCATGCTCTTTTGGACATGCTGATGTTGTTCGTCTGCTTCTGCGGGCAGGAGCGGACCCAAACGTGAAGGATAACTGGATATTCACTCCTCTTCATGAAGCAGCTATAAAAGGGAAAGTGGATGTATGCATAGGTAAGTTATAGAACTACTGTTTGTGTATCTGTAAAGTGTAGTTATGGAACTCCAAAGTTATTCTTATTCGTCGACGCATTTAATCAAAACTATCATTCTTAAACAATCAAAAAAAATCCTAAACACACCTGAATCGGTTTTATAAATAGCTTGGAAAGCATGATTTTGTCGTTGTGTCAAAATTTTGTAGATTTTTTCAACTTCGTCATTACAGTTAATTAGTAAAAGTGATATTGTGAAGTTTAAGCGTTTTCTTTACATGGCTTTCAGAGGAGCATGATAGTTGTGACCCTTTATTGGGTTATTTATGAAGTGGTATTCAGATTCTTAGTAGAAGCAACTATGAATGACCTTGATGTTTGGATGGCCATCATGTCTTTCTCCAAATGATTTAGATGATTTCTTCAAGTCCTGCTCTGTACATAATTGTTGCTCAATGTGAAATTAAGTCAAATATTTATTAGACATGAAATAATTTTATTCATTAAAACAATACAAGCTATAGTGTATTGGTTGTAATGAATCTGTTACAAGCTTTTGGAGGAGGAGGTAAAAAATGCTCACCTAAAACCAGTACTAGTTGAAAGTCTAAATTGAAATAATAATACTATGGTTTGTGAAGGGAGAGATTGAGACTTCTTACTTGCCTCTTTCATCTATATGTATGCTCACTTGATATTGCTAGAAATGTATGATCATTTTGCTGTAGAAAATTTCTTGTTTTCAAAACAGATAGAAAGTCTAATTTTATAGCATTGAACCCAAATAAAGAAATAAATGAAATTGGTGTACTGTTGATTTTGAAAGATTTTATGGATCATAACTGAACAAAATTGTGAAATCATCGATTATAGGAGCCAAACTAATCACAACAATACTTGAGTTGTTCGAAAATTTATATGGGCATTGCTATCTGAAGTAAGAATGGTTAATAGTATTAATGTTGTTAGTAGTTAATGGTGAAAGTAGTATTGATTGCAGGTATGATCTTCTACAAACTTAGGTTTATCATGTTTTGGCCCAATGATGTATCTCTCTCTTTTCTGTAGTAAAGGCCAAATATTTAGGTTTTCAATGCAAATCCTATACTTTTATGCTTTGTTGCCCATAATCTTGCCTTTCTGGAGCAGCAAAGCTTTCAGCAATTCATTGATAGTAAGAAATAGGTTGGCAGTTTTCTTAGTATTCAAAGGAATGATAGGGTTATTTTTGCTTGTATACTTTCATATGCCATCAGGAGCCCATTGACTTAATAAAGTTACTGATATAACACGCAGGTAACGTTACACATCTATGCTGAAAAAGTAATCAGATATCAGAATTTTGTTGATGGAGCCATCTTTTATAGTCTGGGTCTTGCCGGCTAGTAGCTACCATATTTGTGGTACCCATGTTTATTGTCACAGGTCTTTACTCCTTTGAAAGCTAAATTGACCATTCTGGACTGATTAAGATCATCCATTGTCTTTATGAATGTTAGAGTATTATTCATTCTGTTCAACAAGACCTCTGATTCTTTAACGTGCTAGATAGAATTATCATTTAATCTGCAAACTTTTGGTCTATTATTCGTGACAATTATTAAAATGCTTGGATAAAGGAAAGGAAGGTAACTTAGTAGGTTGTAAAACCTACGAAAATCCCAAAGGAATAACAAGTGTGAAAAAAATAGCGACACGACTGGGACTCGAACCCAGGTCTCCCAGTCGTGTCGCTATTTTTCACACTTGTTATTCCATTAAAATGCTTCTTTTACTTTTTTATTTAATGCCCTTAGCATGGGTTATAGAGAACTGAAGTTAAACAAAGCATATCTTATTCCCTTGTACTGTTGCCTCTTTTTCTGACCTTTAACTTATGGATATTCAAAGAGGAAAATAGCTATTGCAAAATTTATTGATTTGTAAAAAATATTTTTAGATAAAGAAATATATCATACAATCATTATTTAGAAAATGAAAGATGATGGGAACACAGTTACAGCAAATTTTCCAATGCCCAATGACTGATTCAATATATAAATACCATCAAAAATGTCGTGGCAAGAGTAATAGTGAGTAACATTTAAAACATCCAGGCTTCCGAATGCCCTTGTTGTTGCAATCTGCAGGTTTTGAAGCTGTTCCAATCAGGATGAAGAAAGGTCATGGGAAGCTTGTGTGTAAACACAAAAGCTGATTACTTGCAAAGTAAAATTATTTGGATTTAATGATATTATTTACTTAAAAAATTTCTTTCTGATTTTATTGTAAAAACTGGCTTAATGTATTGTAGTATATGTCATTCTATTTTGAGTATTTTAAATTTTCAGTTTCAAGATATTTGTTATTCTTTGTTGGACATTAAAATTGTTTTCAATGCTACAGAGGAGTCCATGTTATAATTTATGAGTTGATGTGACAACTTTGATTTCTTTTTGGTAATGCTTTCTCCCAAGGTCACTCTAACCTAACGTACTACATAAAGTGGTGAGATTCAGCCAGTTTACACCAGTTTGCAAGAACTGGTTCTTAGAATTTACTGTGTACCTTGAGCTGTATCTATCTGTTCTGATTATCTATTTTACATAAAGGTATTAGAATGAACTACTTAGAGGTACTATATTCTGCTCTTTACAACAAAAATATGACGAATTATGAAGTAAGTCATTCTTATTACATTGTAAGTTTTTGTATACAAACTTTTAAACTAAAATAATAAGGTAAATTGTACTAAAGACTAGAGTATGATTGCATATGCCAAACGGTTAAGAACGTGTTCCTGAAATTTTTGATCCCACCTCTGGTCATTTGTTTAGAGAAGTATCTTTGGTAATTGTATATGGAGCTGTAGTCTCTGGAATCAGTTTGTAGAATCATGAATGTGCTAAAATGGATAGGAATATCATCCATATGAATTTCTGAGGAGACTAGATTATTTGTGTTTCATATGCTGGGAAGTAACTTTTGAATCAAGAAAAGATGCTATTTGAATTATGAAGTAAGGAAACTATAAACCAACATAAAAGTACTTATGCACTAAAGGGCATAGAGGAGAGTACGTCTTGAGAGTGGGCTTGGCATTAAACCAGTATTACATCTTCCTTTACCCCTTATGTATTAGCTATTGGCAAACAGTGCCCTTAGGAAAGGGATAAGGATGAAATGGCACAATAAGTGTAGGTGTATATCCTAAGAGAAATGGACATGAAGAACATTGGACTTAAATTACTGGTTGGGTGGCGGCTCCAACAATTGAATTATCTTGCTGGAACATTTAGACATGTTCTTTTGGTAGATTTTGTTGGCAGTGGTAAGTGGTTAGCTCTTCCCAGTGGCATCATACATGGCCTAAGTCATGTGAATGTAGCAAAATGGCCGTATGGAATACCAACTTCTTCTTTTCCTAAAACCGAACCTCACTGTTTGTAATGATGTTGAAGATCCTTCGTTTGTTTGTTGAAGTTCCATCATTAAGGAGATTTGCTCTTCTTCACTCTTTGTTTGACAGATGAATATTTCAATTTCTGTTGTCAATATCGTTGTTCTTAAATACACATGAGAATATGAGAGATGTGTTTCCATGAATCAACTAATATATATTAAAATCATGGATTTAGAGAGACTTTGAAGTCATTGCAATATTTCTGTGTTTACAGAAGGGTTTCTTGAAGTGTGATGCTTTTCCTCGCAAGTTGATTGTCAAGCCGTGAATTTGTTAGACAAGATGAAGAACTGGTCTTTGTCTACATGTCATTTGTGTCTTATGAAGGTGGTATAAACATTCTTTCTATCCAATGTCTCATAAAGTGTCTTAAGACATTGGTTTCGTCGTTGCACATTGAATTTGGTCTTGTAAAAGTTTTTGGAATGGAACAGGAAGATAACTTGGTATCAGCCTGACTTTGCAATGGTAAGTTCCATATCTCAGGTTTAAATTGTCGATGGAGTACAGGTGCATCTTCTATTGCATTCTGTGATACTCGCTTTAATAGTTCATGTAGCAATTGTGGCTAACCAGCATGTAGCACTTTTAAAGAAATATGTCATAACATTCTCTGGGCTAGAGAGTAGAGAACTATAAATATTTAATGGATTCTACTTTAATATAATATGGAATGTTGGCCATATAAGCTGACTCCTGAAGGACTGTTCAGAATGAAGAAACACTAGTTAGCTACAAACAATTCAAGAAAAAGTGTTAATCTTTGCAAACCTGTATATTCTATGTATTTTCTGTTTATAACTTCACTGTTCTGGGCATTCTCTTATGAAAGACTAATTTGCTTTCTATGTGTATCTAAAGAAGGAATACTCTGCAAAAATCATAATTACTGTATTAAATAGATGGTGTTCCATCATTAGTTTTGCCAGCTGGTTGGTCTGGTATGCTATCATTATTTTCCACTGATTATATTCCTTTAATATTGAGTAGTGTTGGTGAAATATAGTAATACTGACAAGTAAAAATGCGCCCAGTTATTTTACAGCATTTACCCTTATGATCTAAGACTATTACTTAATACCAATTAAAGTTAATTAGTAATTGTTTAGTATGACATTGAAGATGTTTATTACAGCTTCATCTCTTTTGGTTACTTGTTGATGTATCAGTTTACATAAGCCAGGTGTTAATTTTTTCTAAAGTACTTAAACTGAAATTCTCTGAATTATTGTTTGTTTCAATGGAGTAATCTTTAAGTGCAGAGCTCATAGCTTAAGATGTCGCTGCAGGCCTTATTAAAAATTCCCATCATCGCTTAACAGAGCTTAGAAAATTATTTAACATCAGTAGACTTCTTCTTTGGTGCCAATCAGTTTTGGATGTTGGGGATCATCATAGCAGTGTTTACTGTGTCAGTGGCTGCTGGAGAAAGATCTATTGTTGTCTTATTATGCTGCACATGTAAGTCTTTCATCCAAGACAGGGGTGCATCCAGAATTTCTGCTTGGGAGGACTGAACTTAATCCTCTTAGTGCTATCCTTCTTCCTGGGGTACTGGCGAGAAATGCGTAGGGTATTTTAATAAAATGTAGCAACTAGGGAAAAAAACAATATAAAGCTATTTGTTTACATATCTATATGTGGTTTTTTAAAATTGATGAGGTTAAATTAGTTAATAATGATAAAATTTTTTTAAAGTTTACTGAAATACAAATGTTTTTATTTAATGTCATAAAGTTGAACAAAATGTTTTTTTCTAGAGCCGATATATCGGCCCGCCGCACTAAAAGGGTTAAGTATTGTAGCCCATAGTCTCCCATTTACATTGTTATGTGAATTAATTGATTCTCATAATAAGAAAGTATTAACTCTAAAGAAATGTTTCAAACAACCAAATATTTATTGATAAGACCCTTGAGAACTTTGGCTCTGAATAAAGTCTTGTAGAAACTTTGGTGGAGGCTTAAGTCCAGCAGCCACCCCCTTGGGTGCTTGCCTGATCCAGGATGTCTTTTTCCTTCCTTCTATCTTTCCATGTAAAATCAGTTGTAATAGTTAATTAAATTTTTTGTTTCTCTTAATATGCCAGCGATATTCTTATAATTTTGTGGTTTTATGGTCAGAAGTTCTGACTACTTCTTTTTTGGTATTAATTCTTTCTAGAGCAGATAGATAGATGTGTTCTGTCTACAAAATTCTTAAAAATAGTTGATCATCATTGGTCAGGTATGCAATTATTCAGATCAGGTATTTGAATTAGCTAAATTAAAGTTTCTTGCATAAAGCATCTAGGTCCAAAATTCAGCACCACTATAAATGCAAGAAAAACAGCATTCACAATATTTGATTTTGGGGGTAAGGATAAATTATGAAATTCAAATATTTTGACATCATGATTCTAAGTCTTCTAATTTATGGTTGACTCATGTGCCCTATGGTTTCCTTCCTTGCCCTTCAAATCTTTGATAACTCTAAGAAAGAACTTGGATAACTTATCTCACCCTTCATATCATCTGACAACTTTTGCTTTTGTCTTCTCCCTTCTGTCCTACTTTCTGTAGCATTCCATTTTTCAGTGTTTGACCCACCCATTTCTTCTGTCTTCGCTTCACTTATATCATTGTCATGAATGTGATAATCCACATGTTACGGTGGAACCCATAAACCCTAATTGTCAACTTAGTTTTTCCTCTGCTTTGGCAAATCTCATTACTTAAGTATTCCTGAAAATTTTCATTTTCAATTCCCTTGCTCCATCACTTGGTGCATTTATAGGTATTTTGTGTGACATAGTAGTGGGGTAGAGTCGGCACCTAGGGAAAAAGAGAGGTCATTATAGAGAGACCCATGAAAGAATACCTAGTGGTTAGATGTTTTTTGCAAATTTTAACACTTCAGATGGTAAAAGGATTCACTATAAACTGCTACATTTGCTAAAACTGAAGGTTAGGTATAATTTTTTGTACAGAACCTAGATTCATGTGTAGAATGAAGCACTCTCTTGTATTCTAAGTGGTTTAATATTTTTTCCTTCATAGTATTAATTTTCCTCTTTGACTGATAAAATATTATTGAATTTTTTTGATAAATCATGTGTTTTTTCACAGCAGTTAATTTTTTGGCCATGAAAATCAGAAATATAGGTCTGGTAACTATGCTATAGAATCTATTTTAAATGCATGATGATAATGATGTTATCATATTCTATGTTTTTGTATGTGTAAATTATGTTAATGCTTTTTAAAGTAGCGTTTTCATGAAAGATTTGTCTTTCTAAAAGTAATCTACATCTACTTAAATACCCTGCAAGCCGCCTTACGGCGTGTGGCAGGGGGTGAAAACACCGGGTGTTCAGACTATTTTTTTAGCCTATTATTATCATATATAGTTCGCAGAAAGAATGAATTCTTAAAACGACTCGTCCTAGCATCTATTTCTCTTATTTTTCGCTCATTGTCGGATCGTCCAAGGTAGCAGGGGGGTCTCATAATATCTACTATATCTTCCGCAAATGTACTTTCCCTAAATTTATCAAGCAATTGCAATCTAGCTTCTAGTCTCCTATCTTTTAAGGATTCCCAACCTGCATCTGACAGCATTTTGGTAATGCTTGCTTTTTTATCGTAGCACTTCTTAACAAAACGTATCGCTTTCCGTTGTACTTTCTTGAGTTCACGGATGCATGTTTCGTCTGCCAGATCCCATATACTTGATGCATATTCAAGTTGTTTTGAATCTCTCTCAAATCGATGAATGAGCAAGACAAATGTTGCTGATTCTAAAATTGCATAGTTTGAAATCATATTTTGTGAATTATGATGAGATATCATTATTAAGAGGATAAGATATCATTAAGTGAAATAATTCAGAATTTTTCTATTAGTGGCCAGAAAATTTTATATTTGTTTTATTTGGTATTCCCTCTAAGTTAAAATTGATGTACTAGGGTCTATAAACTATAATTTTATTGGCTCTTTACTGCTGTCTATAACAATTTAAAAGATGTTTATAATTTTATTTAATATATTTTTTATGTATAATGTTTCCAGAGCATGCAAACTTGTGGTTCAAATATCTTGTTAATTGGCGGCTGAATTTTAAAATTTTATTTCAGTGAGATGTTACAGTTAATACACTGACTATCATTTGTTTACAATATTTGTGTAAAACAATATCTTCTTTTTTCTTAGCTCTTCTGCAACATGGGGCAGATGCAAACATCAGGAATTCAGAGGGGAAAACAGCTTTAGAACTAGCTGGTGATAGTGCTGTAAGAGCAGTGTTAACTGGAGACCACCGAAAAGAAGAACTCTTAGAGGCAGCTAGAGCTGGAAATGAGGAGCGTTTGAGAGCCTTACTGCATCCCTTGAATGTCAATTGCCATGCAAGTGATGGCAGAAGGTCTACCCCTTTACATCTTGCTGCAGGTTATAATAGGGCTAGAGTTGTAGAGCTACTTCTTAGACATGGGGCTGATGTTCATGCGAAGGACAAAGGGTGAGTCTTTGCTCATAATTTTTAGAGTTTGCCTCATTATTTTCTATTAGCTATTCCATAATTATGATATTTTTTTTATTGACTTTTACTATATGCTGTACTATTACTATATACTCACTATATTGTATATTACTACTTACTATAAATATAGTGTTACTAAACATTCCGTCACAGTATTAAACTCTGTTAATTATGTAAACTTAGTTAAATTTGATGATAGATTTTATCAATGAAGAAAATTGCTATTTATAAATATTATTTGTTAAAAACTGGTTTTTAGTACTTAGAATTGATTAGTTTGAATTGATTGATTGGAATCGTTGAATAGATTTTGATGTTAGAAATTAGAGTTATTTATGCAATACGCAATTAACTGGATTTGTGCAGGACATTGATTGATGCTGTTATTGTTGGTTTTTCAAAAGCATTCAGTAAGGTGGATCAGCATCAGCAGGCGTATCAGGTAAAATAGGAATAGATGCAATAGTTGTTAGGTGGATAGGTGAATTTTTATTACACTGCACACTAAGGGTTAGAGTTGTAAGTAAGCTATCTAATGATGCGGAAATGGCGTTGGGGGTCCCCTAGAGAAGTATTCTTAGATTGCTGCTGTTTTTGACAATTACCAATGATTTGGCAGTAAAAATGAAGAGTAAGATGAGATTATTTGCAGATGATTGCTTGATTTACAGAAAAATCAAGAATTTAGATGGTTGCCTTCTTTTGCGAGAGGATTTAGACTGAATTGCTCACTGGATTGACGTAAACAAAATGACAGTAAATACAGGAAATATTAACCTAATTCAATTCTGTAGAAATAGGAATACCTTAATTGGATACCTTACCTGGATATTGTATACCTTACCCTGGATATATATTAAATGGTAGTATTCTGACTGAAAGATAAGATTGTAAATATCTCGGAGTAATGCTAACGAAGGATCTACAATGGGGACCTCACATTAGCAGCAAAGTACTTAAAGCGTATAGAGCACTGCACTTCATTATGGAAGTATTAAAAAAAGGTAGCCCCAAGTTAAAATAAATCATGAACAAATCCTTAGACCAGTATTGAAATATGGTGCACCAGCTTGGAATACATAAGCACTCGGCATATAAAAGAATTTGAGATGGTGCAGATAATCAGGAGCGCAATATGTTCAAATAATTCTAAGATATCTGCAAGTGTAACAAATTTTGGAACAGCTAGGTTGGGGATCTTTAGAAAGCAGAAGGAAACTCTTCAGGTCAGGAAGCCTATATATTACCTAAACTGGTGATCCTGCATTGGTAGACTTTAGGAGTAGGTTAACCCTTTTGTTGCAACAATCAGCTGAAGTTGATTTGGCATTTATCGTCTTAAAGCTGATAAATCTAATATAAATATGTAGCAATAGGGTTAAGGAATCACTCCTACTTGAGCAGGAATGACCAGGCATACAAAATTGAACCTCTTTCTCAAAGAACCAATGTGACTAAATATTTATTTTTTAATAGAACCACAAAGCAGTGGAACACACTTCCAGCAGAAATATTTGAGCCTTCTTCTCCGTGAGTGCATACCTTTAAGGTGAAGCTCAAAGAAGCTATACTTACTGGTCAACTGGGATAGGTTTAGGAGAGCTATTTGCTTCTCCTATCAAATGAAAACTACTGGCTTGTGTTTAGTTGAGTTGTGGCATAAGTGATGGACTTGGGAATGAACATTGAAAAACTATATTTATTCGATCAGCAAGGGTTTTAGTGTACCTGTTTGCCTCATTGTTTTATTATGGTATTTTTTAATAGGGTTGTATATTGAATCCTTGCTACCTGAACATTGTTTTACTTGTAATGTTTATGTATTATAACAATAATAATAAATTAAATATTCTTTTGTGAATTCATAGGGGTTTAGTTCCTCTGCACAATGCTTGTTCGTACGGCCACTTTGAAGTCACTCAGATGCTTCTTAAGCATGGAGCTTTAGTAAATGCTATGGACCTATGGCAGTTCACTCCTCTTCATGAAGCTGCTTCCAAATCTCGTGCTGAAGTATGTACGTTATTAATTACTGAGGGAGCGGACCCTACTCTTCTTAATTGTCATTCTAGATCTGCTATTGACGTGGCACCAACAAGAGAACTTCAAGAAAGACTTGCATGTAAGTTAGTCTGTATTTTCAGTCTGTATTCTTATGATACAGAAAATAGCCATTAGAGTAATAATTGTTGTCTAGTTTTATCTATACTTTATCATACTGGTTCAAATCATCCTAGTAATAATGCTACATAGAGAAGCATTGATGTGGTGTCATATTTGATGTGAAGTTTAATGAATATGATTATTTTGACTCATTAAAAATATATCTCTCTTTTAGATGAGTTTAAAGGAGAGTGTTTGTTAAATGCAGCTCTTCATGCTGATCCTGCCAAACTGAAAAAATATCTTTTTTCTGATGTAGTGAATTACAAACATCCTTATACTGGAAATACACCATTGGTGAGTGAAGTAGTACTCTTAAAGGCTCTTTTTTATGTATTTACTTGGTATGGTATTCAATTTTGATGCATAGATGTTACCTAAAATGTTTACCTTTGGTTTATAGCAAATTTTTACTGTTCTGAGATGATTATGATATAAGTTATGTAGGGGAAGCTGTTGGCATGGTATTACCTTCATTAAAGATGATATTACCATCAGTAAATGTGTTGTTACCTGAAGTAAAAAATAATTTATCGATGCACATATTTCAGCATGCAGCTGCCTCTTCAATATTTCCAAAGCGTAAACAAATAGTAGAGACATTAGCTAGGAAAGGAGCTCATCTCAATGAGAAAAATAAAGATTTCCTAACTCCACTACATGTTGCTGCAGAATGCCGACATAATGACGTTTTAGAAGCACTTCTTCATCATGGTGCAAAGGTCAACACACTAGATGGTCATGGTCATACAGGTAATTTTTTTGAGCAGTATATATCTTAATGAAATCAACATAGCACTACCAATAGCAGAGTTTTTTATTGTAAATAAGTTAAACTTTGATATTGATGCCTAAGGGTTATGTTTTCTTTAGATTTTTATGAATACATGAAATGTATCCTAATATTGAAATGTGTCATTTCAGCCCTTCATCTGTGTGCAAGGAAAGACAATGTTCAGGGTTGCAGATTACTTCTATCTTATGGAGTTGATGCATCTATTCTCTCTTTGGAAGGCTATACAGCCGCTCAGGTAGCACAGGAGAATGTCTTGAAAGTATTGCAAGGTAAATACAAGAGTAGAGTATACTAGTACTAGAGTAATAGTATCTCATCTAAAATCAAAGTGTGTAAAGTTTTGTAGTTGACAGTTTCTGATGAAATGCTTAATACTTGCTTAGATCCACCATCCAGCAGTGTTGATGTGGAGTGTCAGTTACTGGAGGCTGCAAAGGCAGGTGATACTGAGCAGGTGAAGAGGATTCTGACTTCTTATCCACATATAGTCAACTGTAGAGATTTTGATGGAAGGTAAGAGACTAAAAGAAAGCCGGAAAATGCTCAGATGTGTTATTTAAAATGTGTTAGATTTGCTTTTAGGGTACCAGAAATTGATACTCTTCATGGATTATGATTATTAAACTGTGACTGAGTCTGATGGAAATTTTACATTATTTTTGTAATATTGTAATTTTTGTAGTGTTGCAATAAGCACAGTTTATGTTGGAAATGAAGCTAATGTATGAATGCTTTTTGAGGTGAATGAGTTTTTGAGATTTAAATGTGTGTAAGACTTATTCTCATTCACTTCTTTATTTCTTTAATATTTACGTGAGTGGATAAAGTCGGTGTGAATTTGAAAAGGATTAAAATTAGCAAAGCTAGTGATACAAGTGTTTTTCCGTGTCTACATTACCTATCAAATTAGGGAAATGCCCATCATGTTGCCAATTATGCTAAATGATGCTATATGATGCAGTTGAAATTTCAAATGGAGTGCATCAGAAGCTCAGTGCTAATATAATGACTGTTTTTAAATAGAATAAATGTAACAAATGATTTAAAAACAGAAATAGTGAGCATATTGAAATAGTGGATTTATGTTTCTTGGTAAGAGTATTGTCTAAATAGAATATAAGAACTGATGTTTCAACTAACACCCATACAGCTTTTTAGTGATCCTCAGACTGTTTGGTGAATCATGTGTGCTCATTGTGTTATTCTCACCTAGTAAATTAAAGTTATTATCTGCCATCAAATGTTACTTTGGCTGTGATGGATACTTTTTGTCTCTCTGTTAAGCATTTAACAATTCCTATTAGTCATTGTAACATTAGAGAAAAATTAACAAATCACTAACATAACATTTTGTCATCTTCTAGGCACTCAACCCCTCTTCATTTTGCTGCTGGTTACAATAGAGTTGCAGTTGTTGAATATCTTCTTGCCCATGGTGCTGATGTTCATGCCAAGGACAAAGGGTACGTTTCCTCATAATGATAGTAATTCTAGTTGAATGTTCAAAGTTGTTAATACTATTGTCTTATATTATGTGTCTATAATACTAATTTTGGTTGCAGTGGATTGGTCCCTCTTCATAATGCCTGCTCATATGGTCATTATGAAGTGACTGAATTGCTGGTGAAGCATGGAGCAAGTGTGAATGTGGCTGATCTTTGGAAATTTACTCCCTTGCATGAAGCAGCTGCTAAAGGAAAATTTGAAATAGTTCGTCTCCTTCTTAAGGTGAGTGATCATACCATTCTTAAATGTATGAATATTTCATAGAAGCTATGATAAAAGAATTGTTGTCACAATTGATGTATCTGTTTGATATTGAATTGGCAAAAGAATTTTAGTCACGTAGTGATGCCATCTCATTTTTGTTATTTTGCCTAATCTATTTAGGTGCATCTTTAACATTTTCAAAGAAGCAGAAATTTGATCTAAAGAATACAATTTTGAATTGGCATTTATATCTATAAAGGCTTTATTATGCTAAAGAGTATATATAACCTATGGGTGGCCATTTTAGTTAACTGTTATGTGTTTAAATTCCATTCATTAATTCCATATTAAAAGTGTGACAGTTTAGTTTCAAAGTCATGGGTGGTTTCATAGCGTCAATGAGATATTTAGGGTTTAAATGGATAAGGTTTTCATCATTTTGTTGCTATGTAATTACAGAAGTTTTGTCTCTTTAGTAGGAAACTGGAAAGTTCAGAGAATAATTAAATTTTGAAGTGATAATTATTCAGATTTACTGATTTAAGAGGACTAGTTTGTTACTTTTGAATTAGTGCCAAGACAGATTAAATTGCAAAGACAGATTAAATCAAATCAGTCATGTTCTAATTTTCGTACATGTATGATGCAAAGACTTTAAAGGGAACTCTTAAATAATTTATTTTTAGCTTGATTGTAAATTTGATGAATGGTGGATTATCAACTCCTTTTTGCTGAATTTTGCTTGATTGCAATAATAAGGATGTAGTGTCAATGGTTTATATTTTCTTCTTGAACAAATTCAAATTGAATTAACTAAGTTACTGTTCTGACTTTTCTAAGTTACTGTTAGTGAAATGGTTTGTATTTCATTCTTTAGCATGGAGCAGATGCCAGCAAAAAGAACCGTGATGGTTCTACACCATTGGATTTGGTTAGGAGAGGTAATTCTAGTGGTAGTGGAAGCCAAGGAGAGGGAAGTGGCAGTGGAAACTCAGGGGACCAAGATGTTGCTGATTTATTGCGTGGCAATGCAGCACTTCTAGATGCAGCAAAGAAAGGAAATCTTGCTCGTGTTCAAAGACTTGTTACTGAAGACAACATAAACTGTCGTGATGCTCAAGGAAGGAATTCTACACCACTACATCTTGCAGGTATGCATAGAATTGTAGAAATCTTTATGTACTGACTCTGATTTATTAGACAAGTTGGCATAGAAGTTAGGCCCAATATCATGTGATGAGACTTTTTGAAGACTGAAATGAATTTCACTGATTAAGGTTAGTTTATGTGGGAGCATGATATGATCAGGAGAATTATGAAAATGAAATTACATAAGAGTAATTTAGCAGGTCTGTAAGTACTGTAAATTTATGTTGTAGTCTTCATAGTAAATCTGGCATCTTTAATGGCCAGAAGATGTAGAGCAATTTATGTTGATTTCTTCAGGGGAATAAAACTACCTTCTGTAAGCTGCAAAGTTCAGCAAAATTTGTTGTTTGGAGTTTTTTTGAAATATCCGTTTGTTTCCATTCATTGAATTGCTTTTCCATTTGACAAATTTTATACATTTTAGGTAATTTTTAAATTTTTTAATAAGTTATTTCATAAAATTGTTAGCTCAATCTGCATTTAGTGGTGTTCATATCTGGCGTTGTGGAAGTAAGGCAGGTTTATTTATGGAATATCTCAGAGATCAATTTTTAATATGATCCATTTTTCAATGTTTGAGCATCATAATGACTGGTGGAAGTGAGGTTGCATTAGAATTTATGTTGTATTTTATATTCTATTATTGATAAACCTGTCACACATCCATTGAAAATGTTTAATTTTCCAGTTTTGTTGGCTGACTTAAGAACCTATTTGTGCTATTTTTGTTGCACATAATTTGCTCATTATGATAATGTATCATGAATTGTATCATGAAGTATGTATTTCTGAGTAAAATTTCATATTTACTGCTTTTTTTTCTATAGCTGGTTACAACAACTTAGAAGTTGCAGAGTTTTTACTGGAAAGTGGTGCAGATGTCAATGCCCAAGACAAAGGTGGGCTAATACCATTACATAACGCCTCTTCTTATGGTCACCTGGATATAGCAGCCCTTCTCATAAAATATAGCACTGTTGTCAATGCTACTGACAAGTGGGGATTTACACCACTTCATGAAGCTGCCCAGAAGGGACGAACTCAACTCTGTGCTCTATTGGTGGGTACTAGATAGCCACAAATGGCATATCATGATCAGCCAATTTCTATGCTGAGATGTATTTACAAGTACTGTGTTTATCTCTACCCGGTATATGGTTTTACTCCAATATCCTTCTAAAAACGTCTTCATTTCTTGTGTAAGGTTCCTTTTTTTTTAACCTTACCTTAATTTACCTCTTGGTTCACAAGTTTTTTTTCTTTGCCTTTAAGATTGACCACCACAATTTGCTAAGAAATGTTTTTTTTTGTTCTGCCACTTTTTTATATTGATAATGACCTATCAGAAAGCTTTGAACATAATTACTTTTGCCTGTTACTCTAGCTACTGAAAGGAAATTTTTATGTACTTTTTGACTAAGGCATGTGGATTGCAAGTGGTGTCCGAATCTTTTTTGATACGCAAATAGGTTTAGCTTAAACTATTGCTGATTCACAATGCCCACCATCATGTGACTACAGAAAACCCATACCTTTATAAAGGTATGGATTTAGTCAACAATTGATAGGTAATTTCAAATAGAATTCACACATACCAAAGCCTGGAATGATTGTGCAAATGTAGGTATGTACTAATTCACCTGATAATGTGCAAAAACTAAATTCAAATAGAACAACTAAAAGCAGTTTTTTGTTACTAAAGTAAACTGAACAACTAAAAGCAGAGTTTAGTTAAACTAAATGCAGTTTTATTTATTTACGCTATTAAATGCAATATTTAATGTGTATTACTCTGTGATGAAACTAGAATTTTTTCCTTATTTTATGCCTTATCTTAGTTTTGTTATTATGACTCATAAAGTTCATATCCAATAAATATATTGCCGTCGATTACTGTCCATGGTGACTGACTTGTTAGTGTTGCTGCTACTGTTCTAGCACCAAGGTCTGGGGTTTGAATTCTGGCTAATCAGATTTTTTTGGTTCAGGAATGGTTGTGTGTGGATTTTCCTAATAAGGATTGATGGCAGTGGGGGGATCTGGCTGTTCCAATTAAAACAAAAATCAATTCATTATCATCATCAACCCCACTAGTGATGGGGAAAAAATGCATAGTATCATTGATTCAGTAGGATGGATTATTGAAGACCATAGTAGTTATTTTATATCTTGGGATCATGAAAACATGAAAAATAGTTTTTCATGATTAAGTGGGTGAAAATTGGTTCTGCATTCTTTCACTGTGGCAGCAAAACATGTGCTCTTTGTTTTTTTTAAGAAATGGCTGCGGTTCAGAGATTAATTAATGCATTCTTTTTTCCTGTGTACAGCTTGCCCATGGAGCTAATCCTTTCTTGAAGAATCAGGAAGGACAAGCACCTCTTGATTTAGCTTCGGCTGAAGACGTACGCTGCTTGCTTCAAGATTCCATGGCTTCTCGCCAAAGCGTGTCAACCATCCGACTGAGGGGTCCAAATTCCACAGCAACAGTGGTTACTCCCAGACTTCCCATTATCCCAAAACCCTCATCTCCTCCTCCTACTCCTGTAGCTTCAGCAACAGAAACAGTCATCATGCCCTCGGGTGCTCCCGTCACTCTAGCAGTTGTTCCTGCTTTGAATCACAGGCCTCAGAGGACTCCTGCTCCTCCAGCCCTTCCTCTGCCTCAGAATACTCCTCAGCTCCCTTCTTCCTCCACCTCTCCATCTCCCTCATCTTCTTCTCCATCTCCAACACCTCCAGTGGACAACTGTGCACCTGATGAATGTGGAAAGTCAGAAGAAGGCACACCAGAAACTATCACCGTTTCTGTATTTCTTACAAGGTATGTGTCCTAGTTTGCAACAAAGTTAAGTCCATTGAGTTTTGTTTGTCTTCTGTCACTATCCTGCTTGTCCCGCTGCTTCTCTATTTTGAGCCTACACGATTGCCTGGTTAAAATCCTTGTGATCATATTTTATTCTTAAGTATATGAATCAAACTTGCTGAAATTTTAGAATTTTATTGTTTGGTAATGTTCTACTCTGATAGATTGCTTTATTCTTTTTTCATAGAGTCCCTTTTGTATGTCTTCTTACAAATTAAAAATGTTTTATTATTTTTTATCGAAACATTAATAGCCTATTAAGCCTAATGAAATCATTATTACTGCTGAGTTCACTTTTTATCTGTTACTACACCACATGCTAGTTGAAACCAGGCTGTCCAAAAAGGATGATGATTTTGCTCTGTCAATGGCATTCATGCTAAATAGAATTTAGTCAAATAAATCATTATCTGTAAGTGTTCATAATGTTCTCCTTTGAGTTTCAAGTACTTTTTGTTACATTTTATCCTAAAGAAACATATTTTGTAGTCATTTATGTTTAAATATTATCTTAAAAACATAAGGAGACACTGACTTGAATTTTACTTTCCTTTAAAGGTATTATGTACAGTATGTTACCCTTTTAAGAAGAAGATTTAAATGTTTTGTTTGTTTTGTCAGCCTTCCAATGGAATGCTCTAGTGTGTTGGTTTTGGGCCAGTCACTTTGTCCTGCTTTATGACTGATGCATCATAACTGTTTAAAATAATACTTAAATAATTATAAACAAAGTATGATTTTTCAAATCAAATGAAACTGTGCTGTATTAATGGTAATAAAATTGCAAAATATCATACCCAAGCTCAAACAATGAAACAAAAAAATTTAGATGGGATTATATTAAATAAACCGGTGGTATTACTTACTAATAGTGAAGTCTCTTAAACCCCCATAATCTGCAGTATAAATAGTAGTGTTTCAACTGGGAAGATGTTTTCTATCATTTTTAGCATTTTGAAATAAGGGTAAGATTCTGTGCTCTATATTTATTTGCTATTGTGTAGCTGAAATGTTCAGACCTGTATCTGTTACATCTTTAATTACAGTCTTGGTTTGAAGCATTTGACGGAAGTATTCGATAGAGAGCAAATTACCATGGATATTCTTGCAGAAATGGGTCATGAGGATCTTAAACAAGTGGGGATATCTGCTTATGGTCTCAGGCACAGATTAATCAAAGGGATAGAAAAACTTTATAGTAGTTCAGGTAAGTAAATCATTTTTCTTGAAATCTAACACTTTTCACGAAATTTACAAAATTCTCATTGTGCCATTTGTCCAAAAATTGATGTATCTAATGATGCACCAATCCTGGTTGCTATTGCAGTAAATTTGTGGTCACCTTTGCCTTCTCCTGAAACGTTACTGGTTGACTTGCTTAGTGATGACAAGGAGTTTTTGACTGTGGAAGAGGAAATGCAGTCAACCATTAGGGAGCATAGAGATAATGGTAATTCTGGTGGAGTATTCAGTCGGTACAACATAGTGAGGGTAAGCAGAGCATTTAATTAGCTATGCACTCATCATATACATGTATATACTTTCTAAATTTATGTAATTTCTGGAGAATTAATTTATTGATAGTAATAATATTAATTGTTTGGTTTAGATCCAAAAGGTTCAAAATTTAAAACTGTGGGAGCGTTACACCCATCGACGCCGTGAGGTTGCAGAGGAGAATACCAATCAGTCAAATGAGCGAATGCTCTTCCATGGATCTCCATTCATCAATGCAATTGTACAGAAGGGTTTTGATGAGAGACATGCTTACATAGGGGGCATGTTTGGAGCTGGTAATTAAAACATTTCACACTTTCCTACACGATTAAACTTGAGCTGTTTAAAATTTTTTTTTCATCATAATGTCTCTTGGAAGTAGTTTAAGTTTTGTATTTTATCTATTTTATATCTTTAATTCCTTCTTTTCAGGAATCTATTTTGCAGAACATTCTTCCAAAAGTAATCAGTATGTTTATGGAATTGGTGGGGGTACTGGATGTCCTGTGCACAAAGACCGATCTTGTTACATATGCCATAGGTGAATGTCTGAACTAGAACCAGTTTAGGACAATATACCATTAAAACATCTTATTGGAATTAGGTTCACTGAAAACCTTTTTCTTCTCTAGGCATCTTCTCCTCTGTCGAGTCACTCTTGGGAAACCGTTCCTTCAGTTTAGTGCAATGAAGATGGCCCATGCTCCTCCTGGGCATCATTCAGTGCTAGGTCGCCCAAGCACTGGTGGTCTCAATTTTCCAGAATATGTGGTCTATCGAGGAGAACAGGTAAGAGAACAAATTTTGATGTAGGGTCAAGTTAGCATTACAAATGAAACAGTATTGCTTATGGAAGAGTATGTAGCTTCTTATCCTTGCCCAAAGGAGATGTAACTTTTCCCCATACCAATCAGTTACATCTATTCACTGTAGAAATATTTGATGTGGCAACTTCATTAAGTAAATTCATACATTCATGTGAGCATTGTTTGAATTCATGTCATATTTAATGAAAGTATAAGCTTCGAAACTACTCTATTTTTGGATTTAAAATGGGTCTCCTATAGTAGCAATGGCTTACCACACATATCAGACTTATGTTTTAGGAATAGGTTAGTGCTGTTTGCTCATTTTAGAAGAGCCAACTGATAGATGAATCTGAGTCCTTTTCCATTGGGTCCTTTTTTGCAAATATATCTGTAGAAATAGCCATTGATGTCCATACATACTTAGTATGTTAACTGTGGCATCATTGACTTGCTAAATTTGAAATAAGAGACCATTTGAGGGTGACTAGTTGTCAAGAAAAAAGTTAAGCATCGGTATCTCTTACCAACCTGTACTGTACTTGCTTTGATTGGCTTTTTTTGGTTATTTGTAGTTTTTTGGATAGTTAAAAACTGCGAATAACTACTATAAATTAAATTAAGTTGAGCAAGGCTTAAGGTTTCAACCTAAAAGGGTGGAATAAGATATTGATAGAAATTTGGTAAGTGGTATTTAGCTCAGTTGGAATTTGGTAAGTGGTATTGAGTATAGCTGGTATTGAGTATTGGGGTTAGTCGTACATTCAATCTTAACAATATAAGAAGATTTGAAAACAGCATGAATTTTTGTGTGGTTATTTTGTGAATAAAAACATAAATCAGCAAAAATCCTCTGATTTAATGGCAAGGTTAAATGGCTTACTGAACAATTCTCATGTCTCATTTTAGGCATACCCAGAGTACTTGATTGCTTACCAGATAGTCAAGCCAGAGGAAACAAATAGCAGTGGGGAATGTGAAGGTAGATGATTGCCGTCTGGTACAGTGGTGGTGAAAATGATTGGTTCTAATGGGTCAGGTTTAAGAGAAGTGGGAGGATTGGTAGGTTGGGAGAATTCATGTTCTCCTCACACTACAATCACTTCATTCTCTCCTTATCCGTTGCCAAGGCCATCCAAAGCAAATGCCAGAGTGTCTCCTTCGCATGTGTCTCCTTCTCTGTTTTGCTCATTTTTACACAGGCTGTGCGGAAGTTGGGCTCCAGATGAGAACAAGCCCAACTTCCAGAGGAAAGCCCCTGGTGTGGGATCCAGGGAAAGTGATAGTAGTAAATGTGGCAGCATGTTTCATTGTTTGAGTTGGAGAGGAACTGTTGCTGATGCTGTAGCTCGTGCTGCCCTGTGACATTCCATCTTCCCAACGGGGAGGTTCTAACATATATATATCGAAAAAATAAATAAATATATATATCCCTTGCCTGTACCAGCATGTTTTAGCATTTGACAAAAGAAGAGGAATTACTGAGATTGTGTTGGTGTGGTTTTCTGTTTGAATGAGAGGATGATTCAAGACACCCACACATGAGATAACTTCTGAATCAGAAATTGTGATAATTTTTTTTAATGGTAGCTGTATATGATTACTCTAAGCTTGACCATAATTTGTTGGAAGCTTGTATTTTCACCCCTTTTGGTTTCTTGAGTGAATGGTTTGTATATATGAGTGTGTGTATGTGTGTGAAAATTTGAAAAAAATGCCTACCTGTATGTATATATAAGTGTGTTTGTGTGTATTGAAATCTTTTCCTTCCTCCTCTGAATTTTTTCTCAAGTGCTGTAAGCTGTTGACTGCCAAATACTCTTTGAGGTTAATCAATTTTTCTATATATTTGAATTATCTGTTTTCTGCTGGGCAGTTTTGAACATAAACGCTTTATTTCTCAGTGCACTGAAGCTAAAGTGCGCTCTTTAACCGCTAATTGACTGTCATGTATCTAATTGTGTCATTTTGTAAAATTGGGAGAAAGCAACGATAATTAATTCCAAGTGGGTGGGTTGCTTTGTTTTTAGCTTTAACTAGAAAAATTATTTGAGTACAAAAGATGTTGATGTCATCTTCATTCTTGAAGCACTTTTAAAATTCCATTTCCTGTGTATTTCAAAGGGAATATAGTAACTAAAAATCATGAATTCCATATTATGTTTTACAGACTACGTATAAAATCTATACCAAATAATAATCATAGTAATACACAAAAAATTCTCGAATACAATGCACATAATATGAGGTGATGGGAGTGTGTTATTTTTATTTAGAAAATATTAGCCTTAAATGTCATAGGATAATTATTTGGGGATTAATATTTTCATAATTTCTGAGTAAAGCAGCCGGTGATGTATTTTGAATTCAGTATTTTGACAACATATGGAATGTTATTTTTGCTCAAGCATTCAAGAATTTTCCTGTGTTAACATGGTTTGCTTGCAATTTTTTTCAGTAATATTTTATTCTTTTATTCTGAAGGTTAGTTTGTTTCCTCAGAATATCTGAGGATATAAACTTTTTTATTGCGCTTTAATTTATTTAAAGCTGGCTGCTACATTCGTTAAACACAGAGAAACATATTTTTATTTATTCTGTGAAATATCCATGGTGGAGAAAGTTTTCAAGGATGGATGGGTTATTCACTTTTTTTTTCTGGTACACAATATTAAAAGTCCAGTATTTCTGAATTGATGACTATTTTGGCTGTGTGAATTCAGAATCTACTTTGAGTCAATTAATTTCATATTAAATAGGATCGATTTCAATTTATCTTTTGATAAGGATATGTCTGGTTGATTTGTTTTATGGTGTGTATGTGTGTATGTTTTCAGTGTTATTAGATATTAATTCTTAAAGGTATCTATTTTTCCTTACTCAATGGATTTTGTATCTTGAATTGAATTTCTTTGGTGATCAAATGTGTGATAAATTGTTTTGAATGTGTCTGCATTTTCAGCGAGAATCTTTGTTTAATGTTTTGTCTACTGAAAATTGTCTTACAGCAAATGTATAAAATGTGATCAAATGCTTTGGCTTTTTAATGAAGCAAGTACTTGGGTAATTTGTATCAGTTATCCTGAAGAACGTCTTATGTGGTTTTATATATAGATGTCGCAAAAAATTAACTTCGATTTGGGGCATAGGATGATTAATTCTTGCTAAAGTGTTTTGAGAGAAATGTAAAAGTGAATACTTGATTATACTATGCACTGTGCACATCTGTAAAAAGAGGTTGTAAATTATTATTTCATTAAAATTGCAGGGTTTATGAAATTAATTTCATAATGTTTCATTGACTTTGTGTGCATTTGTTTTTACCATCTTATATAGTTAATAGGTAGGGCATAAAAATTGATAGTTTCGTCCAAGTCCTGCTAGAAGTCCTGTCTTTTCAAGTTAATCCTAAAGTTTTTCTAAGTAATTCTAATTACCTTACATGTGAGTTTGAAGGTGTGAAGCAAATTACCATTATCATCAATCCTGTAGCTTAGTATTATTCAAATTAATTTGACTCCTTAAGCCGTTAGATGTAAGATAATAAAAATAAAAAGTGACTGCGGCCCAATCCCTTCCTCCCATTTGTTTACACTACTATGTCACACCACAAGAAATCCAGATTTAAATACCACAACAAACATAATATACAAACTACTGAAGATGAGAACATAGTTCTCGAAATGCGTATATAGTACCTTAATGCGTGTGTGCTTCCCTGCAACGTTACTGGACTATACCAACTGGACCATACTAAAGGCAACTGAGAACCCCACCAAAGATAAGTTTTATTTTTATTATCTTACATCTAACGGCTTAAGGAGTCAATTTGATTTGAATATTATTCTAACAGCCGTGTCTCCTTTTTTTCTTTCTTTCCACTGTAGCTTAGTAGCAAATGAAGATATAAGAAGAACTTAACTAAATAATGTGTAAGTTTTAAACCNTCTAACGGCTTAAGGAGTCAATTTAATTTGAATATTATTCTAACAGCCGTGTCTCCTTTTTTTCTTTCTTTCCACTGTAGCTTAGTAGCAAGTGAAGATATAAGAAGAACTTAACTAAATACTATGTAAGTTTTAAACCATAAGAGGTAGAAATCCTCTTCATTTGTCTCTATAGCACATTTAGTACTTTGACTGCCAATGTGCTGGATATGCCTCCATACTCTTCCTCAGCTAGGGTCAATTTGTGGTCTTGCCTTATAATGGTGCTCTCTTTCCTCTCTTTTTACCATTTCTTGTCTTGAAATTAGTGATTTTCTGTACGATTTCAGACAAAAAATTTTTTCTCAGGTTGGTATGTGGTATGAGACTAGCAGGTGGTGTGTTTCGTAAGGGTTATTTATCACTTCTGCTCCCACAGAATATGCTTCTGATCCCAGCGATTGATTTTGATTAGATAAATGAAACCTGAAACTCTTAGAAGATTTGGCTATTTTATTTACAAAATGTAATAAAAATACTTTTGTCTGAATTTAATTACTTTCTGAATCTTTGAATCAAATATGTATTTTACAAACTTTTGCTTTTACTAAAAACTAGTTAATTTGATAATAACTTCATGAATTCAAAGTTTTCTGTTTTCAGACTTTCTCCCTAGAAGGAAGAATTTAGGTATCTTAAATTGGTTAGAGCTACATTAGTCTGGCTTTCTTAATCTTACCGTAGAATCTTCATCTCATTTCATTAGTTCATTTAGGTTCGTTCTTTGTCAAAATAGTCCATGAATAGGAAAAAAGTGTGAACAAGCGTAAGTCAGTAATACATTATATATGAACAATACAATGATTTAATTCAGGAATCAGGAATTTTGAGAATGAAATCATGACTCAGTATTTTACTTGCTATCCATTAGAGATACTCAGAAAATACACTTGTTTTAGACAAAGTCTGTCTTCTTGTTAATAATGATCATGTTCAGTTTACCATTTCTATCATTGAAAGGAAGGAAAAGAGATGCTGCTGTTAGAAAATAATCTAAGAAAGGGGAACTCCTAGGCCATAATGAACACATTGCGCTCTTCAGAAACAGCAGGTTATACAGATCAGGTGTAGCCTTTCATATTCAAGAATGAAATAACCTGATACATTTAGATGATTTAAAACTGTTATAAACTGTAAATAATGAGTCCAAACTAGATGAATGTGAAAACATATTCATGCGTAAACGCCAACAAACAATGAATAGTGACCATGGCCCCATCCTAACATCCCCATTGTTTTCGCTACTCTGACACAATGGAAAAAAACTCCTTCCCCCCTCCACAGTTTAGGTATAAATACAATGATGCACACACAACACAATTGGTCTAACGAGACTACTGAGGATGAAAACTTAGTTTCCGAAATAGGTATCTAGTGTCTCCGGATACCATGAGATCCCCTGCAATGTTGGACCACTCCAGATGCAACAGAGGACCCACCCCAGGGAAAGTTCCCCTTTTATTTTACCTTGGTTATTTTACTGCTTTGGAGCTCCCCTTTCTTCCCTCCCTTAGATAAATTTCTACCAATGATTAGCTTTTATACTGATTGAAGCTAAACCAATGATGGAGATCTAAACAGCAGCAATTGTAAATTCTAAACATCAGCTGTACACAACCAACCAAAGGTGAGCAAGAGTTGTCCCAAGAGACAAACAAAACTCTTAAAACTTGAAAACAATAGACATGAAACTTGGAGAATAATACTCTGAGCCATCCCCTGAATGGGGTGAATTTTTTGTTCCCCTATGATGATGAAAAGTTGGCTGTTAAAATACATATCAGAATGTATTCTGAGTTTTTCTCTATTATTTTACAGTTTTTTTGGAGTTTTAAGTGTTTATTTCTGGAGAAAACTCTTATCAACTTTGGTTTGTAGTATCCTGTTTACCTTTCGCTGATTGAAGTTAATGAAGTATTCTCTCATATGAGGGATGCAGAAATATGATGATCAAGTAATTTTGATTTATTGTAATTCAATACCAGGATTTGTAACAGACTTGCACAGTCAGTTGTCTTCCATTTATTTGTTTTATTGCAATCCATTTATTGTATAAAATATAACATCAACACAATACATCAAAAAGTTGTTTTTCACAAATGGATGTCATATTGTTACACTTAACAATTTACGGAGTAAGATGGTAAAAAAACAACATGTTACCTATGATAGTTCTAAAATTTTTATACTAGTCCTTTTCTATAAAATCCTCAAAAATACAGCAAAATAATATTACAGTACCCCTGCCAAAAAGTACTCCAAAAATTTGATCACATTTAAAATATTGGATACAAATTCAATACCCTCATAGTTAATTGGAATCAACAAGTGATCACTGGCAACTTGCAAGGAGCACTTCTGAGCTTTTAAGTTGAGCAGTAAATTTTGACTAGTTTATTTACATAAGTTAATTTTGTCTAAGCTTTGTTACCAATGTATTTTCCTGTGATAGATGCCTGTGAAAGCTTGCTGCGATAAGGGCTTAGATGTTTGAGAGAAGATAGCTGATTAGGAGCATCACCCATACACTTCTCTATTTTCACTTGGACTATCTGAAATCCATAAAAGAGAGAAATACATATCAACTCACGTATTTATGATTTGATAAAACTGCTGTCAGCAGAATATAGAAAATCTCCATAGTTATTAAATCTAAAAATATGTTTGTCTGTACTTTTAAGCCATCATTATAATTTCAAGTATTTCATAATTGTTTCAATTTTTCCATTAAGAGAGAGATGTATTAACAGTTTCCCTGTCTTTGTAACTTACTATTTTTCTCCTTTTATTTAAGTGAAAAAAAATTCTTGAAGTATTCATATTTTGTATCTTTCAATATAGCAGTTTAAATCTTGTTAGGTATTAATTCAGCAAAGTCTTTGAACGGTTTAATCAGAGTCTGCATATTTTACCTTAACTGCTTGCCCTCTCCTTTTTACCTTATAAATGGAACCTTTAAAATATAATTATTGACAACATATCTTCTATTTTGATTACAAACCTTGTTGTATTGTGGTAGTACCAGGTGCTGCTTTATTTTAACTTGTGTTTTGTTTGTAGAAAGTCTATGATTACAGTATGCTCTTCTTTTATCTTCCTCTCTTTGATGTAATGATTCTCTCAAACAGTCCTTTGGGATAATAGCTGTGGTGTACCTTTTTGCATCTACAGAATTTTTCAGCACTGCACGTACTAAATTTGCTTGGAAAAAGGATTCTTTTATTAATCATCATTCCCTTCAAAGAAAGTGACTAGGTTTATTTGGGCTACAAACAGCATTTTGGTTGTTAATCATAAGAATGACACTGACTGTAGTATCTGCTTGAAAAAGTTCGATATTTCAATAGGTTTTCTAATCCTACTATTCTTTCACCAAAGTAGGTATATATTCTTCTGATGGTTAATTTTTTGAATTTACTTAGAATATATTTAGCCACTCAGCAATTGTTTCACAGGAGGGAAATTAATTATTTCCAAATTTTCCCATCAAACTGAGACCACAAAAGATTTGCTAGAACAGTCCCAGTCAAAACAGGACCTATTGTAAGCCTGGTTGTAAAAAATTAAGCAAGAGATAACCTTGCACATGTTTCTTTCTGGAATTACTATTTTAAGCATCAAATTGATTTTGCGAAGACAAAATGTTAAATATGAATAGTTTATCAGATTAATTATATATGTACATTTATATTTTTAACCACTTAAACTTGGCTGCTTGATAACTTAGTGTGAATATTTTAGGCTATAAACACAATGGGTTCTATTTTACATGAGAACTCTTAATTGTAAGTATAACCTTGCTGTAAATAAATAATTGTGAACTAATTTAACTGAATAAACATTTAGGAATGTTCACGAGCACAGTGATTAATTTAATTCTAATTAGATACTCCTGTATTTACATTCAGTAGCCGGTGTTCATTTTAAACAATTCTAAAAACTTTTTAACACTTTCAACGCTGAGGGTAAAATTTTCAATTTTTGCCAGTGACTGAAATTTATTTTTATGGTTATAGATTATCTTTGTATTCCTAATCATGAATTGACCAAAAAAAATAGAAATTTTTTTTTTACTTCAACTTTTAATATTTAAATTTGGACGACGATCGTCGAAAAAAAAAGTTTAAAAAATATTGGTTAAAAATGAAAACTACGAAACACTTTACTGAAATAGAGCCTTATGAATGACTGAAAAGAGAAATGGAAGCACTTGGAGGCGCTACTTGAAGAAGGCCTTAGAAAAGAATATAGACCGTGGACGACGATTGTCGTCTACAGTCCCTGGAGAGCACCTGCTGGACGATGATCATCGTCGCTCAGCGTTGAACGTGTTAAAGTGTAAAATTCAGATTAAATGCCAAACCCTTAAATTGTTCATCAATTAATAATTTAAATACCATGTTTCTGTGGTGAAGAAGTCTGATGCTTTTGACATTCAAATCCACAATCAGAATTGGTGGTCTTCTTTAAGTTGACTTCTTGTTTTTCATTTGGCCTTAACTCCTGAGCAGAGACATTACGTCTTACAGCTGTTGGCATTGTCCTAGGAACTATTTCTTTCACTGATCTGGAGATTTGGGGCAGAGTGGATTTTTTTGGGGAGGATTCATGTTTTTCTTGGTATAGGTAATGCATCTTGCTGCATCTTGTTATTGTTGGTGGTGAGAAGGTATCTTTCTTGGTCTCTGTTGGTACATTTTGTTGAGCTGAAGTCTGGCGAGCTCTCATATATTCATAGAGATTGGATCGGTAGTCATCCACTCCAAGACGAACATCATCTCTCAAAGGTGGAACTACTCTATAATGCATGGATGGCTCATCTTTCACTCGATGAAATCTGTTAACCAGCACAAGGAAAAAGACTTATTGAAAGCTAATTCTCAGTTCCTTATTATAAAATTCATGATTATGTCATTATTCTATATTGAGAAATTTTCTTCCTCATACTACCTGAAACCCTTTCTTAAAGCATTATAGCTGATTTGAAAATATTGAAGCTAGAAAAAGTACAACATAGCTATTTATTTATCTATTAGAATTCAAAATGTTTAACTATTTCTTCCCACCTATCTACTATACCAGAATGTGATGAATGAATATAAAATTATTGCAATCCATCCTATTGCAGAAATTATACTATTCTTCATGAGAAATATAGTTTAGATTACTGTATATACCCTTGGATATTACCAAAAATTTAGGTTAAAAAGTAGGAAGCATCTTACAGATGGAATAAGATTTTCTATGGTATCTATTGCTATAAAATTGTGGAATTAAGTCCCAAAACCTTGTTGCATCTTATACACAGGTACATTTCATGTGAGGGTATGTAATTATCTTGTCCGAAGTATTAACATAATTTTAAGGCAATAGATGATATTAGCATTAATGTATATTAACCCATAGCAAAGGGATTTTCAAAACCCAGCAGTATATTCACCTGGAAACGTAAGGATGATCAAGAGCTTCTACAGCAGAGAGCCTCTTAGAAGGTTTAAAGACAAGTAATTTCTCTACCAAGTCCAATGCGTCTTTTCGTACATTCCTTAAAAGGTGTTTAATTGGCTTGCTAGGTCCACTTGGGGCTCTTTCTAACAATGACACTCCAAATCCTGAACATAAGCCTTCTATGTCTGGAATAATGAAGACATGTATTTTCTTAAAGTTTCATAGATTAGAAGAACTTTAGATTCTCTCTATCAACAGATTTTGTTATGTTTAACTGTTCAAAAATTACCACTGAGTAAAATTGAAGTAATGTTGCAATGAAATTGATGAAAGTACAATATGATTATTCCTTAACTACTGAGAAATAAAAGTTCCATCATATTAATTCCTCAAATATAAGGTTTTGTTTGAACAAAATTAAATAGTAATATAAAGTTAGGAACCAAATCTCTAAATTTTTAATGAGGCCAATTTCTATCCTTGAAAGCTAACTTGAGGAATTAATATTTTTGTAATAATCTAAGCATCTTTAAAGGATTAATCTTACTTCTTTGGAATTTAAAATTTTGCCTTAACAATCTATCATCATAAAGAAAAAAAATCATAAGCATGTTGATGTAAGTTAGATGTTCTACTTATAGATAAATATTAATTCATTAAGGAAAAAACTTGATTTTCTGAATATTAGGTATTTTTAATCATGCACAGTTGTTTTGATATCTACTTTTGTTAAATATTTAAAAAAAATCTGTATGTATGACTTTGGATGGTACCTTCTTTTGATGGCTTTGGAATGGTGTTCATTATCAACTCCACTTGATTTATTGTTGAGGAACCTGGAAATAGTGGTTTACCCAGAAGCATTTCTGCCAATATGCAACCAAGACTCCACATGTCAATCCCTTTTGTGTACCTGAAACCATGGAATGATGATTGACCATGATATTTATGCATGCTTTTCAGTTGTCACCTACTTTCTTTTACCTACTGTACTTTACCTCTACATTCGCAATAAATGGACATGAATTACCTTTTTGATGCGACTAGAATTTCCGGTGCTCTATACCATCTTGTTGCCACATAGTCAGTTAGAGATGGGTCAATTATTTCTGGGGTTCCTTTTCCATCTAAACTCTCTTTTGGGTTCAAAGATCGAGCTAATCCAAAATCAGCTAGTTTACAGTGACAATTCACATCAATCAAGATGTTTGATGGCTGAAAGACAATTCATCACATTGAATAGCTAATAATTGAAATAATTCTAATACTTACAGTATTAATAAATCAAGGTAATAACTTAATAACAATCATGGGGATTGACTGCATTATCAATTTTATGATGAACCGAGACTGTTAAAATCTTGCTATCAATAAATTACTTTAGGCATGATATATTTTGCTGAATGCAGACGTGCTATCTTTTGGACATACTTATTATTTTTTCAGAATATTATGCTATAAATATACTTAAATTAATCTCACTTTTTGATCTCGGTGTACCACATCTCCAGAATGTATATATTTAGTCGCTTTCAATAACTGATACATAATGTACCGAATATGGATATCTTTCAAAAGATTTCCTTTTTTAATTACATTATGCAAGTCTGAATCTGAAAGTAAAAACAGAAAATAAGTGTCTACGTAACGGTTTTTGTTCATTGATGATTTATTAGATGGTTAATCTAAAAGCACTATACCCATGTAATCAAAAACCAGGTAAATATCTCTATCATTTTTGGCCTTGTGAATATTTCTTAGGGTTATGATGTTAGGATGAGTTCCAAAAGCTTTCAAAAACATTATTTCACGGAATGTTCGTTGTGCATCCGTGGGGTTGCGAAATGCATCAAATATTTTCTTCACTGCCACCGTTTCATTTGTCTTGCGGTCAGTCGCTTTCCACACGATACCGTAAGCCTATTTAATTAAAAATATTCATTTTAAATGCGAAGAGAATAATAATATCGAAATTCCTTTACAACATAAGCGGAATGTATATTAAAAAATCAAATTTTAACCGACTTTGAAACTACGTTAGTGAACGTAAATAATCAACGTCGTGAAGTTAATTATTTAAAAAATTGATTGAACATTTTTGCGGTTTAAATTATCAAATGATATCGTACTCACCCCTTTGCCAAGCCTCTTTCTAATGTCGTATCTCCGAGTGATATGGTTATCTACTTCTTTTCCTGGAAAATTCATCTTAACTTTCGCTGCCAATCCACCATCTATTCGAATAATTTTTTGTTGTTTGAGGAATCATCCGTTTGCCCAAAAATGAATCGTATGTCAATGAACGTGTAGTTGTCCGCTTATTTACTGTGTCGTTTCATTTCATAACGACTTCTGTAGAGTGCTCTTCTTGTTGTATTTCTTGTTTACAAGGAACGCAAGGAACTTTCACCGGCATTTACTGTCACAAATGACATCTACCATTGAGTTACTATGGTAACGAGACTCACGTTTTCTGCTTATTTGGGCTTAGCGTGTCAGTGACTTCACGGGGGTCGACGACTCTGGTTATCGATGTTTTAGGGGACCAGATTTCATGTCGGAAGGGTCAATAACTCCAGGGAAACTTATTTTTTTTGTAAATAAAAGAAAACAAAAGGGAGTAACGAAGCTTTAAATCAAATTGGAGGCTACGTTTTCACTGTTACTTTCCTTTTGATGAAGCGCAGGGGAGTGGAGAATATTTCGTCAATAATCCAAGAGTACATACAATGTAATATACTTACCATAGCCAAACTCCAAAAACTTTCAATAGCGATATGTGGAAGCTGTTAAAATAATCCACGTTTTGGTCTTTTAATCACTAACTCAAACCTTTCGTTATTTGAAGACAAAATGTAAATCTTTGTTGCATTTAGGCAGTCCGGGTATCTGACGCAGATATTATTAGGGGGTCCACCGCGTTTAATCATTTCAAATTTACCTCTTTCCTCAGTTCCAGGAAGTGAGACTCATCTCGAACGCGGAGTCCTGGAACAAGGTTAAACAGGGCATCGAACAGTAATATTTTTTGTTCCGGGTTTCGCTCCAATTACACGGAAAAAGTAAATACCGGCTCAGTTCCGGTTTCGCTCCTTCTGCCAACTTTGAACCGGGTAGAACCGTTATTTTCGCCCAGACCATTCCAGTATTATATCATTCTGAAAGTTTGTTTTAGTTTCTCTAACTTTTTTCGTTTACATTACATCACAGTAAATTTAAATTAAAACTTATTAATAGTTAAGGGTTAAGGAAAGGTGAATAACGAATCACTGAAGAGCTGCGCGGCTATACTGTAATACTACTATATTTTCACACCTGTTATTCCTTATTAATAGTTAGTTGTGATTCGTAGTTACACATTTTTAGAAAGCCTTCTTCCAACTAAACTTAAGTCAAATACTCATTGTTTGGAACCGACAATCGGAAAGAATAAATAAGGGATTTTAGTTTCGGTTTGGGTTCAAGATTTAAAAGTTTTCGCCTCGGATTGGGTTAGACACTCCGGCAAATATAACGTTTTCGGTTCGGTTCTGGTACGATGCTTTGAGATTAATTCAACCAAAGCTGATAATTACTGAAGAGGTACTGCGTATGACAAGTCACATTTTGGAGTAGCGGATTGTAAGTTGTAAGAATGAGAAAATCCTCCAGGAGTTGAAATATTCGGAAATCCACGGCTATCACAATTTTTTAAGGCTTAAATGCAGGAAGGTGAAAAGAAGACCTCCAATAATTTGTTGCAATATTACCGTAGCTTTGTCTGAAGACCGTTTTCATTACAGATCCGTTTGAAACAACCTTAAATCCACAATTTTTGGCAGAAACATTTTTCAAGATTTTTAATTGAGACAAAATGCATCTGAATAAATATTAAATTGAAATAATGATCATTAAATGACACAAAGAATCACTAGTGATAACCCTGCAATTGTCCAAATCTCAATTTCGTATCGATGTTGATCGGGTGCCTTTCTTTCGTACTTAGTAAAGTACGTTGGTATGTACTTTGAATTTCAGAGGCGGCCTGATGTGAGAAAGGTGCCACCAAGGTAAGTACCATCTTCCATGTCTATCTTATGTAAGGCGTATTATATAAAATCTTCTGTTCTGTTTTTCTTTGATTCATATAAAGAAACGGTCTGAAATGTAGGTGTCAGAAGGTAATATTTCTAGGTTTATAGAAGATTTATGGCTACCGATGCCCACTTTGCTTTTAAATTAGTTCCTAACTTCCAGGAATCATTTATGGCAGGTGTGCTGAACGTGCATGCCCGCAGCTGGCACGGGCGAATGCAGGAGGGAAAAGGGGGCCAAGGGAAAATCAACAGAATTGTTTCCCACCTTTTCAGAGATACTTTCATGAAAGAGAATGAAACTGTTCTCTTCATAATTTAAGAGTTATAATGATTAATGAAATTTTGTTCTAATCTCATATGGGGGTTAAAAATGAATCTTTGAACGAAAAATCTTTTTATGGCACATCGCTATTGAATTGTATTTTTTCTTGAAATTTTTTCTGAATATTTTATGTGTAGTAAGTATGGTTAGTATTATATAGTCATATATGCATCTTGTCCTATGCATGCTAAAAGCAAGGAGTTAACTTGAAAGTGCGAAGATTCTCAATTTCTAGTACCTGACAATTGAAGGGTGAAGATTGTGGCCTTGTTTTTTACTTCACTGTTCGGCTTTATACTTGCGGCGTGGAAAAGGAGGTATAAAGGAAGTTACTTTGGAAAGAACTGCTCAATTGATATAAAAAATACTATATTACTATGCGATCACTTGGTTATGTGTGATAATTTCCGACAATGAATTTTAAGAAAGTAAACGCTCAGTAATTAAACAAAGAACAAGTATTTCCTGATCTTTCCTCATTACCTAGTATTTTTCCCCAAAAATAGGCATAACTTGCATTAACATTCTCTTTTCCAAAATAGAGGTGTCTCATCTAAAAAGCTCGGCATTTACGACGGACAGATTATTTGTTCGTCACTCATAAGGACTTAGTACCCTATACCCTTAAGTATAAGAAAGAATTTCCATCGTCCCTTTCCATTAAAAGCTCAGATTGTTAGAATTAGAAACGTGCTATTAAAGAATGAGGTCAAAGTTATAACGTTCATTACAAGAAACATTAAAGAATCGATTAATCAATTATTCAGAGAGTAATTTCGACTCAGAAGAGATCGCAAGTAATCGATTTGAATTTTTCTTTTGCTCAGCCTTACTGTCTCCATTTGCTTGTGATTATGATTAGCAGCTTTGGTGTTCATTTAACGGCCCATTCTGCCGCTGAACCGTTAAGGGTAAAGTGGGATCCCACCGGAATCAAACATGCCATATGCGGACGAGCTATCAATCTATGCAGGACCTTCTCAAAATATTATTTCATTAATCGTTACTCCAAATTGCTGGGGGATGATGACAAAGTATGAACTTACGTTTATATTTCCAGATGACCAAGAAATCATGTCACCGTTCATTAAAATTTTGTTTTGAAGCCTAGAATTTGAAGGATCATGGTAATATATTTACGAAGAGAAACCTACGAGGGAGGTCTGCATGTGGATTAGGAAAGCCAAGGCCAAGCGCTTTATTTTAGAGTAGAAATCCACGAAAGGAGGCACCTACTGATGATTTCGTTTAGAAGAACCTATATACCGAGGGCGAACTATTTCTTCCCAGTATTTCAGTCGATTATTCACTTCCTTCAAACGAACTTTTAATTTCGTATGTACATACATCTACTTTCCTTTGTTAACCGAATGACGTCTGATAATGAATCATGGGAAAGTGTTCACCGCGAGCAAATGGAAACGCAATTGTCTGATCGGTCGAGAGCTATTTCCTTGGATGTAATAAATTCATACTTTAGCAATATTTTTTTAATCCATGACTATATGTTTGCTATAAGAATGATGCATTTCTAAACATCCAGTGAAGAACTTATAGTGTGCTTGGCATGGAATGGTGCGATTAGGTATAATGAAGAGGCAGTGTCTAATAGTGCTGAGTTAGATTGTAATAACATCAGCGGTGAGATTAAGGGGTTTCTTTCGGTGCTTCTTTTTCATTGAACTCAATTGATCATTTTGCTTCCATGTATGTACGGCATTCAATTGTGGTCAAGATCACGAATGGTAGATATTTTCGCTAGTGAATGAAATGTTCATTCTTCCGGTAAAACATTGATACTCAACCATAATGAATATATCTTATTTTTACATTTTATCATATTTATTCGCAAGACGTGGACCTATGATGGGATTCATCTCTTAGGTCCTTCAGCCAGCCAAAGATTGAAAATTCTCCGTTGCTTTCGTACTTCAAGGCCGAAAAGCTGACTTGAAACCCTCGCGTGAGTTGCAGAAAGGTTTGCGTAGCACTCGAACCAGAAGGGGGAGTCGTTGAAACTCCCGATAGAAGGTAACCATCCACTTTCAGGCGAAGGGGAAATCGACCAAGTACGCAACAACTTTAAAATGATTAAAACTAAGAAAATCGCCTGAGAGGTTTACTTCTGGCTCCTCTGTAGATGCTGTCCATTCAAGTAGAATTTCTATATTAACTTAAATTTTTATAACCCCCAATCTAATGTATTCTAATATTTCTTCGAGAGTTTTTTCTTGCTCACAGTACATATTAGTTTATATTACTACTGTGACCTGCTCGAGATGACAATTTTTAACGTCACGTTCTCCCCCAAGATAAAACCCTCGCTTTAGAAACCGGGAGAGGATCACATGCAAATTCTTCCCAAAAGGTGGATAAACGCGGAAAGATAATCACACCCAATGGGAGGAAGAACTTGAGGAAACTCGACTTTGGAATGGTGAGTGGTGGTGAGGAAGAGACAAATCCACTTGTAAGATATATCTCATTCTATTTACACCAAATTAAGATGGTAGTTATTAAGGTATTATGCGCAGTTTTGCTCAAATTTATGGAAATCTCCCTAATTTTGAGGTAAATAACCTAGGTGATCGCGTAGGTTGTATCTTCTTTGGTGCCACTACAAATGTTACTTGAATTTACTATAGCTCGCTGTTCTTGGTCATTAATATTCTTGTTAATCATTCCTCTAATTGCAGCATATTAACGTTGTTGATAGAAAATAGTACGAAAGAAGCTGATACTGATTTTTCATTTCAGAATCACCTTTACAAAGTCTACTGATGAACAGCTGATAAAAGATACATCGTCGGATCGTAGGTATTGGGAATGCCGAGAATCGTTATTAGATGAGCGTCTCCTTCAGTTATTCCAACCCAAGCAACTTATTTCTGTAGAGGGGAGACCTTAATTAACATTTTATTCCAGGGTAGCTTTCCCAAACCTGACTTTTGAAATCTCTTGAAGGTCATACCGAACTAGAAAGCGCGGCTGATAGCTACATACATTTAAGGGTTAAATGATGAACGAAACATATGAATTCGTGTTTAAGTTGAATTTTAAAACAATCGTTTTAAAATTACCATTCGATTCCGCACTGGAATACATTTTGATAAAAATAGTCATGAGAATTGTGGTAAATTTATTGTATCTGTTCTTTTCGGTATTTGTATCGGAAGCGGTTTACAGCCGGAATCAAAATGATTGTGCGGTCTTCAGGAAATCCTTTTCAAGAGATCGTGCTGTGTTTATAAGCTGTTGGCATGAGTATGGGATAAAATATCGTTTTCCAGTTTATACAAAAGTGTAAGAATCGTTGATTTGTATGTAGGAAAAAAGTATGAGCGATTTCTCCGCCGATTTACCTGCTTTAGAAGTAATTGTACGAAATTATTGGTATATTTAAAAAACAGCGATACTCTAACAAAGTTTAAACAAGGATTTTAGTGAGCAAAAGTAACGTTTCCGAAGTATTTCTGCGATGTATTCAAACAGTTAAGCGCAGTTCATTGGTTCGATCAAACTTTGCAAATATTGCAATCATAAAACATTTTATTTGGTTAGAATATATGTTTATAATATTGTTCGAGTCGATGAAAAGTAATTATTTATTGAATTATTATGAATTCCACTCACTTTCGGCCTCACCTGTTGATTTATCTTGTGGGAAACACTTGCTGTCCATCCAAAAACTTAAAATTACCCCGTTAGTAGGTGGTGTGGACCAAGTCGGCGATCACTCATCTGGAATGTGAAAATCTTTCGCGGGAATGCTAATTGCTAGCACATTATTCATCGGGTAAAATGCATACCGTATTTACTCGAAAATAACCGCTCCTCGTATATAACCCCTTTGTTTTGGGCTGACAAATATAAGGAAAAAAACTAGTACGCGAATATAAGTGCGCGTGAAAAGTGAATTACGCGAATATAACCGCCCCCTCTGTTTTTAGGACGAAAATTTCGGAAAAAGGGGCGGTTATATTCGAGTAAATACGGTATTTGCATTATGTATGTATTTGTAAATCTTATTCGGTTTATCAGCCAACTGTAAGTATATTTACTGCCTCATTAGGCCAGAGTAGGGAATTCTGCGGCCTATTCCTCAGTTCCTGAAACAAATGCTTTTATTTATATAATTAATTTTCTTCAATCTCATTTATTACGTCATTGAGAATAAATTAGAAGTTTTCTACCTTGGATTATTTATTTTCTTTTTCCTTCGTGCTATTTCGATTTTACATTATTTGTATGTAGGCCACTCAAGTGCGTCCTTACGATTTCATATGCGGTCCGTTTTGGGGCAGATTGGTTTGAAAATGAAGGCGACCTTCCGATGAAAAAAGGCCCTCCTACCCTCTTCTATGTGGAGGCGTAGGGCCCCTCGAGTGGTATACTTGCCTCTTCTAGTCAACCCACGGCACCTGGAGTCCATTTTCGGTAAGCGATGACTATTATAAAATACTATACCTCCAATAATTCTTTTTCAGGTCTATTAAAATACTCGAAAAGCGTACAATACCCAGATTCAATCGTGCAGTTCATTCGAGTGCAAAAATGCTTTTTCGGCGATATATACGTAAGTTTTAAGACATTCGGTGTCCAATTCATTTCTTCTAAATTAGAGACGATTTCGATGGGGTTTGTAAAGTTCCCTGTTGATTTACAAAGAAAGTTTCTCAGTGAAGTTAATTTTTTTCATTCAGAACGTTCGATAATATTTATCTCATGATATTAAATGAAGGATATTGTAGGAATAGCTTTTCTTTCTCCTTTGCTCATGCCTGTTTCGTTCATCATCTTTTACACTCATCCCAAACCCAGGTTCTATCTGCCTTTAATATTATATGCATTCAAATGTTCTCGTGAACATAAAAAACTTTCCGAGGACTGTGTCAGAGCCATTAAAATCCCATTTGGGCGAGTTAAGGAAAGAAGGCTCAATGTTTACCGAGTTTCTTCACTTACGGCATGGCCTCGCCAGCATTGAAGTTTTGCTACTGTCCGATGACGCAGGAGTAATTGCGGGATTCGTGAGGGAAAAGGTACAATTCATTTTCCCTTCGGGAATTCCAGCGTAAAAATCGCTTTACAAATATTTGAAATCGGCTAAGTTTAATTCATATCTAATACTTATAAATACTAGGCACGAATCAACAATAAGTTATTATTTGTGACTAAGCGATTCATAGGCTCTTTCTGTTGCTGTTAAAAACTCCCATTAATTACAAAAGATTCCTGGATTTCTAAGGGAATATTTTTTAGAAGTTACCCCGTTGAAACCTACAAGCTGTTTCTAAATAATTTATTACGCCCGTCCACGAACTCAATGAAATAACTCACAATATGACTTGCCGAGAAAAGTACCAGGATAACACCTGACATTTCTGGCTGAAGGTTGTAGAAGACGCTCATTTTCAATGTTCACCAATGAGAAACATCCCGAGGATATTCACATCGGTGAGACATTAAACATTACGATATTCTTAAAGGAATAACGATGTATAATAAGGATATTCATATCAATGAGGCATTAAACATTCCGTTATTCTTAATAATATTGAATAACATTCCTTCCTTTAGATGAATCTGAAAACTTTGGGGAGGAACTTGGAGAACAAGTGACAAATGCATTCAGAAATGCGAGTTGTCTCAACGCCACTCACAGGCGGAAAAAGCTATTCAGGAAGGAGGCAAAGATTGGAATTTACAAGGTTGTGCTGGGACCAATACTAACATATGCCCGAGAGACAAGACCGGATTCCTCCAAAATTAAAAGACAACTCGAAACAACGAAGATGAAAATTCTGCGGAGGATCGCAGGCAAAATTGACTCGACAGAGATTTTATTTTTCACTCTCTTGGATTCCATTCCTTTTGGAAGCTTTTTTAGACCAAGTAAACAGTCTTTCAAGGCTTTATCCATCTGAATTCTGTTTCTGGTAAAAAGACTTTGCTCATTCATTCTAATTTTTTCATTCATTCGCTTAGCGTCTTTATGAAGAAGATTATTTTTCAGTTTAAGGTGCTCATAGCACTTCCGTGATTCAATGTGGCTTTCATCGCTGCACCCACAGGTGGTTACTTCAATAGCTTAGTCTAAAGCCGGCCTTTCTGCACGATGCTAAAGGATAGAGATGTTTCATCGTCCACTAGCTGAGGAGAAGGATGAGTGAAGGAATGCGGATCATTAGTGTAGACTCGCTGATCTCATGCCGAATTTAAAGAAACGTGATAATCATTCTGGTCTACTTTCATATGAACTTCCCTATATTTTGAATCGTTTCGATTCATAATTCTAAGTTTTATTCTCACTCTTAATAATAGCAGATTCAGGTGTTAATTTTTGAACAAATATCTTATTCCGCAGGCGATTGATATCGGTATTTTAGAGGCTTAAGTGGAGCATGGGCAAGGAAAGGTTGGGAGCCATTGAATCGGAAACTCAAAAACACGTGACGCAAGGAGAGGTGACCCAACAGCCAGGAGCTGAGGGACGAAAAGATTTGCTAGCCTTGAGTCAGCAGCGGAAGGCTCGAGCGTAAACGAAGACCAATTATTTTGTAAGTTTGTTGGCTCCATTTTACTAGGGGAAGAAGGGGTCGCCGCAACACTTGGAGGGGTGACCGAAGGGGAGAGGTACATAGGTGTCGACGCTTTTTCGGGCTATAAAGCACTGCTTTCGAGCCTCCGCGTGGTTACTTCACCTGAACGATGCTCTGGCAATGCGACCGGGCAAGAAGTACGTTTAGCTCCATTCAGTCATAAGTGCATTGGTCGCGCACGGTTATCTGCAATCAGACAGTCACGCTGCGAGGAGAATCTCTGCACTTCGGAGGGATACCGAGAGTTGACCAGGTAAAGACTACTTCAGTTTTTTTAATGCTGGTGATTTTAATGCTTGGATTTACTTGGAGATATTTGTGGCCGATAGTTTTCAAGTTGAGTAGGAAATGGTGATTCGTTTCACGTTTGATGCTTTAAGAATCTTTCGATCGGTGCAAGGATGATAATTCATTAACACGATAGTTGAATTGATGTGGATGTCGCGAATTACTTTGTAGACTTTAATAATTGTTTAGCAACGTTAGCTTGGTTGCTGTTATTTCTTTCTTGAATCAGTCTGCTTCCTATATCGTTACTTGACGTTTAATCATACGCAATAATCGTTTAGTTTCATTCACTTCACCTCAACTGCAATACCTCATAATTTACACACTTTTACTTGTCACAGAGAGGGCAATAACATTTCTATATTTTGGTGTTTATATTTTTCCTTTCAGTTTAAGGCGCTCATAGCACTTGTGGTGATTCAATATTGCTTTTATCGTAGCACCCGCAGGTGGTTACTTCAATAGTTTGGTCTGAAGTCTGCCTCTCTGCACGATGCTGAAGGATAGAGATGTGTCAACGTTCAGACTAAGAATGATTGAAGGAATACGGATCACCACTTTGTGTAGACTCGCTGAACTCCTGCCGAATTGAAAGCAATGTGGTAATTATTCGGATCCACAATCATATGAAATTATCTATATTTGAATTGTTCAGATTTATAATTCTTATTAAAAGTAACATTTATCCTTCTATGTCTTGTATTGAATTCCGGTCTCTTGATTGTTAAAATTCTTCAATCTATAGTCGTTCAAATAATTTTCGTTTCTCTATGAATGGGAAAAATTTTCAACAGCTCTAAAACTTAGTATGCTGATATTAAACCTAAAGTCTAACTATGTGCGAATAGTATCTTTAAATTTGACTTTAATTTATCGTACCTTCGTTCGTTCAAATTGTTAAGATTTCTCTTATGTTTCAACCAAACTTAAGATTTCAATTACTTCAAAAAAATTATTTCTTCCATTCATATTGCTAATATGGCAAATTTAACTTTTTGTTAGTACATAGTTGTGCAGAATTCGCCTCTTCTCTAAGCTGCTGCTCTATGTACTCGTAAAATGTACGTTCCAGCGCATTGTCAGAGCAAGTTTTGTAATCTATTTCGCCTTGAGAGATTCGCCAACTTTTATCAACATATGTCTCCACCGTGATTGCTGTAATTGCTTGTAGTAGTTCTATCTTGTATTAGTTTGCTGAAGTTATATTTTCTAGAACCCTAGTTTATAATAAGAAACTTATTTTATTCTATGCAAATAATATGCTATTTAGCATAATCATATTTTACGTTGATTATTTTCCTTTCGGAACAAAGTTAACTTTGACCAAATGTTTTCTCTTTTTCAGAAATGTTTGATTTCCAATGACCTGTTCTTTTAAGTTTTTCAGATTTTGTTATCTAAAACGGGCCGCGGATTTAGACTTAATCCAGTGATGAGCGGAATCTATCTGTGACAGCACTTTCTTGAACAGGATAAGGCTCTCACAAGACACAAGCTGCTCTTTACCCACATTAGTTTTGAAGTTGGTGTAATTGTAGTTTTGAATCTGATCCATGGCCGAGCTGGACAGGAGTTCTTAGTCTCGAGGAAATGCCTGAGAGGAGAACATTTCTAAATATTAACGATGGCAATCATTCGCAGAAACTGGTCGTAAGTTTAATTTGAGCGGAAAAGCTGTTGGATTTTTGTCAACTTTTATTGATTTCCGCTAGTATCAGGTCAAGTATAAGATTTTCATGCAAGTGTAAGATTTGGCATCTCTTAAGGTTTAATTTAGTTTTAATGGATTCTTCTTGGATCGATTGATTGCAAATCCTGTTTAAAATCTCCTGAGATTTTTAATAGTTCTGTAATTTTGGTGAAAGAGGAAATTGTAGTTCACGTTAACAATTTTTTAAATGGAAATGCTTATTCCTGGTAATTATGGAACTTTTTATAAATTTTATGAAATTTTCAAATTTCCTGTCTTCAGATTGCCAATCATTTAAGCAATAACATTTGGTTAAGATTGAGCGAACTTCTGAGATTAATGGAATCTATATAATTGGATCAAAATGAGAGATGTCCTCGTACAATGCTCTATTTCCTTTGATGGTAAGATTTTCTATCGATTATTTTTCACTTTTTCCAGGATCATTGCCTTTTGCCAGCTTATTCTTAGGAGGTAATCTTACCTTGCTTGTTGCGTCGTCTTCTGACGAACGCGAACTTCAGTATAATCCTCAAACAGATGTACAGTACTACCAACGCCTCTGATGCAGCGATTTTCCTAGGAAAACCTTTTCTGACTTTGTAACAGTTTCTGAGAGAGCAAGCGACGGATACGGGGTTTTAATCATCCTTGATCATCAAGAATGGCATCACTTGAGCCTCCGGTAGTGGAAGAGCGGGCAGCGAGCACATCTTAAAAGATCAGGATGAGAAGGCTCTTATTAAAACGTAAGTTTAGCATTTATTGACCTGCACTGTAATCTGCACTGAAAATCGGAAATAAAATTTTTTTGGATAAAAATGTTTTACTAAGGCGATTTCGGATGATCCTAGAGAAGGGTGCCTGGGACAGTGGGAGGGGAAAAAAATCATAGTGGACCTTATAAGAGTGGGTGATGTTTAGCGTATTTCAGAATATTTATCAGTTCTTTAAACTTGTAATTTGTATGACTGCGATTGTTTTTTCTCCCTTGGAGAAGAGAAGTTAAATGTTAATCAGTTAATGTGTGGTACGCCTTAATCTATTGGAAATGCAGGCTTTAAAACATTTTTCTTAAGATTTCCTGCACTTAATGAATTGCATTCCTGCATTTTATCGGCAATTATGTCCAGAGTAGCATTAAGTCTGCAGTTGAAAGTTTAAGTAGGAAATAACTGATTAATAATTCTTGTTTGGTCACGCTGAGTTCCAAATTCGCCACAATAACTCAATATTTCTATCTTCGGTCAGTTGTTCCATAATAATATTTTTGATATGGTTAATTTTAAAAGAAAAAAAGTAAAAACTGCCGCTGTAAAACAAGCTTTCTCTCTCATAGAATTTGGTATAATTTTCCTTTTGCATAAATTCTTGTATGAAATTTTAGCCTTGTTAATAGTTTCATTGGGGAATTTTATCTCTGTGGTCTAGTCCTTGAACAAGAATGTCATTTTGCAGTAATTTATCAGGAAAATGTTAACCAATTCTTTCAAATTTTGCATACGAGTCTTATGAACTTGACAGTTACGTATTTAATATTTGAAGTGGGCGGGATTTAATGGAACTGTGAAAATATTTCATAAGAATTGATGGGCATTTTTTTTGTTTTACGGGATAAAAAGAATAATGTAGAGGTGTGGGAAGCTCACCGATTTAGGAAAGCAGCATTAAAGAAATTGCTTAAATTTGTTTTTGAGCAATTTTTTGTTGCAGTAAAACTCGTTGAATGAAAGTGCTTTGAACTACTGCTGGAATAAATAAAATTAATTTTATATTAGAGCAATTTTTAAATCAAAGGTTATTCCTAAGGAAAAATACATATTGGGAGTTGTTACCAGAAAATGTAGTGAATGTCAATAGACCGTTTCGGAAAGTCTAAAGAAAGTGTCTTATGTAGTATGAAAATTTAAGTCATTGTTAATGTCCTTTTCTTTTGTTTCAGTTGTGTAAAGAGTGATGAATTAGAGGAGCGGGGATGAGTTTGAAGACAAGTAGAAACTAGCAGATAAAGAATTTTCAACTTGAGAATGTATTATTGTTACATCCTTTTCTAGATTAGCATGTTAATGAATTTTCAAGAGTGGTAGTTTGAATGGGTAATGTTTGATGGAAAATTTGATTAGTATTTGCATGGTCTTTGCTTTACTTTGCATTTGATTTTTTTAAAAGTGCTAATTAAATCTTTTTTATGCTTGCAGAATTGAGAGGAAAGGACTGGAGGATTAGGGTGATTTGCACTTGGAGGGAAGAAATTGTTTAAATTATATGGAATTCGATGTAAATTTGTATTTTAAAGTGAATTTTAATGTATGGAATAATGTGAAGGAATAAAAATTGAATGGCAAAGAAAAAAAAATGAATATTGATAGAAAAGGAGCAGTTGAATTTGTAGAAATTGCTGCTAGCATTTCTGCAGGTTCAACTGCTCCATGGAAAAGTAGTGGTCATAAGGCCAGAACCTATCTCCAAGACTTTCTTGGAGATCCGAACGGAAAATTTTTTGAAATTTTTGAAGTCTGAACACGAAATTTGAAGTTTGTTTACATTCGAAAAAGTTTGTTTACATTTTGGACTTAGAATATTTTTTGTGTTTACGGTTCGGACTTAGAAACATTTTCGATGTTTATGTTCTGGACTTAGTATTTTATTGTTTACAATTTAGACATTTTGTTTACATTTTGGACTTAGAAAATTCTTAAATCTTTACGAGATAAACTGTTTCATGTAATTTTGCAAGGCACTTTTTAAGCTTTGTACATAGAAAAATTTTGACTCATTGCTGCAAGGTTCGGGGTTTCATTAATAAACGAAAGTCTGATACCATACTTTGATAGCAATATTTGTAGACACGATTTACAATTTATAAATAAAGGATGAGTTTGCTCATTAAAAGCTGTTCTATGTTAGAGTGCTTTATCTTGAAAAAATACCATTATTTACATAGCTTAGATGTTATATTCGACTGCAAGATTCAAATTTCAACATTTTATACAACGATAAAACTTCAAAATATTCAAAATATTTTAAACTTTTGAAAATCATAATTTATTGAATACATTATACAAAACAAAAAACTCAATGCAGAGGCAATTGATTTAAACAACCCTCACAATATTAATTCATTTCACTTTTTTCATCTCTGGATTGCTTAAGTTTAATTTTTCATTTGAAGACTCCATCCTCGAGTTGTCCCGTCTGCTCTAGCGTCTTCACATCCGAAATTAGGTAACAGCAAACCATTCCTCATTCCTGTCCTCCAGAAGATATTTCCACTGATTCTCCTTTTCTGAAAAATCAAAATATTTTTTAAAAGTAAGATTAGAATAGTTTTTAAATATCAATCATCATAAATAATTTACAGTAATTGAACAACTGACAAATGAGAACTGATGAAGAGCTATTTATGATAAAATGAATGTCTTTTAATAGATCAATTAAAAATATTCACCATTCACACTTCACTGAAGTTTCACTTAAACGCATTAATTTTGAGTGACACCTATACGGGAAGGGATACTATAAATAAGCTATACGATTGGAGAACCAGATAGTAAATTTTTACAGATTCACACTACTCAAGCTATTATGATTTCACTTTCACATCATATAAAAAAGGATTAAATAAATCTCCAAACAAAATCCATTTCTCAACTACGAAAATAACGGATAGTAAAGCTAATTGTGTTGCATAAAAAATGACATGGGAAGCACTATTGCAAGGACCTGAATTTTATACTGCCTTTTCTTGGAAAGAATATCTCCCTAATCTTCGCTTGAATCCTGATCTTGAATCTGACGTTGCTCTTATGTTGCAAATTAAATCGAAGCCGAAATATTATTACGCACAATAATTGAAGCAAACTTACCGCGTGCTCACCTTCGGAGGAAAACATTAAAGAGGTAAATTATTCAGCTGTTCGGTTGCATACAAACCAAAAATATAAAAAGAGATCTCACTATTTGGTCCTAACTCAAACTTCACCTGATATATGATTACATACGATATGAGAATTTTTCAGAATACTATAAAATAAATAACACAATCTACGGTTATCGTGGATTTTTGTTGATAGGAAAAGTTAATCAACACGAATAATCATACTCATATTTAAAGAAAGTGATATTAAAAATTGGGAGGAATGCTATAAATGATAATATGATATTTTTATAGTAATTAGTAGAAAGTTAAAATGAAACTATCCAGGACTTGCACTTGATCTTCTAAAAGTAAAACCACCACCATTTGAAGCACTTTTTTATGGCCCGAAAAAATACTACATAACATCGTATTAATACTTGTGAACACAATGAAATGGGAACAGTACAAAGTTCGTCCCTAAAGAGAAACCCCGTCATTGCCTACGCACCTTTGGTATATGTACATTATCAAAAGTTAACTATTAGCAAAATAGAATAAGCACTTCAATAACTCAAATATATCTCCTCAACATTACCTTTTTATTTCTCCGTAAATGCAACCTCATGGTTTGGCTATCGACTGTACCCTGATTTCCTATTCTGAGTAGAAAGGAGAAGTTTTGAACCTCAGAAGGCTAACCTCAGGAAGGTAGTGCTGCAGAGAGTCGAAGGTTGAAATCAGAGTCAAATGGTGCTCTGCATACCGCCATGCTGATTCGACTCCATGTGTTAATAAGTAACAGAAATTGGAGTATCTTAGAAACATGCAAATTCATTAAGAACTTTCAAGAAAGCAAATGATTTATAACGTATGGGTTTCAATAGCATTTCATCCATGACATCGTGGAATAAGCGATCGGAAGATATCCAACTCAAGTCTTTTAGCGTTCCATATTGCCTAGTAAAACACATCTGAGATCGAATTTGAAGAATAACTATATAAACTAAACTTAATCTTTAGGTGAATACATTAAGAATATCTTACCCTACGTTGGTATCCCAGGTACTACGATGACTGAACCTCCATACCCGTCCTCACAACTCAGAGTCGGATATGACAGTAAGTAATTCTGATAATGTCTCCAATCAGAGGCGTCCTATTTCGGAGCCAATCAGGAAGCATGTCTTTAATTTGGTCTTACTGAGTTACAATAGTTAGACTAAAGATGAATATAAAACTGGTGGAGTGGCAAAGCCGGTGGTTTGATATGTGTCATTGAGTAATGTGTGTGATTCAAACCCCTGAAGAGTTGAATATTTTTTTAACACCGCTTACTTTAACATTCACTTCTGTAGTTAAATTCAACATTTTTTCCTTTATCGTTACAAACAAATGTCCCTGAATTAGAAAAAATTACAATTCAAAAACATTAGTTTTATGTTAAACTAAATAATACTGCTCTTTAGCTGTAATTTGGTGCTAGAGAGAAGAATGCAGAAAAAATAAGTAAATAAATAAAACATACCTTGATTCGGCAGCAGTCGTACTTTTCGTCTGGTTATTTAAATTGTAATACTCAATTCACTTGAAAAAGAGAATTCAACACAAAATCCATTGTAGGCCGCCTATATAAAAATTTAGCCGAAATTATCTTCAGAATGATTCATTATTTAAAAATGCTGAGATGATTAAAGCAATGATCCAAGTTTAACATTGTATTGCTACAATTTTTAGAAACCTGCGGCCATATAAGTGATTTCCAAATGGAAATTCTTTACTTCGAAAAATGGTCAGAGGCTTAATATTTCGGAAAAAGTAGCACATTAAAAAAGCAAAGAACGCTGAAATTATCAACGAATATCTCAAAAGAAATTGGTATCCTCAGTCTTTCAACCATCTTTCCCTCCTTCCTATCTTTCAATTAACCCAAATGCATGTACTGTATACAGCTTAATTAATCTCTTCACTTTACTGCAACTAATGAACGATTTTAGATGTTCAGAGCAGGGGTGGATGGCCTTTTTCAGAGTGCCTACCAAAATCAACAAAATCTCTGACACAAAATTTTTTTTTATGTACCAACTAATATTTTTGAGGAAGTATTATTCAATATCTTGATTTTGAGTTTGAAGTTGATTATGTGAATCAAGTCTGAATGANAAAATTACTCTGACATCATCACTCCAGAAATCACCCCCATCCTTCCATCGCACTTCACATAGCCCTAGTATGTTAATGTTGGACCTCTTCATTTCTACCTTTACATTTTCCAACTTTCCTTTCCTAAGCATTGTCCTAACATTCCAGGTTCCCACCCTTGTTTCCTTGGTCATCTTCTTTGTTCTTTTCTTGTCGTTTCCTGGGTAAGGGTTAAAGGATGAGGCAAACATTATATATTGAAAATAAATATCTCATATATGCTGGATTAAATATTCATTACTTAATTTATTCCTGCAAAATGCCTAATTACCATGGCCAATGAGAAAAAAAATATAAATATCAGTGCAGAAAGCTCATTCGCTTTTCTTTAAAGTTAGTGTTAAAAGAACTAAAAATCATCCTTCAAGGACAGTATATATTGCTGTAAGGAAAAGAAGGTTGGAACACGGCTGTTTACATATTTGAGGTTTAAAAACATTCTGTAAGCTGTCTTTCAGCAAGCAGAACTCGCGCTCAGAGACAAATGGGAAGCTCCAGATTACTGATTTCTGGGAAGTTCCATTCTTCCCAGACAAGAAATTGATAACCCTGAGCTTTTTGTTTGTCTCTGAGCGTGAGTTCCGCTTGCCGAAAGACGGCTTACAGAGTGATTTTAAACCTCTACCAGAAACTCAGATTTCAATAAAACTTGGTAGTTTGGTAGACTTTGAAACAAGAAAACAAATGACCTCTAATAGGGTTTTATAAGCGGTAGTTTTCTTGGAAAATAGCCTCGAAGTGTTGAAGCAACCTTATAGTTGCAAATGTAAAGCAACCAATAAAAATTCACACCCTAAAACATTGGCATGAATAAGTTTCTGATTTTTTGGTGTATAAAGCTGGTTAACCAGTCACCAGAAAAAATTAAATGTCTGACTCAGCTATCATGGGTTCGAGCCTAGAAAATCCAGAAGTACATACCATTTTCCTACTCATAAGAATGTTTTGTGCCAGACTCAAACAATACACATAAATTTAAATTTAATATAGGCAAGCGATATTTGGTGGAATTTCATTATTATTAAAAACAAATAAAACACTTATTTAAAAAAAAATGGTTTCGGTGTTTCACACCGAAACCGGTTAACTCGACATTGCATATGTTTTGTGGAATTGTACTGATTTTTTAAATAAGTGTTTTATTTGTTTTTAATAATACACATAAAGTCATATTTGGGGAGGTAATTTTTGTCTCAAAGTCCATCCAACTATGCATATTTTGATGAAAATATGCAATGTTTGCAGGCACTTTAAACTCTCCTTTTAAGCTTTCCTCTTCTGAAGTATACTTGATCAAACAAAAAATTAAAGAAAGACCCAAATCTATTTTTTATAAAATACATGGAAGTCTTTTATAATCAACAGCTTTGTTGGAGTTGGCAAAATAAATACTCTTAAATTGCAAGGATATTTGAGAGAGATAACAATAGGATTAACTAACATCAATAATGTAAGGAAAATTACGAAATGAAAGGCTAGATAAAGTTTCCATCCATCTCTTTATTTCATTTCCTTGGAAATAACATAAGTTAGCATGGCCTTTTTGAATACTCAAGTTATTAACAAGGGTATTAATCTTTTACTCCAAACACTTTCGTACAGAAATAATTTAGATAACTACAATTTGGTAATTTAACTGATAAATGCAGGTTAAATCAAGAAGAAAAATTTTTCCCACACACTATCAGCAAGCTCATAATTATTACTTTTTAGAATTCACAATTGCAAGTATTCTTTGAAAATAAGGATTTTAAGCAATCACATTTTCTTATCATGAGCAGTCTATAACTAAATTTAAATCGACATTAGTGTTTCAAAGAGAAGAATTCATATAATTCTACATCATATGTTTCTATCGATTAGATTATCACCATATATTTACATATTTTCAAAACCACTTCAGAAGAACCTTTTTATGAGCACACACACAACTAATAAATAATTTTGACAAAACCACAAAAATTGATGTAAATTTCTCACACAGATGATAGTATAGTATTTTTGTGGTAGGAGTTAAAGCTTCTCATTAATAAAGCAAATGAATATCTGGGCTAGCGTACAATACTAGCTGGCATGATGCTTTAACATGATCAATAAAAATGACTAGTGCCAAAAGGTTAATAAATGCTTCCACCATAAGTTGGTTTAGCAAATGCAAGTTTGAACCATCCAGTTTTGGTTAAATTATATTTTGGAAGAACACTGAAATTAAAGCACACCTATTCCTTCATTCACTTATATTCAGTCAATTCTTTTGTATATCTGAGAAAACTCACTCAACACTGAAATTCTCTGAACTCAATGAATTTCAGTCCTAGAACATATTAAAATTTCTCTTTGTTCCTCCAGTGAAATATTCACCTGCATTCTCATCTACAATATCAGGGCTTCTAATTTTATTTTCTCTGATAAATTACTTAGTAATATTGCTACCCATTATTTAACATTTGATGGATATACACTTATAACATTGAACCAATTAGATGCCAGAAAAATATTTCCATGCATGTGTAATACCAATATTTTTATCCATTTACAGCAAATACATGACAGAGATAACATTTCAATTGTCCCAGAAAAGTGGAAACTGTCTTACAAGTAATAGAGATTCAGAAGTTATGAATTACCAAATGGTAATGGTTATTTTTGGATTTTCTGGTATGTAACAGTAGTAATTAAAACAGTTCCTAGGGTTTATTGTACCCTATAGACCCACATATGGGTGTACAATATAACACTGCAAATACTTATTTTTACAAATAATACATCAAAAGACCTGATATTCATTTAGTTATGGATGGGAAAATGAATTGTGAGAAAGGTGAGTAAACTGAATGATTAGCCTTACAAGTAATTTAAATATAATGTGGACCAACTCAGTTTCATTGCTCAAAAAATACAGACTTCATATCTGGTATTAACATCACATTCATACTTTATGATTTAAATTCAGCAGAAGGTAACAACTGGCTAATGATTTTAGACAGAAATTATTCTCACATGAAAGATGAAAAAGCATGCTAAATAGTGTCTGATAAGAAAGGCAGAGGCATTCACAATTTAATTGGCACTCACATGTTCGTGAATGTAGGAAATAAGATCTTGCAGTTTATAGCTTGAAACATATCAAAATTTGTGATGATGAACATGATTAAGAGACAGTAGATTACCTTATCATTATCCTCTAGTCATTCCAAACCCATTCAGAGTCACACATTCAGATCCCAAAACGCACAGTTCTAAATAAATACCAGCTGATATTTAATCTCAGTGTGCATTCTATTTATACCTTTCATTACCATTCTAAACATTTGCTCTAGTAACTTTTCATGAAACATTCTAACAAGTCATTTTCTGAATCTATACAGTACACAGTACTGAAATAACAATATGTTCTAGTGGCAACTAAGTTAAGACACTCAGCTAGTATCTCTCCCTTGTTGCTAACTCCATTGAGATACATGTAATTATTATTGGTCAAGTTCTTATCTGAATGAAACTGTGAATATTTCTCTAAAGTACCTGCTTCCAGCTCAGTAGGTAATTGATAATGATGCTAACATATAAAAAACAAATATAATACTGGACATAATGGAATATAAATTCTTTCCGATTTAATATTACCACATGAGCTGAAACAATACATTTCTACAAAAATCATTCACAAAGAAATCAGGTTGTTGCATGGGATGATATTTATGAGCAATGCAATAGATTTGCATTTAATGAAGACAGTAAATGTAGAAATAATAAAAAATCATGACCAATAAGGTTTGGATGTTAATCAAATGACAAATTTTTTAATGAGTCCTGGAATGTTATGTAAAATTAAGGCTGATTATTTTAATTGAATAATGGCAGAAAATTTAACCTGATGTCATAAAATCCAAGAAAACAACTTTGGTTTCCACTGAATATGACTTTGCATGAGCATCCAGTACGGCTTTAGAAGAGATAACTACATGCATAAAATTTGAGGTCTCATAAAAAGTTAGCATTTACGTTTCCAAAAATGCATAACAGAATGTATGGGTAGAACAACTTTCAAGACACAGTGGTGCTGATACTTACGTAAAAATCAACAATATATCAACAGTTTGAATCCTTTTCATGATTACTGCTGAATATATTTAAGAAAAATATGTATGGAGAGCTTTTGTTTTTCTCCTTAATGGTTTTATTTTAATGACTCTGACATACCAGTTTCTCCATTTTAAATTGAATACAAATGCACATAAAAATGAATTACTACAGAAATTTGACTTCTAGAGTGGCAGTGATGAAAAAACCATGAAACACGTTAATTTTACTAAGGCCAATAATGACATTCCATGATTTTAAAAGACTATGAAAACATTAATATTCAGGTATACATTTAATCCGAAGGTGATTATTCATTCTAAAACATATTTCTACACATGTAAAGGATATTTTTCCTATCAGTAGAATATTTTAAAGTGAAGAATTGTGAAGAATGAAATGGAAATGAAATCTGAAGCAATAAACTCTCTATAGGACAAAATCTTGAAATGTCTGGATTAAGAAGAAAATGGAAAATATGCAATCATAAATGTAATTCAAAATAAATAAGAAAGAAAGTGTATAGATTATGTTGTCTCAGTATTATTTTGAATGTAAATCATGGTTTCAAAAATCTATAAATGAAAAAAAGTCATGTAAGGATATTTAATTAAAAATCAACATGAACTGAAAACAGAAAAAGGATGATCACCTTAGCTAAGAAAATTGTAGCATAATAACAAATGGTACTTCAAAGGACTACTAAATTACTTCACACTGACAATATGCACTTAATATCTTGGAGAGCCAAGATCAAACTGTATTAGGAAACTATATTCTATGATTTTCTAATTCGTTAAATAAATTTCTATGCACCAACTATGAGCGTCATCACAGATTAATTTTGCTGTAATTCAATAAAGGTGTTATCTATTAGTTCCATAAGGAAATATAGACATCACAGTATTGACTGTGGTCCAGTTTTCTCTCCGATTACAATTCTGTACCTAAATAAACCATATATAAATGGCTAGTTTTAAGCTTTTGGCATTTCCTCAATCACCATTTCCCATTTTATATCCAATGTTGTATTTTTCATACCATTAAAATAATATTGATTTGATAGCACCTAAGATTTTCAGGAAGATTCACAAATTACATTGTTTTAGTCCCTTTAATTTTAACTGTTTTCATAAAGAAAAAATAATGGCCTATGCAATTTAATTTCAACTGAAAAGAGTTTCTAAAACAAATAAGTCTAAGATATCATTACAAACTATTATTCTACAAATTTATCTAGGTAAAAACTGTATCACATTATTTCCTACCATCCAAAATATAATTGACTTCATCAGTGATCAGATTATCTTTACTATTTTAGCTTAAAATCTGACAATAAAAGGAATTCTGAATAGCTTCGGTAAAGTCCTTACATTTTTTGACACCCACACTCTTTATCAAAATAGATTTCCTAGGCTGAATTGTTGTTTGCACAATTCTGTCTTTCAATGAAAATCCAATTCCTTGAAATTTCTTAAACTTATAATTTCAATCGACTCAGTCTCAAAATTAAGGAGGAAATGTTTAACAATCAAATATGCTCATCATGAGCATTAGTCACTCTTAATTCATTCCCATTGAATTTGTGGCCATTCATAAATGGCAATGTCCTCTTCATTGCAGATAAATATCTCTAACATTCATGATTGTATTTTACTTCAATCAAGAAATAAAATGGAATTCATAAACTAGAAAATTTTATATCACATTAAAAATGTAGATCATTGACAAAACTAATTCCCTCATCAAAACATTCTGAACTTTTCAACATAATATGAGGCAAGAAAATGAGTATTCTAACAAGAAAGTAAATGATGGAAGAATAGATGACTAAGAAAGTGTGCTTTATTGCATTCATACTTCGTGTAAATAAGAGGAATGAAATGTCCTTTCATCAGTCACTTGTGCATGGACCGAAGAAGTAAATGATCACATAAAAGAAACAAACTCTTAAATCTGATGAGAGGAAATTTCGCATCATCGACTAGAACCCATTCCTCCACCTCCAAGCTGAGCCTTTCTGCAGTTGCACAGCCATTTGATAATCCTGGCATTCCGCTCGACAATGGAGGGCTCAGATCCAGGGGGCATTACCTCCCTCCACCTACCTCCACCCCCACCTGAATCACTGCTTTCCCTTGGCATTCCCACCCCTCCGTTCCCAGGCCACGAATCCACTGAACTTATGCTGTCAAAGTAGACTGGTGGTGATGAAGGACATGGTGAAGATGGTGCTGAGGGTGATGAATTTTCATTGCCAAGGCCGAGACGGTCGAAGAATCGCTCCAAGTCTGCACTTGTGCGAGGAGTCATTGGTGGAGGGGGTGAGTAGCAAGGCTGCTGAGGGATTTGCTGAGGTGGAGGAGGAGGTAGTGGTCTCCTCCTGATTGGAGTGACAGGAAGTTCAGGTCCAGGGGCTGATGAAGATGAAGGTGCCTGAGGATAGGGATTGCCAACATTGTTGGGGCGAGAATAGCGATGGCTGATGTCTGACTTGGATCTCAGGATGGGTCGATGGCGAGGAGGTGGGGATACTCTGTAATGGGAAGAAATGCAACTGTATGAGAGAAAAATGCGGATCAGTGGAATTGAAACTTATTTTAAAGTAGGCTAATTCTTTCCTCTGTAATGCACTTAGTATAAAGGATAGCCATTGATCTGATTCAGAATTGATAAATCTGCAATTTAAGGAAGATATTTTGGTGAGCATATTTCTTTCTTCATTCATAGATTATGCATTCACATTACTCATGTAAAGAAGGAGATAAAAGGTAATTTAGAAGTAACAAAGTTCATAGTTATATGAAAATCCAATTAGAGATATTTGCAAACTCAAGAAACTGTAAATTAAAATCAAGGACACCATAAACATCTAAACTGATGTGCAATTTAAATGTGTTGGTCAGTAAGGAGTTTATCCTTTAGGTAGTGATGCATCTTAAGTTGTTTGAAATCATGGAGCAAGTTTTATCACTTGTAATTAAACCTTATGCCTCCCATAATCAGAAGTATTCACTTCAATGTCAATTGATTTCATTCACAAAATAATAAAAGACAAATTAGAATGTCAACTTCAACAAAAATGTTCATCTTAAGGTAATGGTGAAAATTTCTAAGAAAAATAAGACAGTACTAGCAAAATACATTAAATAATGTGTGGCTTGAATCACTCATCAAGTTATTTTAGTATTCTTTACTATAAAAAATTGCTTGATAGAAATATAGTTAAAAGTGCTTCGGCAACTAAGGTCATTTTTTATACGGGGAATCAAACCCAGGACCACTTCTACAAAAGGCGCACACACAGCCTACTTGGCTATCTCAGAGCCCCAAAAGAGCATTACTTTCAAATAGTTACTTCCTTCATATAAATACATTCACTCTGAGTTTCTTGCAGCAAAACAAAGTATTGGAAGGATTGATAAGTGAAGAGACTACACTAATTGATGCATTGTGTTTCTTGCAAGTCTAATGATAAATAATTTTTTTGTTCTACTGTTGTTATGTTTTATATGAATCAATTTAATGGGTCGATTCTTCCAATTCCAATTCAATGGAAAAATTCTGATCAAATAAATAAAATAATTTAAAAATATATATTTTGGCATTGGACATTTTCAGTAGTGTTCATTAGGTAAAAATTCTCACTCTATGTAGATATTCCCAAAGAAAACCATAACACCACCGATTCCTCTGCATACCAACCTTGCACTCATCCTCCGCCTCTGCACCACCATTCCCATATCGTCATCTGAGTTGTTATCCAGAGAGTCATCATCGGAATCAATAGTGGTCCTCGACTGCCTCATCCCTTTTTCACTTGGCGTGGACCTTTGTCTTGTCCTCCGCCCTCCCCCATTGCTGTCCCTACCATTGCAACAGTGGCACCTTCCCCCACTGCTTCCACCGCCTCCTCCACTGCCCCCTCCGCTACCCCCGGTTCCTCCGCTGTACCTTCTCGGCGGGGGGATCGTGGGCATCGGGGCCATCCCCCATCCAGCATCGTCCTCCACCCATTCTACTGGACTATGGCGGAATACGTCATCCGGTATTTGGTCCAAGTCTATGGGCGTCACGGGTCTCGTGTACCCTTCGCTCCTCTTGCCCTCTCGGCTGTCCGAGTTACGGCTTCTGCGGGGGGTACTCAGGTCTGGCAGAGACTTGTGCACCACGGAGTTTAGCACGGGGGGTTTGGGTCGCCTCCTTAGCGAGTACGAAGCGTCTTGTCCGGCGACCTACGAGTAATTCAGAGAAATATGAGTAAGACATCGTTTCTTTTTTTCGGTTTATGTTATTTTTGTCAACCTGGGTCGTAAACAGGGGTGAATCCAGGCACCTTTCCTTTTTCGCCAGACCTAGCAGCATTACTGTGAGCTATCATGCGATAAATAAATAAATGAGAATGAATATTCACAAATAATTCTTTATGTGAATAATGCGAGAGTAAACATTTATTCAGCGAAATTTTAGGAAACATATCTTCAACAAGTTTCATATTATTTTCGTTTTACATTTGCAGATTCAATACATGTTTTCAACCGTATTGTTACAGGGGGGGTGTTACGGGGAGATAGTCCCCCCTAGTCCTCCGCCGATAGTCGCCTAATAAATAAAAAGGATGGTATCAGAAAATATTATGACGACAAGCAAAGGAGACCGTTTTTTAGGGATACTGAAGTTAAAAGTGCAGCTATTTGGAAGCCAAACACTGAGTTAGAGAAAGAACTTTATTAGATGATCTGATCCCAGCAGCGGTAAAATGAAAACAAATGTCAGGGTAGGTGTGTGTGAAAACGGAACGAAGAAATCACTTTAATATGTGTTTTATGTCTTCGCATAGATTAAATTTGTGTTAGAACTTAGTAAAACAGAACCGAAAGTACGGAATGCTGTGGAACAAATTAGAACTACGTATCCTTAGAGAACAAAAAGGGCGCGAAATCTCGTTGGCTTTGGAAGAAAAGGGACGGCAAAACTTTCACAGCTGATGCAAAACATTTTTCTAGAAGGGGTTTTTCGTTATTGGTTATCCTTTTGAAGAAGACACAAGAGAAGTGCGACGGATATCCTTCCAAAGCGATGCTTCTGAAAAGGTCACGATAGGATATATTTCTATGTCCCCTCTTTCCTTGTTTCTCCAGGTCGGAAAAGATTACGGATCCAAAGAGTCGAAAAATTAGCTTTAGTTAAATGAGCGATGCTTTTTCTTTTGTGTGAGACGGTAAAGTGGTGGCGCCCAATGGTAGAAATGTATAGGATCATTTCTCGCGAAGCCCTTGGGAGGAAGCATGTTCGAACGTAGACAGTGAAAAAATACTTCACCGACATGTAAGACTTCCAGCGTGCCGACGCAATGAAGCCATATGATGACGAGGAGGGAGAGAATGAGTTTAATCGAAGGGAATGAATTTCAGTGAGTAAAAGAAGTGGAGACAGGTTAAATTCGATATTACAAGAATTATTTTAAATTTCAGTGTCATCATAAAAAGAAGGAGTCTGTTTTGTACGAGATAAGTCTCGCAGATTTTATTCACATGTACTATAAAGCCATTATTAATAACGTGCTTTAGAGTCACTACGATGAAAAATCGTCCCCCCAACAATTATAAATCATATATATAATTGTTTGGGTTTTCAACCTGGGAAACTTTGCATAAGGGTTACAGTGAATATTATATAAAAAGAACATGTACCGTATTATTGTGGCATTACAAAATTAGTTGCGTTACATATATATCAGGGCTTTGTCAACAGACAGAATGTATCGTTAACTTAATAATTTATTTCTTATCGTACAGTTTCCGATTCTCGTATGTTTTAAGTACTTCGATTTCTCATATGTATGGTTAACTTAATAATTTATATCTTACCATATAGTTTTCCATTTCTCATATGTATTATTTTATTAACTATTATGTCGTTTATAAAATAGTCTCACTAAAGACAACAAAGATTAACAGTCGTTCATGAAATCAAAATGTAACCTTGAAAATCTCCGAGTATTGACCTTCATCCACATCCTATTATTGGATCAACTAAATTTGATTTGCACTTGGGTGTCAAGAGGAAGTAAAACAAGAATGGTGAAGCACTACAAAAGAGGGTGCATCACATCTCTAGGTATGAATCAGACGACAAAGTCGAGGTTGATTGACCTGTAGACCAACTACATTACTTTCGTTTTCCTATCATTGCATAGAAAATTCCACCGTTATACATGTATAGTGATATCTGAACTTGACAATTTTTCTCTCTCTCAATTTCATTCAATATCTTCAATATTTAATCAGACCGAAAGAATTTATCATAAAGTACGCATTTAAATAAATTAATTTAACGAAATACATAAATAGTAGTATATAAATCCTTCTTTGGAATTGGAATAAATTCCATAACGTTGAAAATATAGGAGTTTGTATCCTTTACTTGTGTTGTTACTTAGTAGTAACTTGCTTGGCTATCAAAGAACTCCGGAATCAAATAAAGGTAAATAACGACCAAAGCCATACAGACTTTTTCTGTGTTAGAATGTCTTTGTTTACGAGAGCAATTTGTGTAACTGCAATTTAGAATATATTTGGGAGCATTTACAATGGCCAAAATGATATATCAACCCATCTAATAATCTCTCAAAGTTTCTGCAACTAACATGTAACCGGCATTTTGTCAATAATGGGATCATACTATTAAGAAAAAGATATTGAGATTATATACGTATACATTCATACACACAACTACCGTGCAAACCGCCTGCGGCGTAAGGCAGGAAGAGGAAGTCATATAAGATTCCTCGTCAAACTCACCGTTCTAGTGTCGAACCTATCGTTTCCACTGCTTCTCCGGCTAAGGCTGTGGCTGCCTTCATTAGTGTCATCGTCTTCTTCAGAGTCATCCTCTTCGTCATTGTCCTCCTCGTCACCATCGTCCTCACAGTCTACCAGACGCCGGTAGTACCTTGGTGGAGGTGTCGCTCCTCCGCTCGGCCTCCTCATCAGTCGCCGTCTTCTTGCCCTTTCCTCAGCCTCTTCAGCGGCCGCTGCTGCAGATTGCCTCGCTGCCTCTTCCTCCTCTTCTTCTTTCGATACTGTTGGCATGAGCAGCCGACGGAGTTGCATTGTCACGTCTTCCGAATGGTTACTGGAGCCTGGTTGACTCCTCCTGTACATTGAGAGTTTTAAAAACGTTGTATAGATTGCTTTTGATAACGATGCTTGGATTAGTGCTGTTGTTGGCACCTCTCCCAGATTCACCAACAAACAGCCTCCTAAACTTTGTCATTCTTTGTTTCTTTTCGAGTTAAAAATTTATCATCGTTAAAATTGCAGAGAAATTCCGATTAACCGTGGGCGGATAATTTGGTAATAGTATTGTTAAAAGTGCTTCGACTGCTTGGTTCATTTTGCACGTAGACCCGCCCCGGGAATCGAACCAGGGACCGCTTTCGCGGAAGTAGAACGCGTTGCCCACTTGGCTATCCGGGAGCCCGCGGATAATTTGGGCACAATTTTCTCTCCGTAGACATTTTCCGCGGTCTCTTTTAAAAATTTCAAACAAAAAACACGTATGAGTATAGAGATGAGCGAAAATAACAATAAATTATTATTAACGCAAATTACGGAGATAGTAAGAAATAAAAGTGAAAGTTTGGAATATCCGTGTTTTTTGATCGCTCGTTCATATTCCTATCATCAACCCAGATAATCGAGAGCAACTGTATTTGATTTAGATGTTAGATTTAGATATAGAATTGTACCCCGCAAGCAAGTATGGCAGTGGGTGTATCAACCCCTTACCTAATCTACCCTATTAGATTCTCTGATGCTGTTCGGAAAGAACGACCATTGTAAGATTCTAAAATTGTAAGATACTGTAGTACTTGAGCCTGTAATTACAAAGACTGCCGGTCTGTGGAGTGTTCAGCACGAAGGCCGGTTGGGACTTCACCCCTTTCTAACATTAGCTACGAAAAGCTAGGAGAGGGAAATGAGGCTTACTAGGCAAAATGAGGGGTGAGGTAGTTTGTTTTTGCTTTCCTCACTGAGCCAAATTATTCTAAGCAGAACAAGTCCACATAAGGGAAGGTTATATCTCTACGAGTAACTCTTCTCGTAACATTCCATAAGGAGAAACCTTAATTAATGAGATTATTCAGTATTACTAACACATCCGTAGCTTTTATATCAACACAGCTATAAATAACACTGAGACGAAAGTAAATCAAAGATGTATGTTCTCCATCCTGTACCAAGGAAATAATCGCTAAAACAGATAGTTACTTCTGGTCGTTCTTTCCGAGTAGCATCAGAGAATGTAATAGGGTAGATTGGGTAAGGTGTTAATACATCCCCTGTCATACGCCACTGGCGGTTTCCAGGGTAAAAATCTAAATCTAAATCACAATTAAAATATTATTCATATTTATTCATCAAGATATGGTATGAGAACAAATATATCTGTAGAACTGTGTATTCAAATTAATAGAACATCTAAGGTAGTAAATTGTTAAAATTTATACTCATTAATTTATCAATTTACTACCTTAGATGTTAACCTAGCAAGTTAAGTTAACTTAGTTACGTTATTAAAATTAGTGAGTTAGAAATTTTTCTATTCTAAGGAGTAAGACGAAATAATGATGCAAAAATTACAGAAAAACAATACATAACAGAAGATAGAATGATTTTATCCGTAGATATACCAACAATAAATTATAAAAAAGTAATTCCGAAGAAGTTTCAAGTGGTTTTACAAAGATTTTTTGTCTGAAAACTAGATACTAATTAAGTCTCGTTTAATTTTGAGTAAGAGTAGTAAGTAGTCTTTTTAGCGGGAAAACTTTAATTACACAGCCCTCTCGAGATTTTTCTAAAGGAGCTTCGCTGAAAAACACCCCGTTTGATAATAAAATTTTCCGGAAGTTTCGATTGCTCATGTCGTTTCTGCTCCACTTAAACATTCCCAGCTCTCCGCTGGGTACCTTCAAATTCAATATCCGGACTCTTGAGCGGGTACATACACGTTTTAGATTACGAACGTCATTTCCAGTGCGTCGCGTTATCACGGACTTTATATGCGAAGAGGTAATTTTGAAAAGAAAGGTAAACATCGTTCGCTAATTTCAATTCGAACTAGTCTCGTGCGCTCCGAAATGAAAGTTAGGAGCTATTTCTTTTCGCCACTTTCAGGGCCGCAGTTCCCCATCGAATTTTTCAACTCCTAATATTAAAGTCGAAGTACTCCGGCAATAAGTGTGTGCATTTTGGAAAAATCCGAGTCGAGAAAATTCGATCTGAAACTTTCGAACGCTGTATATTTTTGTTTAACTGGAATAAGCTTCGTACTTTGTTTGAGGTATATTTTATTTAAAACGTCGATTCCAATTTCAGATTAGCTTACTGTTCATGAACTAAAATTGTGAATTAAATGAAATAGAATCACTATGCTCACCTCCGAACTTTAAACAATTTATCCCTCTGTCGATATGCTCCTTTATGTGAATGCTGTTTTTTTTCTGACTATTTTCCAGTTTACAACAACTACGACATGGTCATACGAATTATACTAGTAGCAAAATTTATTCGCGATATAAAAAAACTCGGTAACATGTTTGTAGATTACTCCTAGTACCTAATTTGTTTCAAATTTCTTACGATTGTTGCATATAGATGTTTCTCCTAACTTTGCACATACTCAATTTACAACTTATATGTTGCCATATCTTTCTTCCAGATTTCGTAATTCTTTGAACCCCCTTATTTTCAAGATTCCTTTGTCCAGGAATTTCTCCTCTGCTAATACACGATAACAGTTATTTATTCTCTAGCTTACTCATTTCTGTACATAAAAAATATTTAATATCTTTGATTCATTCTTGATGTCACGTAATTCACGATTCGTTTCAAGGAAATCAATGGGAAATGTAAACTCAGACTCAATCAGCCCCAATTCCGACGAATAAAATCTTTTCCCATTTCGTCCATCTAGAAATTTGTCGCTAATGTAAGAACTTTAATGGACAACGCAGAAGAAATTATAGTTCATTATTGGAGGAATAGCTTTGAAACTTCGACAGCCCTGGAATACAACGTCAAGATTTGGCACTATTACTAAAGAAAACCTTCCAATGTTAAACATATACCCGAATTCAGTTGTATTTATATTTAAGGTAACAGATGATTTCGCTACATTGATCATTTCATGGAAACGTAAGATATTAATTTCCAGAACCAAACAATGAAGACAAAAACGAGTCTTGTTTTTCAGAGTTTCTAAGGAGTAAAACTGGGGAAACATTCTATTTTCCGAAATTAAACCGTAAGTTTTGGACGGGTAATAAGAGAAAAAATAACGAAGCATTAACAATGCTCTTTTGTGTAATAGACTTGGATCTTTTTAGAAAGGCAGAGGTATGTTCGGACCGCGAAGAATAATCTATACGAAAAATCTCTCGCTCAGAAAGTTCAAAATTCATTTTTCCGAAACTTCGCAGGAAAAATGGGCGGAGCGTAAAATAGACAGGGAAAGGCGAGGCGCCTGACCTTATCTTCATTCACTTTGGCAAAAGGATGTTTTAATGAGAAAATGGGAAAAGAAAGTTGGGAATGGGAACCAGGGAGGTCATATATGATGCAACGGAAAAAAATGAGCTGTTCAAAGAGAATGGGGAAGGAAGAAGTAGACATTAAAGGAAAAGATAAAGCAGAAAAAAATAAAAAACCAGAAAGCAAAAGAGATTATGGCCAATAAAATGAGAGTATAACTTAAGTAGTGACGACGTTAAAGACCATTACCGAAAGAAAAAAGTCATTCGGGTTCACCCGAAGTTCTTTCTATTTTTGCGATCGGAATTTTTGCTGAATAATGGATTACGGGGAATAGAATGCTCGATGGAGTAGAAGTTTTCCGAGGTGATGAATGAAGCTCTTTTCCTCTATTCCCCGAGTGAGAGGAATCAGTTTTACTCGAAATATTGCTCTATATTTCGATAGGCCTTCCTTTGCGACCATTAAGTCGGAAAAGATTTTGATCTCTATAAGACACGAAAAACTTTATTAATGCCGTTATAGTTTTCATGATTTATGAAGTTACAACCGTCGTAATTACACGATGGTAACTCACCGACAGCGTTGATCGTTTCGCGATAGAAAATACGCGTCAGACGATAAATAATAAGATATGTTAATGTGAACACCCGATATACTGGAATTTTGAGAAAAATTTCCAACAAACTAACATCCTCAAAAATTGGAATACTTCTAAATTATGTGTCTTGAGCAGATGCATCTTCAGGACCTTTAACACTGACATCCTGGGGACTCATTTATTCATCAAACCGTTGTCTCAACACCCACCTTAAAATAAAACTATAAAGGATACTTTAAATAAATAATTAACAAATGTAAAACAAAGACCATCGTTGTGAGCCGTTGTGAAGTCGAGATAAAATGGAGAAAAGCTAATTATTTTTATGGACTAAATTTGATCGCAATGGGGACTTAAATCAGGTTTTGAAAAGCGTGGGGATCTATGTCTGTATTTCATCATACAACAGCGTATTAACAACTTCAGCCAAACTGGACAGTCGGTGGAGGTAACAAATCGGCCTTTAGGAATCGCTCAAAGATGGTGTCAAAAGAAAGTTTGGTTCACAAGAAAGGATCCCAATTGAAATAAGCCAGTTGAGAGGAACCAATACCTTAAAGACTCCAAGTGGCTCTCTATGGAGTTCTGAGAGTTTCTGTTCCTTATTTTATAAATTTGAATTACTTTCACAGTCTCATCACATCAAGGAAAAATAAAACAGAAAACACTTTTCTTTAGGTTACTTAACGATTAAATTCCTACGAACAGTTACGATGTGGGCCTACTTAGTGCAGACTTAGGGGAAAGTGTCTTGATGGTTTTTAACACGCCAATCGAATGTTAGAGTTTCCTAACTCTTGGACTTGACTATTGGTTGAGAGAAGGACTCAAAGGTTGGGAACCTTATCCGTTGTTTCTATGATCTGACTACCCATCAATCATGGAGAAAGAAATAGAAAGAATTCACTCACCTATTCGAAGAATTAGACTCCCCGGCCCTGGTCCTGCGCGTGCAGTGAGCGGGAAAGGGTGCCGTGGGGTAATGCACGTTGGAACCCCTCCCCTCGCCGGAGGGCGCTGAAGACGAAAGTCGAGGGCTCTTAGGAGGCAGCACCGGGGGTGGCGACGAGGGCGGGGACGGAGTCCTAGTCGACGGGAACCCTCTGCCCCCTTGTTCTGAAGAGATCATCACCATGGTCAACATGGCTGTGGTGGTGGGAGCCTGGGACCTCGGAGGCGACGGGGGAGAATAGGAAGTCTGCTGTTGCGCCTGCGGAGCCATGCAGTTGCCCTTCAGACGGCCCTGGCAGGCCACGCTCCTAGGGACGCAGCATTGCAGATTGCTAGGCGCCGACGATGGTTTGGGAGGGGGCGCCGGTCTGGAGGAAGACAGGAGGCCTGTGAGGGTGTGGGCTGCCAAAGAGGGAGCCACTTGGAGGTGACCGCTGTTCCTCAGCTCCTGCTTTGAATCCAGCACCTTCTCCGACTTCACGTAGAAGGCTTTGGTTTCCTGAAGGAGTTCCACGGCACTTTTCCGCTTGGCTGCTCAAGAAAGAGAGAAACAAAACTGATTAGTAATGATCTCATTTTTGCTTCGAAAAATATTGCGAACACAAAACTTTAATCAAGCGGAACATAAGTGGCAGAAGATGGTGTATTGTACATGCTTTTCACTTCACCATAGTACGAAATAATATTTCTCAATAAATGATCGATGAGCCACTTTATTCATCCATAGATTAGGTTTTGTTGAGTTAGCTGTTGTTGAAAAACTCCAAAGTCATCAACGATGTGATTCTGCCTTATGAGTATTTCGCCACCAAAGGCAGCATCCTCAGGGGGAGAAGCAGAAAGGTCGACCATCACATCAAAAACGGCTTCAAAACGTATTTGTATAATACGTTTAAAAACACAATCGTATAATTTATATAAGTAACTTACGAAAATGCATGTCTACGATAAGAATGTTAAGATGATACGATGTCTACTTTAGGAAAATAAAGCGTGGAATGTTTGCCAATTTTTGTTGGTAATCTAGTAGGATAACTGGGCGCACCAGCATTTTTTGTTTGTTAACGGGATTCAGTCTCGTTGGCGTTTCAGCTAGGAGTCTTAGATTGAGATAAATACTGCATATAGGAAACCCTGTTAAAGAAATTCCAGTGTAAGCTCCGGCGTTAGCATAAGAGCCTTGTTGCGGTCAGGATTAACACGCTTTGGAACTAGATAGCATCAGTTTGCATCCATTTGCATTCCTGCTTCGGGCCAAGGACCACAAGAGGATCAGTAAGATTAATTCAGCGATTCTGACCATTTCTGCGACCGCGACACGAAACAAGGGTTAGAGGATTACGTACTCCTACATACCTTTGTTATTACCTCCATACATGACCAAAAGGCCAAAAAATGGTTTTCTGGAGTAAGGGACTTGAAACTACGCTCAGCGGTAGACAAAATAATTGTGCTGGCATGGGCCTATGAGTTATTTATCGATATCTTAGAGCGCGAAAAAGACGCAGGGTCTCAAACTTGACAAATTTTCACTGGAAAGGATGAGATCCGATTTTCCGGAGAAATATTCAAATTCGATGAGGTGTAGAAGCTGTCGGAGAGAGCTATCGGAAAAAATGTCGATGCAGGTTTTAATACAATCCATAGTCTTTTGATTTACCTTATTTTTAGTCATCCACGCTAAAGTATTGTATATTTAATACTGCAAAAAGGCGGATTTTTTTTGCGCAGATATCGAACAAAAGTAAAGAAGACGGGATTTAGCTTTATTGCGTGGTAAACCCCGCTCCATGGACCAATTTTGACATCCATTTCTTTTGGTTGCGTCCAAAACAACCTTAAGACTGCATCTCCGAGAGCATAAACGAAAACATGAGGCGATCGTAAAAATTTCCGCACCGTAAAGTGAAGAAACCTTTCGACAAAAATCTATGGACGCAAAATGTCGCAACGACGCTAAAATTCGAGAGCTTTAGGCGAGCTGAGGGTCTATTCGTCTCCATTCTTCTTCGAAGGGGTTCATCTCGAGTTCTTTCGCTCCTCCCATTTCTCCTTTACGATCCAAAAACGGAGAAAAAGGAAGAGCTGAATATTCACCTTTTTGAATGCTCGTCACATTCAAAAGTTCCACCGAAATGGAGGCAGAAGGGAAATGAAAAAAATATCCCTCGACCAGAAGATATCTTAGGCCCTCTCTTATATTCGTCGACGATTTGAAAGCTTTAACGCACTGGAGAAGACGATGGAAACAAAGTGGACGATGAGAGGAATATCAAAGGAAAGATCTTGGGTGCGATGGAAGGGAGGAAAAAATGGGTTTAGAAGAATCAGCTTAACGCGCATAGACACGAGAGGATGTAAAAGGGGAGATGGGGAATTTAAGCTTGGAAAGAGTTAAATATGGCAAAGTAAATTAAAGGAAAAGATGGTAATGATACATTCGAAAAGGATGAGTAGAAAGGATACGGCAAAATTAGGAATTTGCGAAAATTAACGATTTGAAAGAGAAAATGTACTTGGTCTCTTGATTTTTCTCAACGTACATCACTTGTAGTAGTTGTAGAGTTGTCATAAGTGCTTCGACAGCTGAGGTAATTTTGCACGTAGGCCCGCACCGGGAATCGAACCCGCGACTGCTTCCACCGAATTCGAACGCGTTGCCCACTTGGCTATCCGAGAACCCTTAAATCACGTGTTTACTTATATATTATTGATTATTTCAAAAATTAATGCTAGTAACGCGGGTGAACAACTTTTTTAGCCATTCACGCTGAATTATTGCATACTTAATACGTCAAAAAGGCGGACTCTATTTTTTTGAGCAAATATCAAGCAAAAGTAAAAATGGTTTTAGATTTTTTACGTGGTAAACCCCGGTCCATGGACGATTTTGACATCCATTTCTTTTGATTGCGCCCAAAACAACCTTAAGACTGTATCTCCGAGAGTATAAACGAGTCCGACATTGGGTTAAATTTAAGACGGGACTGTCTAGTCCCAATTTCCCCGTAAATAAAGACGTATCTATGAGAACACTATTCCGAAGAAAATCAGAAAACGAAATTTCGTAGTCTTAATGCGTACTTAAAGAACAACCTACCCACGAAGCTTAAACTAGGTGAAAGGAAACTTAACTTTCTCTCTATTTCTATGGATGAAATTAGAAGAATAGATCATAGAAATTCGGCAATACGGCATATTCGGCAGCCTACGTGCGAAATGACCTCAGCTGTCGAAGCACTTTTAGCAATAATACTACTAATAAAATTACAGGTTACAATTAAAATAATATGTGAGGAAAAAATTATACAAAAGGATCCAATGAAGGACTTGCAATCCCTTAACGAGAATCCAACATGAACATTTAACCCCGAAAAACCCCAGAATTTCTATTCGTCTCTTCTCCTATCAAAGTAACGCTCATCAATTCAGTCCTCGGTGGAATTATCATAACGCTCAACTGATTTACTAACCGTTTTTTTGTACCTAATGAAGAAATAAGAATTACAGAAGAGATGTTAAAACTAACATTACTCTTTTAGTATAGGCGTAGTGAAATAATTATTTTCCACTTCAAAATCATTCAGCAAATGTTTCAATCAATGCACTTTTAAGCCGTTTTTCTAAACTTGATGGCAGTGCTTTTCCTACATTGGTAATGGTTTCATGCGATACACATTGTGCCACCGTACAGCACAAATTCCGGTTACTCTTCAGCATAAAAATTCTTCATATCCAAACACATCCTATTTAAAATTCAGCACAATAAGAAGCAAATATTCCTTGCGGATAAAAAATAAGCAAATGAGTAGAGTTGTTCGCGAACCAAACTGATAGATGGAGAAGGAGTAAATTATTTAATTTTGCATTAAAGGAATATTAGGAATCAAGTCGCGGTTAAAAGCTACCATCTTTTATAAACGCTTACGTTCAAATGCATTAAAAGAAAACATCAGTTACCAATAATTATAAAAGTATTTTCTTTAAATAAATTTTCAATCTTTACCAGAAGGTGTCGTAAACCGAAGACTGCGTCATTACTCGAGATATTTCTTGTTCACAGCCTCTCGTCGTTAAGCAGGTACGTCATTAACTAAGGCTGCCGTTAACCAAGGTATCACTGTTATAGTAACAATAACACCTTTATGGGGGCCAATTAAATTTTTCCAGACCATTACGACCAACTCCAAGGTATCACTGTTATAGTAACAATAACACCTTTATGGAGGGCCAATTTAATTTTTCCAGACCATTACGACCAACTCCAAGGTTCTGGGTTCAAGCCCCGGCTAACAGGGCTTTTTTGGAAAGGGAATGGATACCCGCGTTCCTTCATTGTTAAACCCTCCTTAATTTTCCCATAATTGGATGTTTTTGAGAAAATTAAGAATAAAATTAAATTAACCTGCATTGAACACCCACAAGCAACTTTCAACGAGGGTTCGAACCCAGGATCCAATGTCGCTTCTCCAGTATGCTAACCCATACGACACCAAGGCCGACAAATAAGCCGAATGTATGTAGATAAGTATAGAATGAGGGTGGGGAGAAAGAATGAACAGTGGTGAGCATTGGATAAAGGATGAGAAATTCATTCAACCTAGATCCAGCGACGCCTCGCATGTGTTTAGATTCGCACGGAAAGAGAGAAAAAGAATTGAAGGCGGTTGAGCGGTCCACTGCATGGCAAAGCCACTCCTACACACCTCCACCCACATCCTCGACGTCGAAAGAGAACGCTCGCGCGGAATTTCGGGAGCCTTGGCCCCGGGATAAGTGCACTCAGGAGCAAAAGGAGAGCCGTTGTGTAATGTGGGGAGGCACTCGAATGATAGCATGGCCAACTCGTGACATCCCTTTGTTCCAGGGGGTGAAAGGGAAGGGAATGTGGGAGTGAGAAGAATGGTGCGGGAGGAAGGCCTGGAAGGGATTTAATAAGTGGAGGAAGGAGTGGGCGAGGAACGCCACGGAAAAGAGGAAGGGGTTAAACAAGGGAAGTAAAAAAGAAGACGAAAGCGTTGTAAGAGATTAAAAAGGGGCAATGAGAGAGAGGATATACTGAGGCGAAGGACGAAAAATGAAAAGCTCGGTGAAAGATTAAAGATATAATTGTGACACTTTACGTACTAGTGTTATCTTTATCGAAGTAAAATTGGTCTCGATTAATGGCTGACTTATTTTTTCCTGACGAAGGAAGGAACACTCAGTGAAACGCCTACCCCTTAGTAGAACCATGAAGATGCTATTACTGAATGGCAGTTTTGCTAAAATGATATTTATTGCCATATCTTAGGACTGTATTCTGTCATAAAAATAGCGGCTTCCATTCACTTCTCAGAAAAGTTTGAGCTTTCGCTCATTTTTTGTGGTGATGATTGATTGACGATTTATCGAAATACTCACGCGAAAGCATTTCTATATTAACACATTCGCAGCTGAGCATAGATTAATCATCACCAAAAAAAAATGAGCGAAAGCTCAAACTGTTCTGAAAAATGATGGCCTATTTTTATGGCAGGATTCAGTTCTAAGACGTAGCAATGAATACCATTAAGAGGAAAACTGCCATTCAGTTGTTGCATCTTCATGGTAATACTGAGGGGTAAGCGTAGTACTGAGTGTTAAAAACGGCTCAACTCAAGCTTCTCATAAATAAGCATTATTCACGAGAAACAGTTATGTATCTTCAAAAGGTTGCTCCGGTAAACAGAAAAAGCACACAATATCCTGCGATAGGAAAAGATACATTGCTTCATCAAAAAAGGAAGGGAAGGATTGGCTGGAGGAAAGGATCTACGGTTATGGTGTTGATAAGCCTATTTTGACCCTTTTTTCCAGTTCATTTTATGTATCCTCATTCTATACCACCCCGAAGAACGATTTTTTGGACCCAGCTGAATTTAATCGTTCTATGGCGAAGCTAAGGAATTAGTTCGTGCAGAATAAATAGCACGAGATTTTATTCCCCATTATGTCGGTCAAGTAATCGAGAAGCGTGCCCGAAATAAACCGAAAGCTTTATTCAGTAAACTACTCAACTGGACCCTTTTATTCTAAGTCTTATAAATTCTTCCCATGCAGGTCTATATTCCCATTTCCAAGTGCTGGACACAGCTGCGGAATGAATAGTCATTGTCCAACGCTTAATGACGTAAGAACCTCCGCAAGAATAATAAGCAGGAGACAGCGTTGGAAATTAAGGAGACATTTGCGCGTTGTCTTCCGTCTCATGCCTATTGTACTACTTTTGCGTCGGTAGTGACCTACTTGAAAATTTCAGGGCATTGTGACCCGCAGAATGTCTTACTCTTCCATGAGGCGATTCTGAGCGATATTGGAGAACGCCTTGACGATGAGCTAAGTGGGGGAAGAAGAGAGGAAAGCATTTAGAACGCAGTGCACGGGGCCCTGCAGACGAGCGTAGCACTCGTGAATTAGAAAAGGTCCAGCGTTAAGTCGCACGTTTTATTAGTAATTGCTACGGCAGATCGAGATGCGTTACCAATATGCGGTGACCAAAGATGGGAATCTTTATAAGAAAAGAGATGAAATTTTAGGTTAAACTTGCTGAAGAATTCAGAGTTAACACGTTCTCGGAGAACATAGCAGATATTATGCTCCTGCCTTACCTTCGAGTAGAGCTCCAAATAGGCGTTGTTTCCGAGCAAACTAATAGTTTAAGAATTCCAACCAGCAGGGGTTAGGGTTCTTAGTAGTCGCGCTTTGCAAGTATGGCAACATAGTTACCGAAATACGTATTGAGGAGAGGAGAGGAGAGGAGAGGAGAGTAACTGAATTAGTTATTCTCCTAACATATTCAGAATAACTGAATTAGTTATTCTCCTAACATGTCTTACCACACCCGAGTTCCTTTTCCTGATAGACTTGTTACATATGCCAATAACATACTGCAAGATAAAACTAGGAAAATAGATGCTACAACTAGCCTTCATTTGGCTCACTCAGCTTGGTATTAATCACTTGTGATTCACCACCCGATTCCACTTTAAATGCCGAAGTTCCGAGAATATCTGAGATTGATCTCAGGTATCTGAGGTTGAAGCGTGCTCCCCGGACGTATTCATGGAAGCTGGTTGCGGTAATACCGTATCCTGCTAACCGTTATATGATTTCGGGACGCCTCCCCCCTGTAACGGAACCCCTTAAGGACCCAAAGGACATCGATGCTCTGGTAGACCAATTGACGTCAGCCATTCAGTCTTGCCGTGACACCCACATCCCTTGGGTATCCAACCACTCTTCAAAGATTACACTCCCAAAGGCAGTCCTTCGCATGATTCAAGAACGAAATAGGACCAGACGACAATAGCAAAGGCATAGAGCACCGGACCTAAAGACCCTCCTAAATAAACAAAATAGAGCAGTTAGGAAGGCGATTGAGGAAGTGCATGCGGACTTCTGGGAGCACCAGATCGACCAGTCACTTGAAGATGCCCAGGGGATCTGGAAGATCGCGAGGCAGCAGAAAGGCTCCAACAGAAGGGACCCGCCAATTCGAAATGGCCCCACCTCCTTTGCCTGCACCCACGATGAGAAAGCGGAAGCAATGGCTGAACACCTGTTCGGACTATCTCATCCGAACTCTCCATAAGATGTTGAAACAGAGGAAGAGGTAGAGAACTCCTTCCAGAGTATCGTGAACGCCGAGACCCACGAAAATCCAACACCACCATTGGATATCGAGGACATCGCTTACCTAGTGAAGAGGGTCCCAATGAAAACAGCTCCAGAGGAAGATGGCATCACCGCTCCTCAACTACGGCAACTCCCAATAGCTGCAGCTGAATACCTCCGGAAAATCTATCGAAGCAGAGCAGAAAAGAGCGCTGCGGAACTGCCTGGGGATCCCACCATTTTACTACACCCGCAGCGCCTCCATCCGAGCAGAGACCAAAACTGAAGAGCTGGCCGAATACTTAAGAGGAAGAGCAAAGGAGTTCTTCACTTCGGTCAGGCACTTCAAGCTCAAGATAGCAGCGGATCTGCTCCGCAATGAACCACGTCCCGGGGACTCCTACAAAAGGCCTGTTGCCTCCATCGACAAGGCGCTCTGGCCCGCCTCCAAACGTCGCAGAATGAGTTAGTGTTCTGCGACAAGGGTCACATCAAGTTAAGAGAAGAAGGATAAAGAGAAGAGACTTAGAATCCAACATGGATGGAAAATCACTAAGGCCCCCCCACATCAAAGATATGGGGCCAACCAGAAGAAGCGCTACAACTAGCCGCTTCACAGATACATTTTTTCCTCTGCAGCTATGATTTAGAGAAATAGACTTATATTAAGATTTAGATTTGTACCCTGAAAGCCGCCAGTGACGTATGGCAGACGGTGTATTAACACCTTACCTAATCTACCCTATTAGATTCTCTGGTGCTTTTCGGAAAGAACGGCTAGAAGTAACTATGCATGTACCCCCTGCCACGTGCCGAAACTCTCATTCGCATGTTATGCAAATACGTAAATATAGAAGTTAGATTCAGAATGGTGAGCACATGTGATCGGACAAAAGCGATGACCACGTTTATACGGATTCAATTGATGCTGCAGCACAAACACTGGCATCAATATTCTTCCTTCACATTCAAAATCCACCATCAAAATCAAAATCTACGGTAAACCGTTTCTTAAGCTCTACTGCAGCATACCAAGTTTGTTTCTTGCCGTCCCTATAACCAAGGAACACGAATTTAATAAAATTAAAATTAGCAGCTTAAATTTCGAGTGTGAGAGATATTCTGGAGAGGTGAATAAAGCTGTATTTTTCCTCTCGCTTCGCATTTTCAAGTTTAATTCTCCTTCGTGCAATTAATAAATACCGTCGCGAAACTCGAGAAATTGACATTTTCCGGTGAGTCGAAGAAAGAAAACCTTTTAAGAGTGAGTAACCTTGATGGTTTATGCTGGAACGACACACTGAGAATTTCTACTATTCGTTATACGCAAATGGAATACGGGTTAAAGAAGTTTACGGGGTCAAGATGACCCGTGCTCCAATACCATTCAGACCTCGAGCTTTTAAAATCCTCCTCAGGTAAGGAATTTGTCAGCAGTGAGGCGAAGCAAAAATATAAGATGAAAAATTACGCTAAAGAGCTTTTAAGAAACGCAAGGAAAGTCCGGACTCTTCAAATCCCTGAAAAGACTCGTATTTCTTCGGATGATAACATTCGTTTCATCCATAAATATACATTTTTGTGTAGTTTAGAGTGTTCATCATTTATGGATGTATAAAATGAATATTCACGTTAAAGATAAGACGAAGTTGAAATATAAATGCGAGTGAAGAAATGGAATCGTTTTTCATAACCATTTCACTCTGCAGTGGATATTTGATGTTATTTCGATCGAAAATGTCACTAAGAACCGCATACGCCAAAAATAACGAGTTCGATAAACAAGAATGCGAGAAAAATGCCGGAAGGAAATGTCAATGAGGAATTAATAAATAGAGCTGAAGAACTTGGGTATTAAAGTTATGTCTACGGAGACATTTAAAGACCCATAAAAGCGAGTCAAAAGTAGAAAGTCAGTTTGCAAGCAAACAACTCCTAAGAATGAAGATATGATCCCGGCCGGTATGGTTAGCGAGTTAGGGATCCAACCGCAAGGTACCGGGTTCGAATCTCGGCCAATAGGATTCTTCTGGCTAGGGAATAATTGTGCGTGTTTATCAATAATAACAATTATTATGAAAAATGATGTAAGGGTAGAAGTAATCCTTTCATTTGGATTAACTTTCTATTTTCGTTAAAAAGCTATTATTATTAACTTTATCATGTGTTGGTGACTGCCTAGATAATAAATATGTTTTATCTGCATCACAAACCATTCTGAGCCTTTTTCACTTAGTAATTATCAGTTGACGCTAATTATGCGTATCCTTATTTCCTAGAGTGATGTTTTCACGTGAGTTTTCAATGAGCGGAGATGACGTCAATAAGATTACGTTATTATTTTCAAGATGTTATTCAGGAATGAATGTAATATGTATGGATATATATAGGATATAAACCACGCTTCATGACGCAGTATAACATTTCATTAAAATCTATATATGGAGTTTTCCTTTGTATGTTGGTGAAACGAAATACGATGGAAAAAAAGAGGAGAATAGCAGCAATGGATTTGGGTACTAGAGAAATGGTGGAGATAAACTGGATAGATGGAGTAATTAATTTAGAAATCCTTCGAAAAGAAAATGAAGAAAGAAGTCTGAGGAGAAAATTGATAAAAAAGAGGAAAAGGGTAATGAGGATAGGAAATAACTTTCGCGTATTACAGTGCGGCATAAAAACCCAAGGTAAAACAGCAGTGAAAAATATCAGCAAGACTTGGATTCGAACCCAGGTCTCCCGATTTCAGGGAAGATATTTTAACCACCTAAACATAATGTCGAGTCAACGCCACTCTGTTTCACTCTCTCTATAGTAAAGGAACTATAGTAAGTTAAGTTTATATTGATATTTTCACTGTTTCCTCGGAAAGAAAAGGAAAATCGGGCACAAATTGACTGCCCAGGCCAGAAATGGAGGAAGGGAAAATTATAGAGGACCTAGCGTAATCTATGAAAGGCAGGTTAGTGTTACCGATATGAATTTGAAGAAATGAAGCTATTGGTTGGTGACATGGTGGCTTTGAGAGAAATCTATCCTCGAATTGTTAACCCTTGATGAAGTCGATAAATCCCGGTTTTCTCTGGAATTCTTTCATTATGTCCAATTCACAGTGAACTCTCGGTGTATAAAACGAAACACTGAGCACTTTAAAAAATTTCATAGCTTTCGTACGTAATACATATGTTTACTGAAGAATTTAAGATTCCTACACTTCTGTGACAGTCGACTCGTAATGCTATGGATATCTCGTGCAGATGGACATGGTATACTCTGGAAACCGCCCCGACTGTTGAACGTCTTCACGTGAACTATGCCCAGACCACGAACATACCGAATGCATGATGGAGAAGCACACAGCCCGTAAGGATTCATCGCATGCATCTTCCGTGAGTGTCAAAGCCGTATCTATTTACACTGTAATACTACGGGAATAGACGAGTCTTTAGCGTGAATTTTTTAAAAACTAATTTCACGGTATTATCATTCACTTACCAGAGTCAAGCGGTAACAACAGGGCTGCTGTTGGCAGTATAAGCTTCCGTTTTATGANAGGAAGGAGTAAAAGGTACAAGAACTTCTTCAGTTAAAATTTTCCATTTCCCGATTCACAAATAAATATTAGACGTTCTCTGTTAAAGAGTGTAAAATTTATATTTATAGTCGTTTCTTCCGAGGTTATCTTAACATTTAAGTCTATTTTTTTAATTCTTTCATCGAAGAATTTAGTGTTATAGTTTTGTATAGTTTATATCCTTGCATAAATTACATTTTGTATACGTATCATATTTTGCTCTCTTAATTTTAATTCTTCCGCCATCCACTGAACATTTCCTCATGATAATGTCCAACAACGGTCTAGATCTCCGAAGTCCCTATATTCGTATTCCACATGAAATGGATTAAAAATAAAATAATTACTACCACAATGTGCACGTGAAATTAATTTCTATTGCTTGCGGACTCAATGTCTTTTGCAAAATCAAGCTGTGTTTCTACATTACTCGTGCGAAGTCTTAGTACTCTAGGGAAATAATTTGATAAATTCACTTCATACACAAATTCATAAATATTTTATAAATTTAAATTAATAAAATTTAAAAATATTCATCGAATTACATAACCGATTCGAAACAGCGACCACTCCGTTAAATATTGCAGTGTTTCCTAAAATTTATCGCTAAATTTATTCAAAAAGCTCTCAGCCACCCGTACCATCAGTGGAATAATACGGAAAAAACGTTCAAAAAGAATCAACAAGCAAATTAATCAAATTACCTTTGAAAAAGAAAACAGTATAGAATTATCGAAGCATTACTTTTTATTTCTTAACGTAAGAGACGGAGGAGCGAGGGCAGTCTGGGGGTGGGACGCTATTGGGGTATAGCCACCAAAGTACGCCTTTTAATTTGATGAACCTTTTCTTAGACAAGCTTATGCTCAAGAAGGGCTCTCATCCGCCTAACCTCGTTCATCATTAAAAAAAAACTGAGAAAAAGGAAAGAAGGTCTGAGAAAAATCTGCTCCACATTTGTCTGACAAGTAACACGTTAGATAAGGTAAAACCTACGGAAAAGTGGTGAAAATAAAATCTTTAAATAAAATGCAAATACGATAAATCGCGAAGTTGAAAAGCTGAGTTGGATAACATTATGAAGAGAAGGGAGGAGATCAAACTGACGTATCATTGAGCTTTGGCCTTGCGAAAACTACACCACAAACATAGCGGCAAATTAACGCAAATTATGCGATTAAGATATTGGAAGGGGGAGCGATTATCACACTAGCTGAGGATTAAGGAAATAATAGGGATGAATTACGATGGAATATTAGGGATGAATTACGATGCGGTTGAATCTACCTCAGGGAAACCCTGAGAAGGAAAGCACACGAAAGAGTAACAGGATATGAGGCGAAGAAAGTAAGGGGAGTCATTAAGCAGAGAGAGATTAGCTCGGAGGAAGGCAAGAGGGGGAAAAGTGCCCATTTTTTAAGCGATGTAAGAGAGGTGTATTTGGTGGGAAAAGAGATAATGGGAGGAGTGGCTATCGAGAACGACGAGGCTGTATGTAATAAGGGAAAGGGTCAAGGGTAGGGAGGGATGGTGAAAAGATAGGAGGTAATATTGAACCATCAAAGCCAGCCAATGAAATCAACTCTTGATCTGACAATCGTGGAATGAAAGTAAACAAATTTTAGGCACAAGCGTTACGGGAAAATCGAGTATAAATATCTCTATATTCCAAATTTGATAGAATTGTTAAAAGTGCTTCGATAGCTGAGGTCATTTTGGATCTAGGCTCCCACCGGGAATTGAACCCGGGACCGCTTTCATTGAAGTCGAACGCGATGCTTACTTGGGAGCCTTGCAAATTTGAATGTAACAAGATACATACAGAGCAAAGGCTACAATAGTGTACTGCAATGACTAGTTTTCTAGGCTATCCGTAAAAGCCATTTAAAACTTTCTACTTCAAAAAAACAAGAACTTCCTCATGGCTTCTGGGATATAATGGAGTTACTCAAGCAATGACTCTTGATCGAATTAATAATCAACAAAACAATAACATTAACGTCGAATACAGCGATAAAATGGATAGTTATAAAAATGGGAATGAACAAAAATTGAGAAACAGTGACGCAATAATGGCTAAACCTTCGATCAGTTAATCAAGAAATTGCAGTTGAAGACTGTTTACGGCATTCCTTTTACTTAATTTTAAAATGAACCTTATTATTTTTCCACGGCCATTCAGCCTCTAAAACTACAAAGAACAGTAATAGCAGTTTTTTCGGCAGATAATTGATAACGAAATAGAATATTATAACGTACAATGGTAACTTTTCCTCGCTCTATTTCTTTGTGCATAGAATGAGCTCCTTCACGAGGAAAAATCATTTGAGGACCGCAAGAAAGCGATGAAAAAGCCTACCGCTAATTGATTTCCGAGCGTGCATTTTTCAGCCGAGAGAAAACGGCACCGCAATTTTGGACGTAAAGGAGGATTAGGTGCGAACGCATTCCCACTCTGAAACAAGCTGGGATTTGGAGATCAGTTGCCATAATTTGGAATCATGAATGAATCACGCTAAAAACTCGTACGCGGATTAAGGTGCCAAAATTAACCGCTGAATGGAAAGAGGATCGAAGGGAATCGATTTCTTCGTTTCGCGCCGCGACGAGAAAAAGAAAGTTGGAAACAAGAAACGAGAATAGGGCTGAGGCATGCAATAAACATGAGCGGAAAGGTCGATGAATTTGAGAACGGAAAGAAACTGGACGAATCGGGATGAATACGGAACATGAAAGGGTTTGCGAGGGAGAGAAGAAAGGGGATGCGGGCCAAAGACAGGAGAGAGGGCGTAATTCGAGGAAGACATGCGAAAGAGGGAATAGGAGAGAAAAAGGTATCGAAGGATCGATTCTGGAAGGACCTTCTGAAAGGCACGCTAACTACTGAATGAATAACAAACAGACGCTTTGGACAGGTCGCTTTTCCCACATCTGTATGTATATACTTTGATCACATATGGCTTTCACACTTTGATTCTCGCAGGCACTAGTGCATACAAACTACCTATTCTGAAGCTCCTTGGTTTAAGATCGAAGATGAAGATTAGAACGAATTAAACATAAAGCTGACATGAACAGGGCAATCACAAAGGTAACTTGATGAGAGATATGCATAAAAAATCAAGTTAATTTTACCTCAGGGCTGTTTAACATCTGGCATGCCGAACGCACCCACTCCTGTGGGTGTCAATTTTATTAGCCATAAGTCCTTACTCTTGATACATATTTAACGTCACATTTAATTAATCGGTAGTTGTGGGTAACTGAATCTTTACAACAAAAGACACTTCTCTTAGGCTATAGAACAAAAATATTAGCCGGCAGCGAGAACATTAAATTGTTTTCGAAATTTTTTAATTTCTTTATTACGGAGTAAAATGGAGTTACTGTCGACAATATTAACTATACAAAATACGTCAAAATCGCCCAGGCGGAAAACAAAAATTTGAAACATTTTTAGGCAAAAAAGATAAACCGAACAATGGACAGATATCTCTGAAATTTTAAATGTAACAATTGAATTGTCTATGAAGAAAGCAATTTTCAGAGATTACACTAAAAATTTAAACACCACATAATTAGTAGGATAACTCTCGATGAGAAAAATACGAAAAACGTTTGACATGACCGGGACCCGAATCTTCCACTTTCCGGGTGACTGCTCTAGCCAATTGAGATATTGTGCCAGAACAATTAGACATGTCGTTCGGGATATTTTGTCTCGGTCCTGACAGATTTTTTTCATGCCCGTTTCTCCTTGGGAACAATCCTACGCGCACACTTCGATGTACGAGGGACATCCAGAAAGTAAGAATACAAGGGTTGTGTAAGCCATAGGCGGTTTTCGAACGATGAAGAGGTCATGGAGACTGTGAAAACGTGGCTTCAAGAGGTGGAGCGGAAGGTATACGACGAAGGTACACAAAAGCTGGTGCCCAGGCTTCAAAAGTGCCTTGATCTCAACGGCGATTATGTAGAAAAATGATAACATATTTTGACACATACCATGTAAATTTCATTAAAATATATTCATGTTGACTGCTTTCGGGCACACAGCGTTGTTTGTCGAAGGACGACGACGTTTCACCAGCGCTTCTGCTTGCTTCTTCAGGTCGGAAGCGTTCCTATCCTAAGCGTTCTATTACAAGTGTTGTATTCTTACTTTCTGGACGACCCTCGTACAATGATATCTTTCACCTTTCTCTTAGTTGGATGACAGTATGTCCGGGCATTAGCTAAGGAATCGAAAATTAAAGGATCCCACATAAAAAGATTTCTGAATAAATAACACATGACAAATAGCGACATGACTGGGACTCGAACCCAGGTCTCCCACTTTCCGGGCAGTTATTCTAACCACTGAACTACCATGCCACGTCTCTTCCACACTTTAGGAATGCTCTAGTGAGCATAGCGGGTAGCCTCCATTTTGTGACGCGAACCACCGCTAGATGGTTCTCACAGAGTAATTTAGAGAATTAATCGCTTAGTAATTTACCTTTCCTCAATCTAAAAGATTTCTTCATCAGGCAATGCATCTGGGTGATCCCATGATATTAAAAATACCATTCTAATCTAATACTAATTTGCAATCTATCATATTCCAAATGGAAATACACGGAGAATTATCTTCTTTTTGGGTTTATCTCCGACTCCTCGACCACTCATGCAATTTCCTCGGCCCGCTTCTAAATTTATATTTTCATTCGGAAATTCAACAGATCCGGTCGATCAGCGTGGAGAGAAAAACTTCTGGTCGGGACAAGAAGTCGTCTTGTTTATGGAAAGGCTCAGTTTCAGGGTTCTCACAGCTATTTCTATTCCCTAAAAGGGAACTACGACGGATAAAGCCTTTCGAAAAGGAACCGACACGTAGGCGCCCCGCGACCGACGGATAAGCGGTCGGATGGCGATATTCTCGTCTCTTAATTGTGAATCGTAAAGCTCGAGGGAAAAAGGAGAGAATCGCATGGAAAGGGGGAGCGAAAACAAAGCGAAAGAAGTGAAGGGAGAGCTTTCTTCTTTCGAGTAAAGCGCTCGACTCCTGGAATTGAATGCCGAGCGTCCTCATCCGAAAATCCGAGTCGCACTACAAATTTCTAATAATAAACTCCTCAAGAAAAATATCAAAGAAGAGGGTGATTAATTCGTCGTGTTTGTCGCTTTCGAAGCGGTGACGTGCGGATGGTGTATGACGCACGTGAAGGTCTGTAAATAGAACTTTCCCTTTAGCGCAAGCTGGCGACATGGGTTGTTTTATAAAAGCATGAAAGATGGACGATTATCGAAATTATCGGCTTGGTTGATTTTTGTCAGTTTCCAACCAGATGGCACCTCTGAAAGTTTGCTTTTATTACGGAGTGTACTAGTCTTTGTGAATTAATGAAGATGTACTTTTCATGGTGAAACTTTTACGGCACTCTTTAGGATTGAAATGTGTAATCAGTAAAATGCTATCCAGCTGGTTAACAGAAACAACGACACACTGATTTTTGATCCAGTAAACTCAAAGAAATTGTTGCAATATGAGATAATATTTAACTTATTTTCCCTTTACCACCACAGTGGGACAGGGAGCCCTGGTCGTACCAATTAAATTTTATATAGTTTCAAAAAACGCATAAAAAACCCCCAACATGGATTATATGTGATCAAGATAATTCAGAGCGGAACAAACTCTATAACATAGACTTGTAAGTCAATGATTGTAAAATTTAATTTAATAAAACTTATACTTTAATCGTAAAAATTATTTTGTGAAAAAATTATCTCGAATAATAATTTATTAATCGAGATCAATAGCCATGGGATTACCAGACAAGCTCTCCGTTATTGGAGGACCTAAATAACTAATCAGCTTTGAATTTAATCCAGCTTTGAAGAAAGATTTTTTTGCTGATTATGAGCTCATTTCCTATTGCAAGTCAATTATTTCATTCATCAGTTTTGTTTTTTTTATTAGTGACGCACCTCATAGATCGACCCAACTTACTTTTCATCGGTAATACTAGAGTTTACAATATATATCTTTTGTCATTTACTTTAATGATACATTTCCCATAAAATTACACGCTATAAAATAAAACTGAGCATCAACGAATGCGATCATTGAAAATGTATGGGATTCATCCAATTAATTCAGAGTTTACTCCAAAATTCTGAGACACCCTAAAAAATGAGGCTTGTGTAAGGTTAACAGTCTTAATGGGTTGAATAGGATACCAACCTAGTGTTTCCAGATAAAATTTCCTTTGCTTATTGACATACCTGCCAAATCCCAAACTAAGCCTGGCATTTATGTTCCGCGTACAGCGGAGTGCCCATGGCGATTTAATGGACGATATTAGGAAGATGACTCCGCACTTTACGAGCCACAAAGTCGAAGGTTTAAATCACTACATCAAAGAGAACATTTGGGTTCTAGGTAGAAGAATATAGGAATATCTAATTCGTCGGAAGAATACAGAAATAACACTAAACCCTGAAGATTCGGATACATTCATCAGAGTGCAACACCAATATCCAGAACGGTTCGCGGAGCACGGGCTTTATTTCGCCTTCAATATTTTCCCAACCATTGCCACACAAAAAATTGGCCGTTTTCCAACGGACGGAAAGGAAAAGGAGTAGTAAGCACATCAATTATTTTCCACCGAGAGGGATGAGTGTCTCTATTAAGGGAGCGTCCGCGATAATTAGATTTTCCGATGGGATCAGTCCGTGAATCTCAATTCCGAGAAAGAAGGAATTATCCCGAGGATAAGACCATTTCCTTCCTTCTCAATCCCGCTACTCTTCGTCATCACCCCTCTCCCTCTGAATAATTTTCATAGTTTATTAACATTGGTGTTGAGACTGAAGAGGAGTTTTCAGGAAATCTTTGTTTTGGCTGTACTTAAGTACGGGTGCCGGGAATGGATCCTAGGAAAGAGGAAAAAGTCCAAAAGCATTTGAAATGTGAGTTTGGAGACTTAAGGCAACAAATTGGGCAAATAGGAGAGGCAACGAATAGGTCCTAACGGGTGGAGGAATAATTTCCAGAAAACTAAGACGTTGATCGAGATCCTCCAACTTAAAGCATTTGATGAGTGGAATGTGATGCAGATCTCAAAATAAAATGGAAAGGATGGACGAAAACCGCAAGTTATGGTTGCAGTTCCAAGGCTTGGGTAAATGATGAATGACGATGAATAGCAGTTGAAACGCAGTGCACCGTTCCCGGCAAGAGTTTCCTCATGCCAACTTTGTCTTCGACAGCTACATTGCATTCCTGAGAAATACAATTTCAAACATTGCGGGCTTGATCAAATTACAGATAAACTCTTCCCATAGTGCGTTGTATAGATATTAATGTAGTGTTTGTAACAAGCAAATTAAGCCCATGCATAACCACTGGAAATCTAACAGTGAATTCGATAAACATAAGGTTCTTGGAGATACAGAGCATCGTTTTATAATTTCAGTGTCACACAATGATCAACATAATAGTCATGGTTGGATTAATACCAAACTGCTGAAAATTCATCTCGAATTCCCTGCATTTATCAAACGGATAATCGGTTCTTGTTCTTCAGTTCGAAACCTAGATAAAATATATCGAATAGGCTGTCTTCAGTTTTGTCCTAGCATAAGTGATATGCAATCGGTTAAGTTTGTGATATACATATTATGAAAATTCTCGTATGTTAAACACGCTCATAAGAATTTCAGGTGATCCGATTTTTTATCTATAGAGGTTGTTTCATCTTAAACTAACCTTACAAAAGTAGGCTGAATACGCAGGAAGAATACGTCTGAATAAATAAATCAGGAAATTCAAGTTAATAGATTCGTGAACGAGACAATTTTTTACGACCTTGTTTTTCACTAATAGTTTTTATAATTTTTTGGCGATGTTACACCCAAGACATCTCTAGTCTAAAACTTACTGTGCTTTGTATACAAAGTTTTCAATAGGCATAAAAATATAAAGGAAAAAAATACACTAGGTTTCTAAGACAAACTTTATAATGATTGGTTGATAAGACCCAAATTCCGGGAAAATAGCAGAATTTTGATTTTTTCTTTAAACCATTATTCATAGAAAAAAAGAGAACTATCTACCACAAAGCGAGCATTTAAAAAATGATTCAACTTCTTCAAAAACCAGATTAAATGAAGTTGGTTAACGAGGAAATTATCTCGTTATCGGTGGAGAATTTCAAGAAATAGATTTCGCGGTTCACCTTATCAGCTTCAATATTCTTTCTAGGGTGAAACAATGCAATTTCATATTCAGAAAGGTGATAACACCTTTCCGATATGCTCATGATTTATAACCTAGAATGGCTCCCGAAAGAACCAAGCAATTTCATCCCGACAGCGGAGTTCCCATAGGTGCTGACGCAGCTCACCATCTAAAATGATTGACGACCCTTGGTTTACATTCTATCTAGATAACGGCTTCGAGACAGACGAGAAAGCTGAAGATGGTTGAATAAAACCTTTGAAGTCGTTTGTATGAAAGTTTAAATCTTCAACTGCAGAGAATATAATAGTAATCGTATAGCATGGAAAATGTCTATAAAGCAACAGAAATATCCAGCGCTTAAAGAATTCTCGAGTAAAATTTATCTCCAACGCCAAAATATAAATTCCCAAAAGGCAAAAGTTTCATCGAAAACTTATGATCTTTTAAAACTGGAGGGTAGAGGTAAAAAGAGTAACGATATTAAAGTGCTGCACCAATATGTATCAACATCAAATATATTCCCAAGAACTTGAAATCATTCTGAGTAAAATGGTCAGAAAAAAGAAGCAATCATTACGAAACAGCGAAAATTGCATGGTTGTGAAAGAGCTCAAGATTCGGAACAGAGAAAGAACTCTTTAAAAGAAGAATATTCCTCCTAATCCATTAGCGCCGAAATCTGTTTCCTTCGCGACGTAGAATTAAATGTAAAGCAACGTTCCAGAAAAGAATTATTTTAATCACTTAAGTAATCTAATGACTGAAATATAAAATTTTGATGTTGATGTGTTGTATGACCACGCTAGGCAGTAATAATTCAATATTTTATAACATATATCAACATTCGGGTGTGTTCAGTATCATCAATATTTTCTTTAAACTGAATATTATTCATAACCCAGTAACGCCTGAATTGTCTCCTTAGCTACTTAAAAGTAAAATTGAGATTAAGCTTTCATAAAAACTACAGTATATGGAGAAGCGGCGGAAATTCCGATCGTGAGAGGCCCTCGTCCGAGTTTACTTAAAACAATGACTATTTCAGAGTTCGAATAGCTAAGAAGTAATATTTGAATTTGATGTGTCTGGTATTTCCGCCGCGATTATGCTAATCAGTAATGGGTTAACGTTTCATAACAAACATAAAAAGTAGGATAGTGCTGAATAAAAAATACCAATATTCGGAGATGAAACAATATGGAAACAAAGCAAAAGTAGAGAAACCCTTTGGAGCAGCCGGCTTTAATAAAACTGTCCCATTTTCGCACCAGTCCCTATCGAACGCTTCATTTTCGATTCGCAACTGTTAGCAGCGGCGCTGCAAACTATCGGGGCGGACAGAGTCTAATCCTATTGCCGAGTCGCACTCGGATTAGCTAGCGAATCGATCCGGGAGGAAAGAAACGAGGAGAAGTATTTTCAAAGCGCAACATTCATATTGGAGTGCGTTGTTGAGATTAAGGGCGAACAGGAAAGAGCAGCGCGGCTCCGGGCGGAGCGTCTATCGACCGGCGATGCTTTTTACGCAGAATCCTTCCCGTGACGTCACGCCAATCTTTAATCCTACGCTTAACGGAGGTTTGCATTAGCGAAACAACGCTTTCGATGTTAAGAATATGAGGAGTGGCATTAATCACGCACATTACGCTGTATTCGCATTCGAAAGTGATCGGTCAGTCGCGGGATCGATTTTCTTTCGAGAAAAAACCGGGGGCACGGTTGCTGACGTCATTTCCTTGTTTATCCAATGAAAAGCTACATTGAAAGCGTTAAGGCTGGATTTAATTGCACTTCGGAGCGCATTCCGAATTCGGGAACGATTTTAAGAGTGTGTAAAGCAGCCGTATCGATCTGTTTCGAAGCCTCGAAAATCGCCGCATTTCCAGCATACTTTTTTCCTTGCAGAAAAATAAGTATTTCGAAATTTACTATCATTATTTATCTCATGACTATTGGGATAGTACTGTAGTAATGTCACAACACATAGAACAATACTATAAGAAACAGAAAATGTAATATTAAAATATTAATAAATATATAATAAAATCAGCGAACGGTAGATATAACAATACTAGTAATAACTTCTTTAATATAAACAGGAAGACAATCCCATTTACATCCATCTTAATAATTACTATTGACCAACTCCCACTACAATCTCCTAACCAGAAGAATCTGATAAGCCGGGACTTGAACCCGGGACTTCGAAATCAGAACACGAACACGCTAACCACTTCGCCACCACAGCCGGTACATACATGTGTTACACCCAGAGTCCCAATCCTTTTCGTAAGCGTTCTACGCGTTCTTGGCAAGGGTTAAGAATGTATTTAGGTAATTTATTGCATTATTTTACCGTTCTAGTAATGAATTTATGCTCTTAAATTACTTTTTCGTGAACATGATTCACGTTTAGCTTCCTTTTTTTCTCATAGGCTTTCACATAGGCCAGCTAATTCATGAAATTTTATAACTTCACCTTTCCACTAGCAAGAGAGGGTGAAATATTCCATACTACGGGAATAAACTGATTCGTGAGACAAATCAGCCAAATTCAAGAAAATTTCAGATGCGTTTGTACACACAAAATTGATCAGTTGTACTAGGTATCCACTGCTGTAAAAACTAAAAATAAGATAATGAAAAAATCCATACATTTTAAGAGGGAAATTACCAATTTCACACGAAAAACTCCATTTTCTTCTAAAGATTTAATCCAGCTAAGAAATTATCATAAATTTTAGCATTCAATTATATATTCTGTAGCAACGTCAACTTTGATACAGCCACTTGTAACTTAATTCAACGCGGAATCCTCTGATAACTCAAAATTCAATTTGAGGGAACGGAAGTGCCTTAGGTATCGCGGATTAAGTCTTCCTTTAAATCCAGATAAATCCACTCGGATATCTGGATAAATCCGGCGTCCTGGTGCGTTATTTATTTATTAGATAAAGACCCAAAAACGACCTATGATTTTGAATTTTCGCTCACTGTTGATCTTACAAGTACAACGAGGGAATCGAGCGTTTTTTCTTTAGGATTCGAACGCGAGACTTATAGCTTCTTTAGTGAATACACTAACCCAGAGAACACCGTAACTGTCATAATAAAAGAAAATGTTGAAGCTTTTTCCGTAGATAATTTCAGATTTAAAAAGTTTTAAATTTTACCCATACAAGAATAATAAATCATTTATCATTTACATTTAAGGCATAGCGTAAATTTTTAACGATAATAAACTGCTAAAATATAGCATCAAGTTCCTTCGCATCCTCGTGTGTCACAACTAACATCCTTAAGGAACAAATGTTGAATTATTTTAGAAAATTAGAAGCGTCGTATGTCTTAGCATCTTTAAATTCAGACTGCACTCCTTTGGACGAAAAGAGTTAGGTGCCGATGAATTTTCTATAACTAAAACCATTTGTTTCGCAAAACGTATAACGATGGCCACACAAGAAGTAGAAACCGGCTAAACGTCTTGGAATAGAACCAAAAGAACTTCTGAGGTCTGTCGCATAATACAAGAATATATTTATCTCCGTTTCTTTGATGAGCCCATAAGCTGTCTTCCGAAAATAATACGAGACCAGTCACTTCCGCCTAACTTCGACGTGTATGATTGAATCCGCCGACGTAGACCAAATTAGAAAATTTCCAATTTTTTTTTTTCGTTTCAGACGAGTTAAATATATCACTCGATTACGAATCAATGGACGGAAACTTCAGTCACAACGTCAGTGATATCCAACCCATCCTTCTCCGCAACACTATCACGTATTAAGTAAAACTTTGCAGTGTATTAAGCCAGAATCCTACAAAGGCGTCGAGGCTAATTGCCAAGGTCACTGAGCTTATGCGATTATGTTCATACAGTGCTTAAATATTCTACAAATTACTAAAAATGTTTACATAAATAGAGAACGTTACAAGTAGAGTAAATGTTTAACATCGTTAAGTTTAAAAATTAGAAGCCAATGATACTAAAAAAAAAAAGTTTCCTAGACACTCTAAAAGATTCAATAGAGTATACAGATTTTCTGCGAATATCGGTTGAAAGACACTCTGCTGAGAAAGATGAGTAATGATAATTTTAAAGATGAATAATTATATAATTGATTTTATATATTTTAATATAACTATTGTAGTTACGTTTTTCCGGATATTAAGCGAAAATGTTGAGATTTCCGCAAGAACGCCATCAATTTTCACTGTGAAGTACACATTATATAAAAATATAGAAGTGAGAGAAAACAAAATCATGCGTGAAGTTTATGGGTTATGGCAAACTTCTTTCAAAGTATTCCCTTAAAATCCGGCTCAGAAAATTGGATCCTAATGCAATGCGGGTGAATGATTTAGATCCAGTTGTCTCAGAGATTATTTGTGGAGGAGAAAAGAAAGCGTTGTATTAAAGGCCGGCGGCCAACTCCAGAAAGTGGAATTCTCTACTTATTGTCTCTCGAGCGGGCTCGTAAGCCTTGAAATGGATTCGAGGGATATTTATGAAATGCCCAGAAAAGCCGCGAAAAGCTTGGCTATGCCTTTAGCATTATCTTAGATGACTTTACCATGGCTCTTTTCGTCTCTTTTGGTAATTACGTTAAGACCAAATCGCTGCATTAAATGAGACAAGGAAGAATAAACAGAAATGAAAGTAATGTCTTCTTATATGGGGAATGTATTTAAAATATTTCCGTAACTTACATTAATGAAAGAAAATCAATTCGGTACAGATTTTCAAATACTTTTTAATTCAGTCAGTACTATTAACACGTCCACTGCGGAATACTCCATCGTTGGAGTTATAAATGCATTGGAAATGGGAGATATCCGCAGGGAACGTGTTGATGTAACAGTTGCCCCGCGAGGCAGCAACCGGCAATACATTGCCCCTGTATCACCGCAGCCCTTTATGCTTAAACGCGTTTTTCTCGTCTATATTGCAGGCGGAAATATAATAGATTGGCAGACCTTCGGGAAGTCCACTGGAGTAAACGTATAATTTCCATTTCAAACAATTTAACAATAACCAATTACTTCTGGCGATACCTGGTGGAAAATGTTCATATTCTCTTCCGCTGGTCTGAGGATGAGGTAGGATCCTCGAAACCGGTCGTGTTTTTCAGATATAATTTCTGTATACGTAGTCAGATTTTGTTTTTATTTTATCAAGAATTTTGCTATTTGGATAGCACGATCACCGGAATTTGAAGTATCAAGAGAGAAATAATAACTGAACTGTCTAAGTAAACAGGGCATTCAACTATAAAAAATTGACAGATAATGTCACAATCTCGGGCATGTGAAAATGGCTCATAAAACCCATGTATCGAATCTTCTCGAATATGACAGAGATATTTGGACTAAAATGACAGCAGAGAAGAGACGATCAGAGGAAAGGTAGAGATGGCTATATAGAAGAATGTAGAAAATAAAATGAACATACAGAGTAGCTAACGAAGAAGTCCTTCGCCGTGCGAATGACGAGAGAAGTGCGTGAAAAAATGGAGAAAAGCAGGGATGTGCAGTTGAGTCACCTAGGCTCCGATTCTTCTGTCCTTCAATAGTTAACTCTGACCCAAAACCCAGAATACATAGATTTATATAAAAAATGACCTGAATAGAAAATTAATACATAGAAAATAGTGCTACGTATCATTAACATATCCACTGAAAAATTTCTCTGAGAAAAAGAAGAGCATCAATCTCTATTATTGATTTCCTTATACCTTCAAAGGGAGACGGAGTCGCTAAAATTTATCCGATTCCACCTCCGACTCCATAACAAAATCGATCCCGACTTTGACTCACAACCCTGGAGGAAAGAGGAACTTGATCGGACACACATTACGGCATGATAGTCACTAAGAATAATACAAGGAAGACCAATACTTTAACGATGAATGTGTTTATTTTACCCTTGAGTCGAAATTATGGTCGAAAGTACGTTTGAAACAATTCAAAGGAAAACACGTACTTCTTCCTGATATTCAGTCTATCTCTCTCTATTCTTCTATGCGTTGAAATTCAACGGATTGGTCGGTAAGAGCTCAGAAAATGAGGTCGTGTGGTACACTCGAAGATGAAATCATCCACTTAAGTCCTAGAGAGCAGTCGATAAAATTAAAATTCATGTTTTTCTATAGCATCGAAGGATCAAATTCAAAGGACACGGTTCCTGATGATAGGTGGTTTCATTTTTAAACAATATTATTCATGACTGACTTATAGCTTCCCGAGAATAATGAAACTGTCGAACAGAAAACAAATGATTATCCTTAATATTCCCAAATGCTAGGAGAACCTTCAAATATCCTGTAGTTCTATACTATATTGTACTATTCTATACTATACTGTTCTATACTATATTCTGTACTGTATTGTAGTTCTATTATAAGACATCTCAAATCATAAATTCAGCTTCAGTTTTTTAAATAACCAATATTTAAATAAATATAGGGTAAAACAAATTATAGGCTCAGTTTCCATGCACAGTGTTGAACTGAGTGAAACTTCCCTCGGGGTGAATATATTACGATATAAATGGCTCTCTCAAGGAAACGTTGCGTGCCGCACGCCTTTTATGTGCTTAGGAAACAATTCTATTACGCAACTGAGTTTATCGGTCGATCAGTTTTCGTAAGATATCACCCATATTATGAAGGGAACAAGTGAACGATAGCTAACGTAAAATGTATGACGTAACCGGGGGTCAAACTCGGATCTTAAGGTTTCAGAGCGATCGTTTGTTTCTAACAAGGGGAGAGCATCTTCACGAAAATTTTTGGGAAACCGTCGGGGGTTTTACTTCCGCATCTTTGAAAATGATTAGTCATGTCTATACAGTGGATATTTAAGAAGATATTAACGCATTAATTCAACACCGAAGACAAAATATTTCGAGAGAGAATCATTAAGACATTGGTTATAAATCGTCATACGTCGAAAGGCCACTTTCAAGATTTCGACATAGATGTTGATTGCAACTGTACACGACGCAAAAGTAAATTCAACGTAATTCAGCAACGTTTGTTGGTAAACCACAGAACAAAGTTACAAAGTTGTCCAATGACAATTTGATAATTCTGGACATCGCTTGATTTCGATGGGTAATGGCTCAAATAAAACTTTATTTGAGGAATTCGATCGACTGGTTTAGGTACTAGTTGTTGATAACTACTGATATAAAAAATTTCACAGCATTAAAAATATGTTAATAAAAAATTAAACTATTATCTGAAACTAAATCAGAAACAACTTCACATTCTTCACACTGGTGTAAACGGATTTACAATTACTTCTATGTCTATGTGAGTATCCTGCAAGCCGCCTTTCGGCGTGTGGCAGGGGGTGCATGCACCATGACTCTATTTCCCTAATCGATTACTTTCGCGTATTGTTCGCGGAAAAAATGAGTTCTTGAATTGATTGGTCTAAAAAAATGCGTATAATTAAATGTGAGTGATCCGATCTTACTGTAGAGTAATTACTCGATATTAACCTTTTCAATAAAATACACAAAATATACCATTAAAAGAGTCAGGGCCGCGGCCAAGATATATCAATGGGGAGATTCCAAATAGTTAAGAAAACGAAGATATGCCTACCTTACAGGGGCTGATATAATCATGTGTAATACATCTTACAAGAGGTATAAAAAAATTCCTTTCAAAAATAATAATCAGATAGAAAACGAGGAGATGTACACGGGTATGTAGCAAGGTAATTGACCCTTCCGAGATTGGGGAACTAGATTGCGATATCTTTCTTAAAGAATTTTACTCTCTTGTGTGTGTGTGGGGGGGGGGGGGTTAACCCTGAATCCCCCCTCACTAAAGAGGGGCAATGAAGGAAAGCAAACATGTTGCTACTTAATGTTAATAATGGAGTCGGGGGAGCACTGTACGATATATCGCGTCTCGCAGCTTGTAAAATCTATCAAACATGTTTCTCGTTAACGGAAGCTAGCAGCGCACGTGAGAACGGCAAACAATCAAAAATAGCGCGAGTAAGCTATATTAGAGCACACGGTAGGAAAGGGAATGAAACAAGCCTGACGGGCAACTCACGAACTACAAAGGTTTGGAGAGGAAAAAAGCACGGATGCGTAAGAATCGCTGGTCGTTAGAGGCGGAGTTCCCTTCCAAAAGCCACCGCCATCGACTTTTCAAAAGCATTCCGACGGAACGATATTAGACCGAATTCAAAATAAAAAATAACGTATTCCCGTCGCTCCCTTCCCCTCCTCATTCGTGGCGGAGTCTCGCGCGTCGCTTTACTGTCTGATCGTCTCCTCTTCTCCCCTCTTTTCTCCTTCCACTTTCATAATCTGCTTCTTCCATATCTGTAGCTTTCTCGTTTTAAATCTCCGTTCCGTCCCAAAAAATACCTTGATTAATCTTAATATTTTTAACACCTCCCAACTGTCTTACATTTCACGTTTTCAAACTGTTAAATGCAAAATACATTAATCTAACTACAAGAAAAAAGTTCCTGGACACACAGAGCCTAGCGTTGTATAAGAGGCTATGAGACTAGGAAATTGGCGGTAGGAGGAACGAGATGGTAGGAGTTACTTTGTCACAGAAAAATGCTGAAGGTATGTTAGATCTATGAGATTAGCATTGGAGTTCTTAATAAAATTGAAGGGAAAAGAAGAATTTCGAAAGTAATTGGACGTGTAACGCGTCGTGAAGGAATGGTAAAAATTTTCATATGAGGCTACGTTGAGGGAAAAACATGTTGGGGGAAACCAAGACTGCAGTGCATACAACAAATTACATATAATAAATGGAAAAGATTGCTAAAATAAGCTAAATAATTAAAAATATAGCTTACAAAATGTGAGACTTAGAAGCTCTCATGAAAATAACTTGAAAATCTCCTTGACAGTTCGTTAGAAGTATCGCAAATTTATTTTTTTTGAAAAATGATGCCTGTATTTTGAAAAATGTATTCGCCCGCGCTATCTGTCAGTTAGGGGAGAACGTACATGGAAGTCGCTTACCATCTATTGGCTGACATCTGAATCACATTTATCTCTGCATGTCGTTTAAATTAAATGTACGCGTACAATTCTTTATTATTATTATGTTGAAATCCTTGCAGATAGGCTCCAAGCCAGGTTGCAAGGTCTTCAGCATTTTTCTGAGAAACAATTAACTCCAACCTTCTCTTCTACCGCCAATATGTACAAATATTAGATATCCATAGCAAGTTTTACAAAGAAAAGAAGCGGAAAGCACAACAATGACACATTTGGCGAACACGACTGTCCAGAATCCGATTGAGATCCACGGATTGACGACTGAAAAAGAAGTTACATCTTCGAAGAAAATCTTATTACCATCGTTCAACGCGATCGTAGCTGAATGACCAGATGATAAACGGAGGAAATAATTGTCATCGTATTTCGATTTTATCTTTCAAGACAGTTAATTTCAGTTTGCAGAAAGTGACACGGAACAAATATTTAAAAATGGGACAAACCTTATTTATTTATTGACACATTTTAGAACCCTCGGCGATATCTTTTTCGGTTTTGGATAACAATCGATCCTCTACTGTGGATATTTGATAACCTACCCCACAAACACAAGATGAAAGATATACTTTCTACAAAAAGTAAATGAATCGGGGGTCGAATTGAGTGCTAAAAAAATCTTCAGTCTATTTTAGTTCAAAAGATCTTAAGAAATTATACACTCCGCAACTTAGTTAATTTCACCCGAAACGAAAAGGAGAATCAACGTGGAAAATAATCTGCGTTGTTTAACTAAAATGAATGTACATACTTTCGGTCCGGTTTCGATAAATTCGCATGATGATGTAATCACATTGAAACTGGCTGTACCACAGTCCTCATTTCAACTGCGCTATCCTCAAAGTTACTCTTTTTGGTTAAACGATCACGCTATGCGTAGTCACGTTATTATTAGTGGTAGTATTGCTAATACTGCTATGATCGTTTTGGTCATATTGAACTTAGGCCCCCACCGGGAATCGAACCAGGGACCGCTTTCACCGAAATCGAACGCATTGCCCACTTAGCTATCCGGGAGCCCTCTGGTTATGATTATAACTACATCAGATTACTTAAATAATTTCTGCTATTTATTGATTAGGCTACAGAAATACGAAGGTAGACAAACATTTCAAGGATTAAGGTAAAGGTGTTAACTTTTGCACGATGAAGTCGTGCGAATGAATCCCAAGGAATAACAAATGTGAAAAATAGCGACATGACTGAGACTCAAACCAAGGTCTCCTACATTCCGTGCCTACTAAGAATACCTGACGGAAAAGGGGAGACCTGGGTTCGAGTACCAGTCATGTTATTTTTGACACTTGCTTTTCGTTGAGACAAAAATTTCACAGAAACGCACGACCTTAAGTATTAAAACCAAACTCCAAGATCAGAGACAGATATAGATCTCACTGATAGCTGCGTGTCGATAAAAATGCACACGCGAACGGAATATGTTACATATTTATGTGGTTGAGAAGGATCTTTTAAGTTTATGTCATCACAAACATTTAGAGAAAGCTCTCGCTTCGCAAGTATCTTCATATGCATAGATCAACAAACGTGAGCCAACGTAAAAGAGTAAATGTTAATAAAAACCTCGTTTCTTTGACCTCCTTATAAAAACTTCGATTATTTTAGTTTCCTTCCTCGAAAATATTCTCAACCCTTTCCGCATCTACACCAAAACGGCACCATATGTTCATGTTTCTGCCGCTTCCCTTCGCCTCTAACCGCACCAACCCGCGCCCTGTCTCCTCTTCTCTTCCGCTTAACGTTCCGACAACACAGCCGGAGCTCTGACCCTGCATTATTCTCACCCAGCCGACCTGGTTTCAATCCACTTTTACAATTCCTTTCTACGGTCGTCAAAAGGTGCATTGGAATACGCCGGATTCCTCGGGGAATTGAACTGGAAGCCTCACGCTCGAAGGCCTGTAGACAAGGTTGGGATCGGTTTGACTACTGAATTTCACCAGTTGTGCATTTTTAGACATATGGGGATCTAGTGGAATCAATGTTTTTCGAAAGCGATCGCAGTCAAGAATGATTCGCCCTTCTCGGCATAAACTCGTGGACAAATTTGCTTCATTAATGTTGACCGACTCTTGATTTCCCTTTGTTTGTGCCAACCGCGTTTACGAGCGATTTTCAATGCCATGACTTACTTTCGGAGAATCGTAGTTAGCGGATTATTTTCCATTCTGTTTGCAAGAGGGTTAATAATTTAATAAAATAACCGATACAATTTTCGTTGGGGATATTTTGTTTTTTTTGCTACCCCTGATTATTGTTATTAATATTATCATTATATAGTCAGAAGCTGAAACCGGCCAATCTCTGAATAAAATGTGGGCTAATTAAGACATAATTTCCTGGATATGACAAATATCCACATAACTACGACTTACCCCGAAAATTTATCTTCATACATTTATAAACATGTATTCATTTGATTCCAGTTAATAGGATATGAATCGTCATTATTTCGTTACCTCTAGTTTTGAAATACCGTTGTTTTATTAGGATACAATAGTAAATGCTATTGCGTGAGATGTATAATACGACTCCGAGAGTAAGAGAAGACTAAAATATAATTTAAATAACCCGAAACCTATTATTTAAGAGAGGAAACCATAAAAACACCTACGAAACATTCGGAAGTTAATTCTCCCAGAGATGCAATTTGCTCATGCTAAAAGAGTCCATAAAGTTACTAGATAACACCCCGAATCGGAGGTATGTTTCCTCTTCTACCATTTCACAAAGAGCACACATGAAAGTAAGGTTGGTTCAACATACAACGAACGGATTCGGAATCTTTTTTGCGTCATCCACCAGAGGCTGAATTACGCAAGCAGTTCAAATGACTCTTTCCGTCAAATTAAACTATCTTCTACACCTGACCTATTTCTCTCCGCGCGACCCCTTTGAGAAGCATTGCACAAAAAAAAGAAGGGAGCGACTCGCAAAGAAGTTTTCTTTCCAGTTTTATTTTCACCTTTTTTCGGGACGAGTGCTCGGTTCGATACGTTACCGCCGCAAAACTGCAGGAGTTTTAAAAGTGGGATTTCGCATCCTGGGATACTGACAAATTTCCTGGAAATGCCTTCGGAACTTCGCTTCATCGGTCATTTTCGGGAGAGAATTGTCGTATTTAATTCCGAGACGTAAAAGGAGAGAAGTGTTTGGGCTCTTTTAAGAAAAAAGGGAATTGGCAGCAATGGCGCGTCTGCTCAACCTAGCCAAGTGTCGCTTCAAACGAAAGAGTTTGTGAAAACAGAAACAAATGCCCCAAGTTTGGGGTATCGTTGCTCGATGCGCCTGAATCCGCTTTCGAAGGATTATCAAAATAGACAGAAAAGGACGTTTAGATTAATGAAATGTGGCGAAGCGTTAAATCCGATGAAACATTTCTTTTTTTAGTGATTGCTCAAGACTGAGGTTTCCGCAATTGAACAAGGTCTTCTCCATTATAAATACGCCATGACGTTTCTCTTTCCCCGCCAGATAATTACATACCAAATTGGTCTTAAAAATTAATGTAACTTTATAGAATTTCCTTAACCTTAAATTTCCTGCGTTTTTTTCCGTAAACCAATAGCTTTGCAGTGACCTCGTACTTTCATCTCTGTCATTGACTGTTTATCTTTAGGCATTCTATATGTTTTTAAAATTTTTATGCATTTTATTTTCTATATAAAAGTTTTCTATCTTTCAGTAGGTTAATGTGCCTTAATACTCCCTCCTCAACGTCATTTCTTTTGCTTCCTGATAACTTATCCCATCCCCTATGTCATCTAATGACTATTGTCTTCGATTTCCCCTCTGCTTTTTCCCTTGCATTCTTCCCTCAATTACATTCTTTAGCAATCCCTCTCCTCTCAAAATTTCACCAACCGATTTCTTCTGTCGACGCTTAATTATTTCAAATTAAAACTCTCTCCTCCCCGACCATCTCTAATACCTTTGTGTTGGTTTTTCTATCAACTTACCCTTTCCATTCTACGCGATACACACATCTCGAAGGCCTAAAATCTTCAGATGTATTCCTTTTGTAAGGACCACGTATCACCTATACAGCAAAACACTCTACACCATTGATTTTACCACTCATTTCTTGATTCCTCAATTTTACATATTCGGGGGCTATGTATTATCTAATCATAGTATATGTACTGTATCGACCACTCTAGTTTTCCTCGCCCCTCCATTTAATGGTGTTTTCCTACCTGGGATAATTTTTCCTAACTAAATATTACGTTTTTTCCCGATTTTTATCAATTTATTAGAGCTATCTCCCGGAAAATGGAAGGGTTCTTGTCCCGGCGTTGTCAGACCTCTCCCAAATCCGTATTTCCTAGGTAATCATCCCATCTAATTCACCGCAACTTCCGTACATACGAGAGATCCGTTAGGATGTGCCGCTCGGTTCGATTGGATGGAACCAATTCAAAATTTCGAAGAGAGGGACCGTTGGCCGGGTCGATGGAGTCCGTCCGCTTGATTATGATAAACTGCGACAAGGAGCAGCAGAAAAAACGGAACACAAAAAACTGACGTCTCGATGATGTCATTGAGTCCCTCCCACTCCCCCCTTTCGAATTTTTTACGCATCTGAAAAAATTACCCTCATAACTTGACGTTGGGATGGTGGATTCGAATTCGGAATCGTGGACAAACTACCAATCATTCAAAAGAGGTCCTTCGCTTCCTTCGTTCATAAAGGCGCTCCTTAATTCCCTCCGTCCTTCGCCTTCCTGTCCCTCTCCACTCTTTCCATTCCGTCCCAAAATGAATTAAGTTCCCGACGAAAGATCCTATTTACCCTCCCAAAAAGTCTCCAACATCGGTCGATTCGAATTAGTTTGATTAGCCTTATTTGAGAGGATTCCTCCTTCAATTCTGAGCGTGGAACTCCAAAACAGAGGAGGAAGTGCTAAGTTGTTACCTATTGGTCTCCTTTAATATAAAAATAAAGTTAGTACTGCTGTATAAAGATAAAGGGGAACATATTCATATAAATTGCGAAAACATTACTCTGAGGCATGTTTTAGTCAAAGAAGATATTAATTAAAGGAATAACAAGTGTGAAAAATAGCGACATGACTGGAACTCGAACCCAGGTCTCCCACTTTCCGGGCAGGTATTCTAATGTAATCGTATGTTAAAATACCTGCCCGGAAAGTGTATGACCTGGGTTCGAGTCCCAGTCATATCGCTATTTTTCACACTTGTTATTCCTTTGGGATCAGCCTTACGACTTCATCGCGCAAAGAAGTTAACCTTTCCTTAATCCTTAAGATATTAACTAATTGAACTAGACGTTTTCTTGGTTTCTATATACTAAATATCTTCTTTAGTTGTCAGCTTTTGCAGGTCCATGGATGTCATTATTCCAGCCAATTCTATCCTCTGTCCTTCTCTTCATTTCTGCTTATCCATTTCCTTCCTTTAAACTGTCGATCTTCAATCTTCTCTTTCCTTTTTACCTTTCCCTTTACTGTTCCTTCTAACACATCTCACAGCAAGCACTTTCTCCTTAATAAATGTCCAATCCAGTTCCTTTTTCTTTTATACAATCGATCATCACTGGCTGGACTTCGTGGAAAGACATAATGAACTGAGAGAAAAACACTACTTTCCACATCAGATATAATTCAACGACCGGTTTCGGCTAAAATGCCATCATCAGGTGATGATGGGATTTTAGTAGGCATTACTAAGTATTATGGCATTACAGCTGAATTATATTATATGTGTAATTTGTAAAATTACGTATCTCAGCTTTTTTCCTTTGATTGATTAATTTAACCAATTTTCTTTCTTCTCTCAGAACTCTCCTTAGAACCTCCAGAACCTAACTAACTAGCGCTAAAGAATTACATATAATTTGACTCGCAGCCCAATCACTCACTAAACACCGAAGTACTAGAAATAAATTGAGCCAACTCTCAAAAAAATTATCTGCTTATAGAGAAAACAAAGCATGAAATTAATAATAGTTTAATAACTCCAACAGTTTTTAAAATAATGCAATTTAAAACAAATTAATTCGCCTAGTCTCATGAAAACCGTCAATTTTCAATCCTCCGTCAAGACAAATGCTTTGACACTTAGAAAAAGAAGAGAATTCGTTTGAAACGGAATCATCATCGTCAACCGAAAGGCGATTTCTGTGCGACCTGGACATATAAATACACGCTGACATTGCAAAAAGCATAATATTCACCGACCGCGGTGGACACCCTCCCGAAATAGCGTGCTAGCGCTCCAACCTCAAGGTTCCGGGTTCGAATCCCGGCTAGTCGGATTTTTCCGGTTGGGGAATGGTCTCGTGTGATCGTCCTTTGTTACTGTTTGAAGCCCACCAATGTAATGGTCCAGTAAATGGATGTTAGTGTTTGTTTGGCATAGGGATATAAATAAAAATTATTTCTAGTGAGCAACAACATTCGTGATATTTTATTTATCTTAAACATAACAATCCTTAGCAGAATCCGAGAAACAGCGCAATAAATCTTCGTTGGGAGAACTGCGTCAACAAAATTACTAGTCAGCTGAAGTATCCCTGTAATTTCTTACGACAATGTAGTAGTACGCGATACAGACTGACTGTGTTACAACCAATTAGTTCTATGGAAGGGTCAAAAATCTCAGACGTCAAGGCGGTCAGTGCTGCCATCTGTGAGCTTTTCCCGTTGCATCCACAACGACTCCTTTGTGTCCTTCGTGGGAGATTCATTCATTCATTCGGAACGCGGCTGGAAGAAAAATCCCGGCGGAGGAGGCAACGCCCTCCCCACAGACCTTATCTCCCCTCTCTTCGGCCTTTCATCCATTTTTTCGAACGAAACTACTTCCGGTCCGACCTCCGAAGTCATCCATCCACGCCTGTTATAAAAATCTCGGGTTTCATTCACACGTAATCTCCGAGAGAGATATTTTCCCGGAAGAATGTGCGGCTGACATGGATTGGTTCGTTAGCCGTGAAACCAACGCTCACGCCTTCACGAAAACGTGCGAGGAGGAAACATCACGACGAAGGCTGCAGTCGTGACACAGTGCGAGATTTTCTTCCGAGTGGAAAGTTGTAATTTTCGGCAATTTCATCGCGATTTAGAATGGCAAGGAAGTTGGGGAATATGGAAATGTATAGAACCTTGAGAATTTTGAAACAGGTAACAGAAATGTTTAAGCATATCTGTGTCAGTGGAGGATGACTTTTTAACTAAGATTAAGATTTCTTGTGATCATCTACATCTACATAAGTACCCTGTAAGCCACCTTTCGACGTGTGGCAGAGGAAAGTGATATGGTGACGTGCTATAAGTGCAAACTGATAGCGAAGTAATTCTACGAAAATTATTCATTTTATTATTTTGCAACAAAAGGTATTTTTAATTGTTAAACGCACAGAATTAAGACCGTGGGATTAATTTTACTATTACTACTATACTAATTTAAGTTAAGTACATAAAGAAAATTGTTCTAAATCCCCAATTTTCTAGATATTAAATCTGGAGGGTCGAATCACCGAAGTAACTGAAAGATTACACACCTTAATTAATGACGATAAAAAATACGAATCGAGTATAACATTAGAGCTTGATTAGGTAGAAAAAAATCATGAAAATGAATGATTAAACGTTTGAATAATACTGAGATTGCGAATAATGAGCCAATCCTTAAATCCAACCTAGACATGTATTTTTAAGTACTACTGATGATAAAAGACTCCTTAAATAACCTTATGTCATAGGTGATGACCCTGTAGCCATTTCTTCATTCCCTGAGACTCACTTAAGGTTTTTATTAATTTGATTTTCAGTCACGCTAATGAAGCCAAATGAAAGTAAAATTGAAAATATTCTCTTTAAGTTCAGTTGGCAAATAATTATGTTTCCTGATGGTTTCACGAGCGACGGAATGGTTTTATAAGTGGCCTGAATGTTAACGATGCCCAGATCGAAAAAGATCGAAAAGACCCCCATCCTATGCGAATGTTCACATATACATATCTACACGCATTGTTTACATGTACATATCTTTACACAATTGTTTTTGTTAGGAAAAGTAGAAGAAAATTCCTTTCAAACTTTATTTCCTAGCTATGGAGTACAACTAGATACTAGTACCAATGCGGACAGTCGTTTTTAATATTATTTAGTGACTCATATCCGATGAAAGAAGAAGGATATTTATCTCCAAAAGGAATAGAGCAACAGGAATTTATTTAACAAAATTAGTAACTTGATACTTATATTCAATAAAACTGATGAATAAGACCACTACATAATCATTAGTACACTAGTTGCGTTATAAATGTAACGAAGATGTTGCCACTCTGACAACGAGCGCTACAGAGCACTAAGGATGCTAAAGCAGAGACAACCTTTTGTTCTCTGCGGAACACTTAAATATCAACTCAAGTTATGTGAAATACAAATTTTTTTTGAAAGTTCCAGTCTAAATTCAAGAGAGAAAGAAGATAGCGTCAATTGCAGGGTACATATGGTGCTTGTTAACACGAGCTCTCGTAAAAGAGAAAAATATAACGGATAAGTCATGTGTAATCAAAAAAATATCCCTGGATATTACTCAGCACGCTGGTTGGGAAGGGCTAAGGAAGCAAGGGAACACTTTCGTATGGAAAAGGGTTAAGGTGAGTTGGGACGTAAATGTGCGCACCTAAGAAAACTCAAAGGGAGAAACGGACCCGAAAAATCCTGACAGGACCGGGATTCTAACCTGAATATCCAAATGCTGGTCTCTTGATCTATATATACATTGAGGTTAGATAGAAGAGAGGTCAACTTGGCCTAACCTCGCCTTAATTAAGAGTTTATGCATTCAATCTACTAAGCTATATCGTTAGAACTGGCCGGATTAAGTTCAGGCAGAATAGTTCTGGCTGGATAGCTAAATGGATAAAGCAACCGACCAGCAATTGGAGATCCGGGTTCTAGTCTCAGTCTTGTCAGAGTTTTTACATATCAATTTTTCTTTGGATCTCTACCGTATTTTAAGCAGAAGGATTTCGAGCAATGTTTCATGAATATTAGTCACACATATGCATAGCTTATTAATTATTCATTATGTAAATAAATGATTATGAATATTCATGTCATATTGAGACATTAAATATAAAAGAAGGAAGAAAACGTTGGTAGGTCAAGACAGGAAGAGATTCACTAACTAAATCAGACGTTCACGGTCAAACTATCCTTTAGCTTGGAAGGTGATGCTCCAAGATTCAACAAAATACAACGGAAAGATTCAACGAAATACAATGCAAACAATAAGAGAAATAAACCAGCGAATTCAAATAATAACACACGCGGTAGAAATAACTCTTCCCACACCCGAACGTAACCCCTGCGATGACTTGCCATTCCGATAATTATCACGAAAAACGTTCCGTAACACTAGTGAGTGAAATGCACTTTCAATTTCCACTTATTTATGCAACGACGAACCGGGATCAACAAACAGTACTTCCACTGTGCGACACATTTACTTAGCAAAACAGCATGCAGAGAGCCAGTAGGTCATAAAAATTCTCCAGTGGAGCTGGCATGCAGAGATGAACGGGAAACATCAAACGGGAAAGAGTAAACAAGAAGAGTTTCGCGTAGAGAGTGAAAGACAAACACAGGAACATTCGCAAAGAGTCTGAAGAGGAAGAAAAAAAAAAACAAATCCGTGAAACACTTGCCCGAGAACCACAAGGAGGGCCAGTTCATCCCCGGCTCTTCGATTGTCACTTTATAAAAAGCCTGCAGTCGCCACACCGACCGGTAGACGAATGTGAGGTTTTTTCGACGCGTAATGAAAAGCCGTGAAATCCTCCATCTTGCACGCTCGCGGGGTTCCAGCGGTCAACATTTTCCAGAGAGTGGACGCTAAAATCGCGGAGCGTATCCAGGCAACAGTTATGTTTATCGAAATCCCCCGACGGCCATGCATTCGCGGCTCGGCTAATTGCCCGCGATCTGACGCAAGAATCATGTCAGTGTGTCGAATTGGAAAAGCACTTCGTTAAGAATGCTCATGACCGTTAACTCGGACTCTCGTAGATCCTGATCTGATTACCGAGCGGATTTTCATTCTAGGCACAGATAATGCTTTTTCTATAAACTTTAACGGGATATTTTCCCACTAAGGTATTAAAGCTCAAGGAGTTTTTAAAATACTAGGAATATTTTTATGGCATTCATCTGTTCTTATGTTTTTATGGCCTTCATCTGGAGATGTTATACTGGCGGATCGTACACCATATTCCGGGTTTGAATCCCGTTAACGACACTGGAACTCCCACAAAAAATTTAATCCAGGAGCGGTTTACTTAGATAGGTCTTGTTCTTAGTTACAGCGAGCCACCGTCAAAGCTATTCTGCAAAGGATTACGTGACGCGATAAATAAATTTGGACTCACTAGTTTTCGCATTATAAATTTTACAGAATGAACGGTAGCCAGACAGAGCGATATTTTCAAACTTTGAAAATGTTAGTATGGCTCTCGAAGAAAAGCTTTTCGAAATTTTAAGTTTTACAACAGTGAAGATTATTTTTTATATTTCTCGAATAATTTAATATTTACTTGTTTTAAGACAATTTCCCATCCAAAGGATTTTTATCAAAAGGAGGACACTTACTACGTACTTTATCGCTAACTCCCAGAAACAATAGTTAAAATACAGCCACAAAATAGTATGAGACAAAAAATAATAAAAGAGGACGAAAAATTGATAAGTTTCTAACTCTGGGAAAATTATAAGAATTAACACATGTTATGTTATCTGATAACCATAAAGCGATTATTCAAAAAAGACGTCCAATAAACGAAAAAAAACCTGTACCGGTGAAAATTCATGCATACTGTGAATATGTTTGTTATTGTTATCGCAAGTGAGTAATAGTCGTAATTATAAGAGTTTATTTACTTTCTTGCTTCCCTAAAACTATTTAATAAAATTGTGATGGAAGCAATAGAGAGACCCTAGAGACAGGAAGCTTTATTTCCGAAATATGCGTTGGGAGATTCCCAGAAATCGGTAATCCGGAACTTCCCGTTGGCCTCTAAACGCGATTTTCACCTACCAACATACGGCTTACGGAAGGTTTTAAATTTCTAACTCTAATCCTCATGAAAATTTATGGAAAATTTGTGATCGCTTAAGAAATGATTCGAATAGCGGCTGACCATAGTCATACATCGGATTATACTCGTACTTCTCTAGCCCCTTCCATACTCATCAAACAATATCGCACCGCGAATCGGGACTATTTAAGAGCCTTTCCAGAGTAAATATAGATGAACGACGGGATATATCCATGAATCCCATGCTGTTTAACGAAAGTATGTACACTCAAAGTTTCTCGCAACGTGAACACGAAGATATCAAAGGGTCAACGTCCTAAGGAAGTTTCCCTCAGAGTTCTGCCCACGACGTAGGCTGCTGCCCTCAACTTTTCCCTCACATTTCCAGAAACCCGAGGTGAGTTTGCGTGCAAATAATATATTCCAAACCCGTGACATTTCCCGCATCGGGATAAAGATAGAGACGGATGAATTCCGAGAAACACCTAACACGACGTCCCTTATCTGCCTATTGATAAATGGGAAGAAGCGAAACGAAAAACGAGACTTGCCTAGCTGAAGGCAATTCTGCGGAGGGATTCTATTTATTTATTATCGCCCCCTTTCACCTCTTATCATCCTTCTTGCGCCTTTAGAGAAAAAGCGACAAGATTCTATCGTGGACAAAAAGCAGATATTTCTACAAAACGAGAGTATATCTCATTGCCTAACTTTAACTTGTGTATCCGTTAATTCTTCTTTCCGAAAACGGGTTGAATCCTCAATTAGCCCACTCTTATCATCCGAAAGATTAGGAGATGGAATAAGGGTTACTAGGCAAGATGAGGAGTGAGGTAATTTCTCTTTGCTTTCGTCAATGGGCCAGAACGCTATAAGGGGAAGTTCACGTTCACAAGTTCAGCAAAATTATCCTATGAAGAAACTTTTCACAGTATTCGATAGGAAGTAGATCTTGTTGTCCCGGGATCCCGCTTTCCCGGAATCCAGCGGGCAAAGCCAATCTCCCGTTTCCCGGGAAAGTCAATGTTTTCCCGGGAAGTTCCATTTTTTCCCTTCTGGTAAGTTCAAGTCCCTTCTGAGTATTCTTCCACGTCCGTAGAAGCTAAAGAACATTCTCCTTAGCTGACCTTTTCTTTACTAACTAGGGAGTGATAAAAATTGATGCCATAACTAAGAATCACTCATACCTCAGTAGCCTCCACACTCGCAAACAGACTGAGAAAAACGTGAATGAAAGATATAACTATACCCAGAGGGAAGAATAAAAATATTCCTTCGACCGAAATATGGTAGATATAATAAATATCAACGTATATATTTTAGAAAATTTTTGACAATATTCGTTCATACCTCATTATCTGTCCTATTACCAAAGGCATGAAAAAAGCTTACTCAAAAGTAAATAAAATATACATTTTCCTCCACCGAGCGCCCATTATCCTACTTGGACAGGTAAATGGGGTAATTTCGGAGGAACTTTTGAAGGATGCTTTGAATGATATGAAGGGATGACTATGAGATAAGGATTAGATTAGCGAATAATCTCCGGGATAAAGGAAATTTCTTTTTTTTTGCCGCGGAATCAGAAAGTGGAAACGTAAGCTACAAAAAGGGAAGCATGCGGTGAAAGGTAGGACCGAGATGATAACTTTGGGGACCCATATGCAAATCCGATTTCGAGGATACCTCAGTGGGAGAAAATTGCAATTCTAGAGGGGCCTCTGGCGTTGAGTGTCTCTTTTTCTCTTTACAGATCACGCAGCATACAAACAGAAGGATATTTACATTTATTTTCAAGATTTAAAGCTCTGGACATTTCTAACATTCGAGATTTCTCAGCTAATTAGGGCTTCACACCGTTTGACCTGAGGGATGTCCAAGATTTTCCCTTCCCCCGGTCGCATTTACATCTATAAAGGCAGGACGCAGATACGGTATTTTTTTTATATTTAAAGACTGGTTCCTAGTAAAAGACAGTTCTTTTTATATCTTATTTCTTTCAATGCGAGCGTAGTAACAGTCTGATCACAGTAACACCCCACCAAATTCTACTTTTTCCTACGTATCCGTCATGGAACTATAAGAAAGAAAATTGCATAACATTTTCAAGAAGGATTTAGGTATGGGGCCGCACGAAATAAGACAAGGAGCGGTTTGTGGGTTTATAATTAATTAGATGAGGGCCTCATCCATTTTGGAAGCCTCAATAGGATTCTGCTTTGGAACTACAATACCATACTTTTTCAAATATCTCAGAAGCGCTGGGCGTACACGGGTTTCTTTTCATCTTTCAAGAAAGAAATTTAAATTTACCGAATAATTCTACATATTCACATTATATTAATTATCTATATTCTAATTATGTATATTTTTTAAATTCCTTCCAGATCGCCGGTTCACAATTCTGGAACTCTCTACCTCACTTTATAAAACATTCTAGCTTGGTGCGAGTATTTAAAGAAAAATTATTGAATCATCTTTTAATTCCAAATGTAAAAAAAAAGTTTTTTTTTGTATTTTATACTGATTTTTATTTCTTCTTCTGTATTTTATATTGACGTCTATTGCTGCTGAGCAATTTTTTGAGTGTATTTTTTGTATTTTTTCTGCTCCATGGAAAGATCCCAGAGCAAATTAAAAATTATCATTACATTCATAGAATCACACAATTTATTTCTCTCACTAACGTAAATTCATTACCCATTTTCCATTGTAACTGATAGAAATATAATTTGAAATTCGATATTATATTCTAGCCACAATTAAGCGGCCGAGTTTTTAATTTGATGAATTGTTATGTATTTTTACACTTTACGGCATTTACTTTTATACTCTAATTTTTCGAAATGGGACCCTTGATCTGATCTTAGCGCTCCAGGCTTCTAATATCCTCAATCCTCTCAGGAGAACACCGTAACTTTCAACAAAAAAGACATTTTCGGGCTACAGCCAACACGGCGACCCGAAACGAAAGACAGAGCCGAAGGCTAACGTCTTTTGTCTATCCCGCAATGTTGTAAATATCTTCCCTCTTCCCTTTCCCTTGTGATCGACAGTAATGGCGCACCAAACTAACTCCCTCTATTCTTTCAACGCCGCTGAACGGTACGTCTAGTCGAGAAAAATAAGGAAAAAATGTCTGTTAACCCGATATGAGGGAGGAAGGGGGGATTCAAAGGAAGGAAGCCGTCAACCTCCGAGGCTCGTCTTATCCCGTCTTATCTTGTTTTCGGAGACGTTTCACGTGCGCCGACTCAGCTTCCCCTTTCTCCAAGATTCCTCTCCATCTTCATTTTTTTAGTCCCGATGCCACAGCTACTGACGGAGTCTCAACAAGCGCGTGCGTGTTCACTTGTCGCCTTCCGAGATGAATTATGGGTGACGATTATCCTTCTTGGGTAACGTCAACAGCATCTCATCCGGCCAATTACGACAAATGAGGGCGGTCTTGAAAAGGCCGGTTTTTTTGTACCGACGCCGAGTCTCTTTAAGTGGAGTGCTTCTCGATCTGAGGGTCGCTGAGGATTATAAGTTGTCGCTCTACTCGCGCGAATGACTAACGGGTGTGAACACAACGCCATAAACTAATGTTTGTCGTCGCGCAATTATTAATCCCTCTAGTTCTCCCGCTTTCTCTATCGCCGTCGGCGGAGAAACGAACGGATCTAGAGGGCTAATCTCTCATCGCATGCGACTTTCAATCTCGTTAGCAGCGGCACGGGCACCTTTTCTATTTGACCGCAGAAAAATGTTATCCATCTGATTTTATTGAATGGGAGACGTTTTACAAATTAAGTCTTTCCTAAGGGTAATTGGTAAATCAGAAGCACGCTAACAGGAGTACAGTTCTACATGAATCAAGTCAGATGTCAAAATTTTGATATGAAATGTTTCGAAGAAACAGCAATGAAACTATACATAACAGTCTTATGAAACTATACTTAAAGTTATCAATTCTTGAACGATCATAAGTTCTCTAATCCTTTGTTCTAGATAGTTGGCGACTAAACTATTCAGTATTAAATGACAAAACTTATACAAATCGTTTTATCATCACATACTGGATGATCATACAATTCCACCAAGTATCGTTTGATAACATTCATTTTAAATATAAACTACTGCTATGCCTCACTGAAAATTTTAGATACAAGATTCTTGCTACGCATCAACTTACTTTGTTATTCAATAGTAATGAGTGTAATTACAACTTAATATTCTCTCGTAGATGCTATGCCAAAGTTACTAATCTGACGAAACCGGTTATATACGAGAAGAAGCATGTACTCCTCTAAAAAGGATACGCTCATTTGGAAGAAACACGTGGAAAGATATTTGGATTTCAAGGTCAAAGGTTAAATAATAAAATATAAAATACAATACAAAAACGTAAAAGCACCATATGATGTATGCACATACATATCTCGGCTGACGATAATGTTTCGTTCCGGCATAATCCTTGTTGTCCCAAACACGATATCACATTGGGTCCTACATCATTTCGTGATTTTGCTTTCTTTTTTACGGTGTAGTATATATTTGATCATTTTAGCCTTAAAAGTCAAATATTTATTCACTTACATTTCTTCTATCAGCGCGTTTTCCTACAGAGATTTCATGCTTTTTCTCGAATGAGTGATTGGTTTCGTCTGATACTTAACTTTCGGTACAATTGTTTAAAATAACCGTAATCATCGGCTTTGCCACTCATCTATCCAGTTCCAGACACATCTGCAAGTCTCTCTCGGAGCAGAGATAAATTTTACGCGTCAAACTGAGAATTAAACTTAAAAATGGCTCGGGTAGTGTTGATTTGAAGGTTTTAAAACATCGCCCGATCACACAGCCCCACTTTGACTCCAGCCAAAACGCGTCGTAAAACATCCGCGCAAAACTGAGGAGACTGACTTACATGGGAGCGAAATATATCGAGGAATTTTTCAGGAGAACTACGTGAAGACGAAGAGAGCAATTTTCGGTGAGTGCTTCCCTGAGAGGAGAGATTCCCCGTTTTTCTTCAGAAGAACTGTCTCCTGCAGCAGACGCATCGCCAAAAAGAGGCGATTTAATTTAAAAGTCCGTAAAATGGTTAAGGATGAATATCTGGTTTACAAAATCGGTCTTCGGGTGACTACGAGGGAATATTTAACTCAGCTTTGCGAGAGATTGTTAAGATTCGCTCTTGATATCCTTTTAAACTAAAATCGAAAATAAAAAACCTTAAACATGGGAAGAAAACGGGGTTAGCTTCTTTGATTCGTTATTCGGATAAAAAATGTAAAATGTAAAACATGCGACGCGATTGATTAATTTACGATTCTTTGGCTATGTTTTGATGAAATAATGGTTCTTTCATAACAGTTTCCAAAGATATTTCAACATATATTACGAAAACGGTAATTAGTTCGAGAAAGAGATGGTGATAAATGCGATCCGAACAGGGAAGTAATACTCACAGAACGAGTTAAGGAAGGCGTATCAAAGAAGAACTAGGATATGTATTCACGAGAGCATCTCTGAAGGATATTACCCCATAATTTGATTTCGCGACACCATAGTAATTTGGCAGTGATGTGAATACCAGCACCAGCTGAACAAGGGTCGTGATGGGTGTTCACCCGGAATGCAAGGACGAGGCATCTGAAGACAGGCCAATTAAGTTGGCTTTCCTTAGAATGTAAATCATACTTAGATGATATTAGTAGTCATAAATATCACGACTTTATTTGGGGAAACTTTTAGTCTTACAAGACCACTCTCTTAGTCAATCCTTACACAATATACACGTAGCACAAAAAAAACAACACAGTTAAACGCAACACAATTAAATACAACACCAACAAACATTCCCTGAATAAGATTCAAACCCGGGACATCGGTGTTGCTGAACTAATAGGGTACCTAACCATTACACCTCCGAGTCCTACGAGATAATTATAATTATTTAGTTTTTCTAGGAATAAAACTTTCTACGAAATAACATCTGCAAAAAATAATCATGAATTAGATGTCTGTTAACCCGATATGAGGGAGGAAGGGGGGATTCAAAGGAAGGAAGCCGTCAACCTCCGAGGCTCGTCTTATCCCCTCTTATCTTGTTTTCGGAGACGTTTCACGTGCGCCGACTCAGCTTCCCCTTTCTCCAAGATTCCTCTCCATCTTCATTTTTTTAGTCCCGATGCCACAGCTACTGATGGAGTCTCAACAAGCGCGTGCGTGTTCACTTGTCGCCTTCCGAGATGAATTATGGGTGACGATTATCCTTCTTGGGTAACGTCAACAGCATCTCATCCGGCCAATTACGACAAATGAGGGCGGTCTTGAAAAGGCCGGTTTTTTTGTACCGACGCCGAGTCTCTTTAAGTGGAGTGCTTCTCGATCTGAGGGTCGCTGAGGATTATAAGTTGTCGCTCTACTCGCGCGAATGAATAAAGGGNGCGCGAAGATTCGGAAAATTTCTGCTCGCTTCCTAACTGATTCAATTCCCACGTGCCAACGTCTCTAATCGAATTTTAAAACAAGATTATCGATGTGTGAAAGATTAAGAGGAATTAGATCGGAAGTGAAGATGCTTCAAACGTGTGGATCTGAATATTCGCAACAGCGGAGATTTATTTCGCAAACGCAATTTACTTCAATGATTAAAGTGCATCTGTATATGTAAGGGAATGCACACAGTATATGTAACTCTGCACACAAGCGTTTATGTCGTGAATTCGGAAGGAGCAGCGCAAATTCTTCCATATCATAATAAATAACTTTAATAATACATGCAACAATATTTTATTATCCACATTATGTGTCTTTGTTTAATGTACATAATATATATTAACTTTTATATAACTGCTATATATTTCATGTTATATTTTCCTCTTTGTTAATAAATGTAAATGTGAACATTGTGTAATATTGATTTGCTCTGAATAATATTTCGAAATACTCCGTGTATTCGTGTCATCTTATGTTTGGTATTTTTGAGATCCTTTTATTTCTTATGTACATTCGAGCCGACTGAATACCTGTAATATAATGTTAAAAAATGTATTCATTCTTAGGTTGCTTGCCCCAGAACATAAATAAATTGTTATCATTAATATGCTTATCGTTGTTCCTATTCGATATTAAGACAGTTGAAGCCAAAGGAGTAGCAGTTCTTACGCTAACCCACCTTTGTGATCATACACTACAGGAAATTCTAATTCTTTTAGTTTAGATATATCTCATATACTTAAAGATGTTTCTTTGTAAAAATTAGGTCACTTGTTTTTCTGAAAAGGAACTAGTAAGAAACGGAGTACACGATACGATGCGGTCCCGGTTAAAAAAAATCGTGTATTTTTTAGTTTTCATCAGAGAAAGTGATGAAATTCCTAATCAGACTAAACCTTAACCTGGATAACATCTCCGATCTAAGGTGAGAGAGCGGATTCATCCTTTAGCGTTATCCCTTGTAGCGATTCTCGATAGCGACTTGCAATCACAGTTTTACCGTTCATTTCTTCGCAACTGTAATCCTTCATTCTATTTCGTATCAGAGAGTCCCATCTTCAATTCGAAATACTCGTCCTACACCTCTCCCTCTTTATTTCTCCTATCAAATGCGCACTACCCATGCAACAGCTCTCCACGCTCCGGATACCCGGGCGATGGCCTGAATTTCATGCTCAGGGACACGGCGGAAAACTACCATGGGTCCGACAGGAAAAAATGGGGAAATCAGATGACCGCCATCTTGGGGAGAAAGGTTGCGTGATGTACAGCCGGAATATGCGTCTCGTTCCAAAAGTGGAGATCGGAATATTTTCTGCAAGGTGGCAAAAACGGAATGTTCACGAAAAATCATCGAGGAGAAGAGATGCGATGGATGAACCGTTTTCTGGGGAAACGCTGTCCTGATGATAAAAGGAAAGTATATCAAGTAGTACGATTTAATATAAAAATGCCACGAAAATATAGACTGAAAATCGCTAAAAATTATTGAAAGAGATTTGCCTGTTTATAGTGTACGAAAATGAAACAAAGGCTGAAAGGAAGACAAAAAAGCAAAATGAAGGAAGAGGTTAACGTTGAAAATAAAGGTTTTAAAGACAAAAAATGAATCAAAAGTAAAAATGGGGGAAAGCATGTGGGCGAGAGAGAGGAAGCAGTGGCTGGAGGACAGAAAATGTATGGGATTTTTATGAAAACTATATAAAATATTATATAAATAAAAAAATGTTGAAATTTGATTACAAATTTATGATTTTGCATCGCAGTTAATTTCCTAGTACGCGGATGTTGAGAAATTATTCCATTTCGAACTCAATCACTCCCATATATACTACCATCACTCCCGTCCTCACCAATAAACATTTATTCAGTCACTCTTTTCAAAGATATTGCACTTTTCGCAAAAATAATCCTTACAGATTAAAAACAATCCTTATTACAAAAAACGGGACGAACATTATACAAAACGATAGGCAACAAAAACAATTCCAATTTAATTACTCTGTAACCTAATGAAGCATCATAACTTCAGCAGGAATAAGAAAATAAACAAGAAAGCTATTCCATTTAGCACTCTTAAACTCATGTCTTCTTAAAAAGTCTCCTCTCAGAAGTTCTTTCAATAAAACACACACAAAATTGGTCTTTACTTCATTCACTAAACTACTTCGACATATCTGATGACCAAAGAGAATTACGAGAAAAACTACATTTAAAACCCATCGAGTAATGACGAAAAAACACTTTGAACTCTCAATGATTTTTCATATATTTCCCACTGAATAAGGCAAAAGAGGATGACAGCAACGACAATCCAAACGTTGATTCAACACAAATGGTAAACCCTCCTTTTGGAAGGCATGAGGGAGGATTCACTATGGCTACTTCATCCTTTTCACAGCAGGTGGCTGTAGAGTAGTTCCTTGAAAGCCTTCGAAAAAGGAACCCCCGAAACTCGATTAGGCCGTGGATTGTACGAGGTAGTAAAGAAAAGAATGCGACGTTTACGTCCAAAAATAAAACCCAATCTTCGAGAGCCATAGTTTTAGTGAGGCTTCTGAGAGGATCAATTCAGGCAAACAAAACAAGCATTATTTCTAATTGAAGATTTATGCCACATTGCTGAGATTGTCGGTCATAACTGGAAGAGAATTACCGTTATGTCAAATTCAGGAATATCCACGTTTGAGTGTGAGATTCGTCATAATGTTACACGTGGATTGACAGAAAAGTTTTTGCCGAAGAGATATATTGTCAGGTGATGTAATATAGTTATTGATACGTATGGTTTTACGAGTTATTTCTAAAATACCAATAAAATATGAACAGCTTGAAGAACGTGTAACTAAAACGCTTGAGAATGATAGTTTTAGGAAGGAATATTTGAGTAACTTAAAATTATATGAGAGCAAAACATTATAGAAATGTGAATACACATATTTATGGTATATTATTTATGTTCTTAAAGAAATGAACGTTTTATAGCATTAGAAGTTTATAAAACACTCCAAATATCGCTATACCATGCGCCATTAGCGGTTCGCAGGGTTTAAATGTAAATGCCGGCGGTTTGCGTCTTTCCCTGTGAGACTGAAGCAGGAAACAAGGGAAAAGAAATGGATTAATCGGCCTTCTAGGAATTACCTATGTGATTAGTGATGTGTGCTAGGCTATTCCTGGAAGGCCAGCTAATTAGTTTCCTTTCCCTTGTTTTCTGTTTTGGTCTCAGAGGAAAAGACGCGAAATGCCGGCATCTCTTGGAATGATTTCAAGTAAGAACTTTCTCTCTCTGAAAAGTGGAATCTATGGGATATACACGAATTATTTATTAGGAAAAAAATATTTTCTTTTTTCAGAATTTCGACTCAATTTTTCGGAGTTTACCCTCCTTGGATTTTCACGCTGTGTATATTTCCTCCTTGATTGATTCCATTCGAAGCCATCAGGGTGTGGGCTTCCTTCCTTTAAAGCGCGAAGATTCGGAAAATTTCTGCTCGCTTCCTAACTGATTCAATTCCCACGTGCCAACGTCTCTAATCGAATTTTAAAACAAGATTATCGATGTGTGAAAGATTAAGAGGAATTAGATCGGAAGTGAAGATGCTTCAAACGTGTGGATCTGAATATTCGCAACAGCGGAGATTTATTTCGCAAACGCAATTTACTTCAATGATTAAAGTGCATCTGTATATGTAAGGGAATGCACACAGTATATGTAACTCTGCACACAAGCGTTTATGTCGTGAATTCGGAAGGAGCAGCGCAAATTCTTCCATATCATAATAAATAACTTTAATAATACATGCAACAATATTTTATTATCCACATTATGTGTCTTTGTTTAATGTACATAATATATATTAACTTTTATATAACTGCTATATATTTCATGTTATATTTTCCTCTTTGTTAATAAATGTAAATGTGAACATTGTGTAATATTGATTTGCTCTGAATAATATTTCGAAATACTCCGTGTATTCGTGTCATCTTATGTTTGGTATTTTTGAGATCCTTTTATTTCTTATGTACATTCGAGCCGACTGAATACCTGTAATATAATGTTAAAAAATGTATTCANATTATTTATTAGGAAAAAAATATTTTCTTTTTTCAGTAGGACAATTTGCCGCTACATTTCCGCCGTCAAGTACTTTTAATAATAATAATAATAATAAAGCGTCTTTATTTACGGGCGAGATTGAGACTTACTTTTCGCCGACGACATGCGGAAAGGTATGGAATAACTCGTGAAACATGTCAACGTAACAGCTCAGAAGAATATTTCCATTGAAAACATCGCGAACTGAGTACACAGCGTATCATTACTACTGCAGATTACCACAACTACACTACATTACTGAATTTCATTAAGTAAGACCTTCGGAGGTGCTGATTAAAAAAGAGGAAACAAACATTTCAATATATGATTTTCATTAAGTGCGATTAAATTTTATTAAGTGTAAATTTTATTAAGTAATTTTCTAATTCCTTTAATCAAACCCTCAAGGAATCAGTTTGAGGATTATTTGAACAATAATTCGGTCTTCGCACTTTTTCAGCTACTCAAATATAGCTCAATAGAGAAAATTAAAAGAAAAAAATACCGTGAATTGATGCCCAAATAAAAGTTGCCTTGGTGTTCAAGCAAGGGACAACCGATCGAAAACACCTCAGAGGTACTCAGAGACATTTCTCGTTCTCAATTAGACTTTGCTGAACATCACGAGAGGTACACTGGGATGGAATTTACAAAGTGAAATCATGCTAGAGGCAGGAAAAAAGCGTAGGAACAACGGAAGAGGGATTAACAAAAAAATTCAGGAATTGGAAGGCGGAAGAGGAAATTTCTGTACAAACGAAATGAATAAAACTTTGAGGGCGCTTAAATTGGCTGCAGCTAATTGGTTGGAAAACTTGTCGAAAGATCAATTAGAATAAGAGAAATCGAGAACAAATTTCCTGCGCTTTCCCTTTTCCTTATTCCTTTCTTTGTTTATTCATATTTCCGTCAAAATAATCGCATTGAACAGGTGGTTTTGCGGAAAATTCCCTTTTAGATCATAAGAAGAGCTGTAGACAAATTTCAAAGACTTTTTGAACATGAACATTTCTTCGCACGACGAATGAACCAAGAAAAGTGGACGTTTATTATGAAAGTACGTGTCCAAACACGTTATGATGTATTTAAGATCAAAAAATTATGTCAATCCTGGTGCCGGAGAAATCGTGCTGTGAATTTCCCATCAAAGAGGCACTCACCAGTTTATCTGCGGCGACAAAGGAGCTACGTAACACTCAAGAGCAGATACTTCAAAAAGAAAACTAATTTTCCCTTCTTTCACTTTGTAAGACTTCAAAAGATTTCTGGGCGGGACGAATGAGTAATCCTCCAGAAGACTGAATTTAAAGGCGGAATTTCGCGCCATGGTTGAATTAGAACCTTCGCTCGGTAGCTAAGTTCACAGCTAACTCGATGCGAAGGAATCCGCGGTAAATCATGATTGGTAAAAACACTCATACTAAGTAGTAGTATTGTTAAAAGTGCTTCGATCGCTAAGGTCATTTCGCAGGTGAACCACAACCGGGAATCGAATCCGGGACCGCATTCACCAAAGTCGAACGCGTTGCCCACTTGGCTATCCGGAAACGCATACTCATACTAAATATCACTAAGTGTTACTTTCCAAAACCATAATCAAAGTGGAAAAACATAAATAAATACGAGTAAGTTCGTAAGTTTTGGTCCAAATACAACTTTAAACTTTGCTATAAAGACAGGGGCAGATCCAGAATTTTCGCTTGAGGGGAAACTTTAGGATTGTAACTAATTATCTCTTGAACTCCTTCCAATTTACGATGTCATGTGAAATAATTGATACTTGATAAGAAAGAATTGCCTATACATATATATATATATATATATATAATATATAATGGCTATAAAGATATACCATATATACCATAGTATAGTTTAAGTGTACAGATATTTGATAATAAGATTCTTGAGAATTTATTTCTAAAAAATATTTGTAGAAACTTTGGGAGGGGCTTAAACTCGACTGCCACCTTCCTGGGTGCAGACCTATTTAGAGAAAATGTACGTTATCAGCGTTTGTATTGCTAAACTTTGCGATAATCCGAATCGCTTTTGATAGAAACAAAGTACACTGTTCAATTTTAATGAAGTGAAACATTTTGTAAGGCTATAAAATGGTTTCAAAGACTTATTAATGAAAATGGACAGCTAATTAACGCGATTTTAATGGAGCATATTGAAAAAATACGTTGCAACGCTTTACAAAGCATAGGCGGAATTATCCAACTCCAGCCGAAAATCCTATTTTGATTAATCAACTGGGTAATTTTTGAGATCATATTCCTCCATGTTATAATCGATTTCTCAACGTCATACAACTGCATGTAATCATTTTATTTTAGGCAAGCAAAATCATTTAAAGTATTATTTTTGGAGAAGAATCCGAAAATTAAACTCTCTCTATTTCCTTAAAGATCCTACAGTCCACACTAATGATCCCTTCCTAGAAATACATATAAGAAAGGATCTGCTAGATTAATAATTAATGCGCAGATAAATCTGACTATACTCCTAATTTAATTTCTCATCTAGATATTAATATCTGAGATATCGGGTTAATTTACAATTTATATTGTTACATTACGTCCTATCATGGAAAATAATCAAAAGTATACCTAATATAATCTCTGAAATATCACTCTATTTAGTTCTTGCAAACCTCCCTTATTATCTCTGTTATGTTTTTTATGAATGTGATTCGATTTCGAAAGGAGCTTCTATAAAAAATATTGATAAAAAATTTCTAAGGGATACCGGGTTCGATTCCCGGTGGGGGCCCACGTGCAAAATAACCTAAGCTGTCAAAGCACTTTTAACAATACCATACTATAATTCAAAGAGAAAATCCGCATCAACACTAAAACCAAGTTATCGATAACCATAACTCATGAAAATATAAATATAAAGTAAGGGAAATACAAAATTGAATGCTTTAACTATACAGTGATTGCGATAGCCTGAAGTTAATCAGTAACTGCCGAAAACATGCAGGAAAACCCGTGGTAAAGTGTAGAAGTCTCTCTTTTTTATTTCCCTGATGACGCTCTTCTACGAAGTCAAAGCCTCATTTCCATATTACATTCATGAGACGTAATAAATTTGGAATAAAAAAATTGAAGGCCATCAAATTCTCTTCCCCCCTAAGGTGTAGGATGAGCGTCTCCTTAACCCTGAATCCGCCCGAAGAAAAACAAAGAGAATCAAGGAGACCGTCTTATCTCCTTTTCATGCTTCCCCATCCGTTACGAACTTGAGCCGAAATAATGAAGGGCCATAATCTTCCGGATCGGATCCCTTTGACCCAAATTAATCCGTGAAAACCCACAAAAAATCTCTTTCCTGGAGAAAGAACCAATTAAAGCCGATAAAAGCACTCCACAAGCCCAGCGATTATGACGCGGAGAGAAATGCATCAAATTTTTCTGGAAAGTTTTCTGCATCCATGGATAATGCGGTCAAGGGGAATTTAAAAACGGACACGAGAAAAGACAAAGCGAATCCAGAGGATGGAAAGTCTAATCTGAGAATCTGAGCATTAAGGTGCGGCCGACTTTTGAGACATAACGTGGTTCTCTTGCATAAAAAATTAGGGTCGCATTCGAATTTCGACAAAGATCGGAGAGTAAAGAAATTCCACAAGAGTGGATAAGTATATTGCTCCAAATTAATTGCGCTAACTGGAAAAGTCTTCTTAAATCTTCTTTGGGTTTCGAGAATAATTGAGTATTAGATATTGTTGAATAACTAATGAAGGAAGGGAAAATGAGATGTACTTGAAAATTATTTCTTAAGTATTAATAAGCTAGTGGAACAGTAAAAAACTCCAAAAACCATCAAGAAGGAATTACTTGCTAATACATATTTCACTCTCTAAGAGAGCCTCATCAGAGCTTTGTGACTGGCAGGGCAGACAAAGTTCTGATGAGGCTCTCTTGGTTCGGTGTCACTTGGTCGAAGGACAACTGGTCGATGAACTGCCCCGGAACCGGCTCTCTTAGAGAGTGAAATACGTATAAGCAAGTAATTCCTTCTTGATGGTTTTTGGAGTTTTTTACTGTTCCACTATTACAGCCATCAGTGGCCTTTCATACTTTAATTAATAAGATAAATATTAAGCTTGAATATAAGTTTGGGTAGAAGCGAGGAATGAAGGTAAGTATGTCCTAAATAATGTGAAAATTTCCTTATTATTTAATTATTGTATCTGCTCTTTCATAAAGATATCATTATATTGCAAAGAAAAAAGTTGAAGCTGATAAGAAGTTCTTCAGCTTAGAGGTGGGGAAAGTCATCATAGATTGGAAACATTGATTGCTCGAGGGCTAAGTTGTCAGTAGAATAAAACTACTACAGTGGTATCTCGTTTAAGGACGGTAATCCATCCCAACATTATCGTTGTTAACCAAAACCGTTGTAATCCTGGCGCGTCTTTCCAGAACCGTGCTGCAAGTCAAATGTGCAGATGAAACTCATTTAAATGTCATTAACATATGGTATATCTAATTTTTCAATTATAATTGCAACAAAATATATCAACAGTAAAACGAATAGTCAAAAAAGGAAGTTTTTAATTATAAATCTTCATCAGAAGGCGTCGTAAACCAAATTCTGCGTCGTCACCCGAGACAATTTTTGTTCGCAGCTGTTCGCCCTTAACCAAGTACGTCGTTAACTAAGGCCGTCGTTAACCAAGGTATCACTGATTATGCAGTATTACTTACGTATATAAGAAGGATAAAGATTGGTATTTCATACGCGTTCAGTAGTACTCGAGATATCGTGGATCAGAGCTCACCAGCATTACAAGATCACACATCGGAGGAAAATCGGGAATACTCACCTGAAAAGAAAAATAAAGGAATTAGATATTATTAAAAAATAAAAAAATCTAATTTTTATCTTAAGAATAAATTACCTAAGGGAGCAGTTAAAAATTTCAAACGTGCATTTGTAAATGGGCAAGTTTAATGTCGAAAAGTTAAGTGGTTCGGTGAAGCGGATTTTAAATACGAATTAGAAATCCTTAAAAATGTTCACAATGCAGGAAGAGAACATTACCCGCAGCCGCTTTCCTTTAGCTTCAACACTTGCCGTGCGGGTTGTATAAGATAGAGGATACGCTGAGTTAGCAACACTCGGAAAACCCAGACTCCGTGACAAAATCATAGAAAATTAATATTTTACGTTTGTTTCATATTGTATCCACATATATTGCTTCGGAAAAAACGTATTTGATCATCTTTAACTATCTAGGAAACAGCAGAACTTTCCATCAGAGAACTCAGCGGTAATTCGTAAATAAATTCATTCCATAGTAAGGAAAAAAATAACTAAACACAATGAAACTAAACAATAGCCATATTATATATAGCTATTGTTTAATTTATATACTTCGTTTATATATCTTCTATACAATTTTAAAGGATCGAAAAATTAAAAGATCGTTTTCTGTTGACTTAGATTTTCCGTAGGAAATTAAAAAAATTTAAGGTAAAATTATTATTATTATCATTGAAAAGACTGCAATATGAAATCTACTTTCTGGTGACAACCGTTTACATAATTATACAAAATTCGTCGATCATAATTGAACAACAGTGACCCCAAAGTAACACAATACATACAATACAGGTACAATTATCACAAATCATAGTCGGAATCACTTATGTGAGGGGGATAAGTATTCTGCCGGGTCTAGTCTAGTCGGGAGGAAAACCTCCCGAGAGCAGTTCGCCATATACTTTCACAGTTACAATTACAAAGATATATGCATTAATTACAATTACTAACCATAACATTATTATCACACATTACTATACACACAAGTTGATCACATTTTCATGACATAATTTTTACATTACATTTACTCTATATTTACTGTCTCTTTACTCGTTTATTTTTCTTATTCTATTGATGAGAACAAGACATATTTTTCACATCTCGAATATAAACGCATCGCACAATGCACCGAGTATAAACGCATGGTGTGGGAAGAGTAGATAGAAAAAGAATGACCTTCGACATAGTCTTGAATTACTTTGTTTCACAACGTGAACTTACGTTTGCGTGATCCGCATCTTTCGCATTTCCTGTCTGCTCCAAAAGCTTTCCACCTGGAACGTTCAACGACCTCCTCGCACACTGTATTTTTCTGATGGCGGCGGAATTCCTATGGCATTTGCATCCGGGAAATGGGGTCGGTCCATTAATGGTCGGCCGACCGCCAAATTAGCGGACTCTCCCAAATAAGTCACGGACGGCATTTCGAACGCCCATTGTTACAACCGTTGTCACCCCTTCCCGATATGCGGGGACGTTCCAATCATTTCAGAAACGGGACACTTCTCTTACATAACTAATATGGGATATAGGAGGACTGGGAATGAATGAAGTGGTCAATGTGAGCAATGCAAAGATGGGTTGGGAGCCAAAAAGTCCAATCGGCTGGCTATTCATGGACCAACAACTTCGTGGGGTTATTGCGTTGATTCAATTCTATTTTAGTTATTTGGGAATGGACGATCGAACGGTACCGTCTAGGAGAATATTTGTTGATCGCAACATGAAGAATATGAAGAATAATTCCTAATAAGTTCCATGAAGGAGAGAAAAAGACAGTCGATTTCGTTTGAATCAATTTAGCCAGTTTACTAGTAGCATTTAAATATTGTTGCTTCGAACGGACACAATTTGCTTTACCAAAACAGGAAAACAAAATTTAAGTAAACATAATTTCCAATTTTCCAGTTTTTTGATTCGGTCTTTCGCAACAAAGTGCAGACTCGGGATGGATCATAAAAATACAAAAGTATGATATATCATAGGTTATACACGGAAGAATAGTAAATAGTGCAATAACAACGTAACCTATCAAAACAATCCTCTTTGTTTTTCGTCATCTGCCCCTCATTTTTTCTTCCTTTTTACTTAACTACTTCTTCAAATTATTCTAAAACTCAGAGATTGATTTATTTTCTTTCTAGATATCTTTCTTCTATTGCTTGCCCAATTTCCTAAGCTTTGATACACCTGTCACTATTCATTTCCTAAATCTAGGGTTTTCTGTTTGCCTACTTATTTCCTTTGATGATAAAGCTTGAGGTTTGACTACGAGCTGACAACAAGTTAAATTTACTTCGAGTCAGATGAACAAAGCTACAAAAGTAATTTAAAATAATTAAGACTGATAATTTATAGGTTGCTTATATACGTTGATTCTTAGTCTAACAGAGACTTGGACCCGGTATTAACTTAAGTTCACTTAGGGGTTTGGTATTATAATGAAGAGAGAAGTATTGGAAATGCACTATAATTTTCCCTTTCACTCTAACAAAGTATTATAATACCGAGCCCTAAAGTAAACTGTAATAAAGTCCATTTTGAGTAATTTCCATAATACCGAGCCCAAGTATGTGAGGAAAGTAAATTTATCAACTGGCAAGTTACAAATTGATCTCAGCAAATTCCAAAATATGTACGGGGGTTAAAAAGTCTGACCGGCCATCGCACCACGGACTTTCCATTCTCCGGGCGGGTGTTCTAACCAGTTCATCTATCTCTCAGAACAGTTTCAAGGCGCTCTACCGCCACGATCCTTACAGAAGACAGTGGCGGTACTAGGTGCTGCAAATCCGCGGTTCGATTTTCGATCTCGTCAGAATGTTTCTTTTCGTTTCAATCCACTGGATCCTCTTGCACACACCATACGTGCAAAGTTAATATTTTTCCGTTTCCTTAGTCTCAGTAAAGTCGGGAGGATTATTCTAACGCATCCGACCGAATTCGCTCACACACCCACACAAATGTTTCTGTTTTTCCAACTTTCTATTTGTCGGCTTTGGTCCCTAGGGGTTAGCATGCTAGCCTATCAATACCGAGGCCCCGGGTACGAATCCTGGTCATAACATAGTTGTGTAGTCCCAAGGAAGAATGGACTAGAAAAAAGTCTGACGGGACCGGGAATCGAACCCGGGTCTCCCAATTGCCGGTCGGGTGCTCTGTCCGTTGAGCTATCAGAAGTTGAGGCAGAACATTTCTCCAAGCCATTCGGGATTTTTCCTGGGTGCGCACCATCTTTCGCAAAGTCACCCTTACCCGAAATCCATAGTTGTGTAGTGTAAATATTTATTGCATAGTGTTGCTTCAAGGTTTAACTGTTAGTGAAGTTTTGTAAGACCGAAGACTTATTATTATCTTCTGAATACTACGTGTTAATCAGCACGTAACTATGAAGGTCATAGAAAATATGATCCTCGTGAGGGTTAACTAAAAAAATTATAGTCGTGAAAAAGAAAAAGCTAGACAGCAATCAGAGGACCCATAAAAGCCTAAAAAAGGCGAAAGATGAGAAGATAAAAGATATCTCATCGGCCGTCCTTGCGGCCTCACATTGCTCCATCGCAGTCTTCGAGAGGGTCCTCAGGCGGAAAGGGAACTTTCACCGTGCAAATGGCGATGAAACAGAGTCCGGCGGACAATTTGAGCCAAACTGTTTGGAAATTCGGCGAACCGAGCGCGGAGTGTGTTTTTTCCCGTTTGATTTGCGAGATGGAGGCGAAAAAGGGCTGGGGATTAACAACGATAGAGGACAGTTTCGAGGGACGTCTCTCCACATCCATTATCGAAGAGAGAAAATGGAGAAGAAAGGGTCTCTCCAATGGATTAGGGATGCCGTACGTTTCATGAGCAGCGCTCGCTCAATCGACGATGTTTCTGAGGAAATTAACCTAGTGACGAATACGACTCTTGGGCAGGATTTTTTGGAACAACAGATTTTTATGTTCTAGGAAATGTCAATAAATTTAATTTCATTCCCAATGAGAAACGGAAATGATAAAAAAACCTGACGGGACCGAGACTCGAACCTAGGTCTTCTATTGCCAGTTGGTTGCTCTATATATTGAGTTATCCCACCAGAACATTCTCCACGCCGTTTGGGAGACTGTAGGAAAGGGCCCGTGAGTTCCTCCGGCTAAGCGGCATCACAGCGGTTCACAGCCACAACCTCATAAAAGCACCATAATATTCTTTGCCTGTATGGATCTTCGAATCTTACACAAGTTTCCGACTAGCTTAAAGGATTGGTACAAGATCTCAGGAAAATTTCCGGTTATCTATCGATTAAGATGAAGAAATTAAAAAGAAAAATTCTGCCGTAGCCGGGACTCGAACGTGAACCATGCATTTTTCATCGCTTATCTACAGAGTAAGTTTTAAATTATCGTCATTTTGCACGTACGTAAATTGTAATTGATTTGCTATTACTGCGCCTGAATGTGCTTAAAAAAAGAATTAATGAGTAGGATCGTTGACCAACTATGGAGTCCTAATCAATTCAAGATTGCTGTTTTTTAAACCTCTGACGATGAGTTGTGATAAATTTTTCTAGTGTAGACTTTGGTGTTTATAATAACCAAGCAGTTTTCTTCTTTATAATTTCATGTTCTTATCCTTTCCTCTACGAATTCTTCAAGGTGATTGGTTAGGAGGGAGAAGAAATTCATTAGTCTCAAGCTCGTCCTAATGAAGACGCTAACTACTCTTATTCGATAACCACGTATGATACAGTACAGTGATACGATATCATTATATTGTAACCGCTACGATGCGATATGATTATATTGCAACCGCTAGCGATTGTAATAGTTTTTAGTGTATTTCTTGTTTGTATATTTGTAAAGTGTAATTTTTCCACTTCCTTGTTTACATTTCAGATAATTCTTAACCTTTTCTGCTTATTCTTTATGCCAACACGTTTCTATCTATAGTAACTATGAAAACCGTCATTGTTTTGTTTTTCTTCTTTTTTTGTAATTGTCATTTCTATAATTGTTCTGTTTTTTCCCTTTCAGATAATTCAGAATGTGTTCTGCTTATTATACAAGGGTATTTCCATCTGTATTAGCTATGTAAATTTTTCTTGTTTCGCCTTTCAGATGTCTTTAAACTGCCTTCTCCTTAAATTTAGCTACATGTAGGTTTCGCAGGTTTTTCACCTCCCCCCTTCTTGTGGATGTTTTCCTGCCGTGGTGCATTTCTTTCTAAGGGCAAAATTAGGTTTTTAAACCCACTAAGTAGCTTCCTTCCGTGCTCTTTTTTCATGCTGTCTCTTTCTTTCATACTCTATATGACGAAGGATTAGAAGTAAGAAGAGAAAGTCTAGTCTCAATCTCACCCTAAGAAAGACATTTTATTATTATTATATGGCTCGATAAAGGGATAAAAATCGTGTTTAAGAATAACTCATTAGTAACCTAACACGAGAATGTTCTACTGTAGTAATTTTCCCCAAATAGCTAATACGCTCTAATTAAATTTTGAATCAAAGCGAACCTAGTGAAAAAAGATGGAACGCATTCAATCCGAGACACGCTATCGAAATTTCAAAGATCTGCGGAATGATTCCCGTCGCAGTCACGTTGACCTAGATGTCCTACGCACTAAAACAAAACAGCTGTTTCAAAGTACAGCTTCGGACACCCACAGCTTTGAGAATGGTTCTAACTGCTTCCGAACGCAGTTACTGGACATTCCATGCGTCTCTTTGCAGAAAGCCTCAGAGAGGATATTTAACTCCTGGAATTACTGTAATCTTGGCGCCATTTAGCTCTTATCGCTGTAGAAGCGGAGTAGTGTAATTGCGCATACCTTTTGATAATAGTCGAGTAAGTGACGACAGACCGCAGGGACAGTGAACAAAGTCACGGAAACTTGGCCTAGAAACCAACCCATGACAACTATCGCAACTTAAGGTAATTAAGTTTCCGAATTGACTTGAATGGAAAACTACGGTTATCTCCATCATCAGTCCACGTAACGCATAATTATTAAATACAAACCATTCAATAATGCATTACAGTAACATTATTTTATGCGTTCTGTATTCACTCATCGAAACATTCCCAAAATTTGTTTTCAGACGTTAAAGTAGTTGATCTTAAAATTTCAATCTCTTCTGATTAAACAAACGCAGTGTAAAAAAAGATGGAGTTCAGTAGGATAAGATTTCCACATTAAATAACGTGGAACCTCTAACCCCTAAGTCAAGCTGGACAGGATCACCTAGCACCTCTGTATTCCCGGGTTTGAATTCTTTTTTTGGCATGGATGTTCGTTTTCCTATGCTGTTATTATCCACATCGTAATTGTTTGTTGGCTGGAAGAGGCCAAGTAAATTTAAAAAAAAGTCTTGCATATAGACCTTTCTCGAAATAGTCTCCAGATATTTAAGTAAAGACGGATTTCAACTATGAAGCTCTAGAAAACAGCTGGGGTCCTCATCTTAAAGAGAAATTGCACTATTGTATCGCTTCAATTTTAAAAATCTTCCAAAATTGTACGTCCTTATCTTTCTTTTAGATTCGGTATTTTTTCTTAAACTGCTCCCTTCGTCTTGGGGCTCTGACTACCAGAATTCTCTGCAAATGCAATACTATTACTTAGTTAGATGAGACATTTCATCCTAATAAACTAGAGTTTAAATAATTACATACAAGGATAATGATTAAACTATTTACAGCCAGATATTACATAGAAAAGAGCCGAAAATCTACAAAAAAGAGCTGCAAATTCAAATATCAATCTTCCTAAAGTTCTTTGCTAATATTTTTCAGCAGAATGCCGCAGAAACGACCAGATATTTTTAGTTATAGTAGTAAAATTTATTTTCCTAAGGAATCTGAGCTATAGCATTCCTATAAAAGTGCATCAAAACCGTAGAAAACAGGGTGAATACGCCTGTACAACTGACTTCGAAGATCAGCAAAGAAGAGGATCCAACGATGGACAAGATAACGCTTTTTCACGACCAATAGTTAATTTTTATATAAAGGTTAGATTTATAACAAAATCTGTCCATGGCAATCAAATTCTGATATGAAAAAATACAAGCTGCAATTAAATTTGAACAAAGCAATCAAATCGACCGTTGCCACCTAGTCCAGCGATTAAATTGCAACGAATTATTAAATAAATAAAACTCACAATACGCAAATAATACACTGACCCATCCTTAACATTTTCATCTTCCCAAACTTACTAGATCGTTGAATAGACCTAGAAAACGTTGCTCGTTAATATTACAGTAGTCTCAGAAAGAGCACCCGAAACAGTAGACGATGTATCGATTAGCTACGGTCACTTACTCAATGCCCTTATACGTAGGACACCTTTTAGAATGGACCTGTAGGCAAACAAAGGTCCCCTCTTGAGTTGACATCTCGAGCTTTCGAAGTCGAGGAAGTCTTCCATTTCTCGGAAACTTCCAGGCTAAACACCTTCCGTGATTTATCTTCGGATTTTCTCCCTGTCGATTATACCGTCTACCCACCCACGTGACGCTCCCATTCAAAATGCACGGAGAGTCAACTTTATTTTTCACCGAAAGACCTGGAATTTTATTTACTCTTCAACATTTTTTCTGCTTCTTTTCCCTCGGAGTAGCCCCATTCAACGTCAAAGTTTCGCCAGAACTTTGCCGATAAAGACTTGCGTTTTTTTCCTTTGGAAAGGAATTTTACGAAGCTGTCACTAATAATGGATAGTGGTTGAGGTTCCTTTCGAAGCTAGAGTCTTACATAAAATGAATAACAAACCCCCAATCTGTGGAGGGAAATTTGGGAAAATATTAAATAAGACGACGAAAAATAAAACGCGAAGTTTTAAGGGTAGTTTCTGCAACACTAGAAAGGTTCAAGTTCTGCATTATACATACCCGAACAAGTTCGTCGGCTGCTCTTTCTTAGCTTTGCAAGTTACGCGAAAGAACTGTGAATTAAAGAAATTTCGAATTCTGAATTTCTAGAACAACTCCATTTACTTTCAAATTGGTTTGAAGAGACATATTCGCCATGTTTTTCAAAAAATTGTTAATAATAATAAGCATTTACAAAACGGGAAAAAGGGTTTTTACGAATTAAGATTTCAGTTTTGTAAAATTAGTTGTGAGTATAGTAGATGAAATATTGCAAATTAGAATATTGCAACGAATGAATTAAATGTACGTTTAAATTCTTCGATGAATTAAATATAAATTTCAATTATTCAATGAAGTAATTGTAATTTTTGTAATTTCGATTATCCTCTGCAGAATATAACACAACATTAATTCAATAAAGGAAAGATTAATCAAAATTAAAGTTTTATTAAACTGATAATTATTAACACAAACTAAATGATGAAAATAAAGGGGAAACTAGGAGAGATAAAAATTAGACAACGAAAAGACGTACGCAAACATCAAAATAGTAAATGATATACTTATGTCAAATTCTGGAAATATGGTGTTTCCCTAAGGAATCTAAATAAATGATAGATAAACAGTGACATTTCAATCATATTTTTAATTGCGAATAAGGAAGTGACACGGGAGACAACGAGTTATCACTGAATAAATCGATAACGATTTACGTTCTACAAATGATTATTAACTTTATTAAGGAGATGTTACTTACTCTCTTAATTTTAGAGCTTGGTTTTTGCAAATAGGAAATTCAGTCAGAATTTTGAGAGGAATGCTAATAATATCGCTCTAATAAAAAGTTGCTTCATTTAAGTAAAATTCTATTAATTTATGTCCGATAAAGCTCCAATACTCTAACACAGGAGAATTTAGGCAAATGAACTTAAGCATTCATTTCGGGTGGATCGCAACGGGACCTATTTCTCCGAAACGCAAAGCGACAACGAGCAAAAGAGGGACAACTTACTCGAATTTCCTATCTCATCGAATTAAATTCTCGAGCGGAAAATGCGAAGAGAAAAAATAGAAGGAACTTTAACTTAGATGAATTACGTAAGAGGCCTTTTCACGAAAATATACTCAAAAAATCCACCTACGGAGCATTCACATACGAGTGTATAGCATCATTTTATTGGAAAAAATCTGAACGGCTGAAATCGCGTAAAAAGACATATGGACGGTCCATTTTGGCAGTACAATCCCATCTCCACAAAAATGGTCTCAAAACCCAACTGAGGACCGATCCTTTCACAGAAATTTCGGGAAAAGTCAGATGATATTTCTCTTTCGTCATTTCTTTTCGAGAGAAGCAGTGCTGCCTGTACATACCCGGCCGAATTATAGGAGCTGATCGGCTTATTTTTTTCAAAGAAAGATGGTCTCGACCACCACATTTTTATTGTGACATTTTTCCATTGATATGAGAATATTACCCTAGACGTCTTTTCCACGACCGAATTTTCCACTGAGGAGAGGAAAAGATCCAACCATTCACTTTATGGCTTGAAAATGAGTAAACGGAAGACGAGTCGCTAGGAGAGTAGAAGAGATACACGGAAACCAGGGAACTTACTTCAGAAAGATGTCCGACGTAAAATTTTCTGCACGAGGACAGGGTTTTGAAGCCGTGATATCACAGCATCACGTTGCTTTATCTATCACGTTTATTAAAATATTAACACATTTGATATTTTAAATTTAATCCTGATTATCCACGAAATATTCACAAACAAAGAGGGAAAATGATATTTCCACGGAAAGAAAGAAAAAAAGGAGACACGGCTGTTAGAATAATTTCAAATTAAATTGACTCCTTAAGCAGTTAGATGTAAGATAATAAAAATAAAACTTATCTTTGGTGTGGTTCTCTGTTGTCTTTGGTATGGTCCAGTAATGCTGTAGGGAAGCACACACGTAATAATGTACTATATATGCATTTCGAGAACTATGTTCTCATCTTCAGTAGTTTGTATATTAGTTGATAATATTCAAACTACTGAAGATGAGAACATAGTTCTCGAAATACGTATATAGTACATTAATACGTGTGTACTTCCCTACAACGTTACTGGACCATACCAACTGGACCATACCAGAGACAACAGAGAACCACACCAAAGATAAGTTTTATTTTTATTATATTACATGTAACGGCTTAAGGAGTCAATTTAATTTGAATAATATTTCCACGGGTATAAAGCCTTCCTGAGTAATCGGGAATATACGTAATGCCATACTGTGCGGTACGTTTTGAGGCTTAGTTGTTTGAGATATACTGCCTCTATACATTAAGACATTTTCTACTATACATTAGGATGCCGAGCATCAAAAACTTCCGCAAACCTCTAACTCATGTTCATATAGAGCGGTAGGACCCATAAACCCTTCCTAAAAACTCCCCTTTTGGACTAGACACCAATTTAGCAATTATATACGCCTCAGCAACGCCGTCAGAAAGAGAGGGGAATACGGAGGAAGATGATTTGGAGAATAACTGAAGCAGCATCGTTTGGTACACCGCTAGCGTAACGCTAAGGTGCACACGTAATTTATCTCTGTTTATTGAGAAGGAAGGCAGAGGGTGAAAAGAGAGATGTAGAGTTGGAATGAAGGGGCAGAAAAGGGTTGAAGAGGGGACGACAAACGAGCAGGGGACGCTACCGGGATGCAGACTTTGTGCCGTACTCGAGACTTTGATGCAATTTAAAAGATAATAGAAGCAAAAATGTTCGAATATCCGGAAGGAGAATAAGCAAAATAATAAAAAACATCATCTTTCAAACTAAGACATATCAGACTCTACCTACGCCCAATCCTTCGTCATTGGAGATTTAGATGAAAGAGATACCTTAAAAATCATAACTCTAAGAAAGAATCATAAGTGAAAAAATTCGAGGTCACCCGATATCGAAACAATAAGCAATAAATTACACTGAAATGGTTTCAAGAGGGAAGCAGTAAAAAGGGAAATTATTTTTGAAAGGGGTACAAGGAATCTTTGCTCGTTTAGACTTGCAACTGGGAAAAAAGTATTTTCTTCTAGAAAAGAAGTCATGCTCATTTAGGTAAACTCATATTTACCCTTAGACTGCGCAAAATTTCGAAATTTTTTTACCACATGTATAAACCTTGTTTATTAGATTGGCAGATTTTTTAGTTGTCATTGAGTTATTCGTCATCTAAATGATGTGGAGATTATTTCTTTAGTCTCATGTTCTTATGGCTTTCCTACTATGTGTTTGTAAAAGACTATATTTCACGAGGAAAAGGAAAAAGTCAAAATTGTCAATAGACGATGCTAGCAGTTAAAGGATCAATATTTTTATTTCTATATGAAATTTCCGTATTTATGTGACGCTTCTATACTAGCATTTCTATATCTATAATTTACGCCTATATTTACATTTCAATGTGATACTTTTTTCCATTATTAGATAGAGCTAGTTTTAAACAATAGACTCTACGACCCTTTATTTCAGACAGTAAGGGGCCTCTTTGCTCTAGGCCGAAGAGTAGAAAAAAATGTTAAAAGATATAAAAGCAATAAAACAGACTAAATCACTAGAATTAATGAATATACAAACTGCAAAGAGGAATGCGTGAAATCACAGTAAAAAAGTGAATGTAAAAAACCCTGAGCAATGAAAGAATGGAATTAAAAGGTCTTTGCCCGGATAAAGTTAAAGATTAGATTTAAATTTGACTCATTTACGCGAATGAAAAATGTGGAAAAGGTATACATTAACGGTTCTTTTGTTGAAATCAGCTTAAAATAGGGTAACGGTATAAAAGAGCTCGCGCAGGAAATAATGTAACAAAGGAAGGAAATATGAGAGCCATTAATTAATCAGATTAACTCTTTCCTTAAGAGAACATTGACCGGAACAATGGGGGCGTAAATAAAGAGCGCCCGAGGTTTGTTATGGGAAATAAAAGGAAGAGATATGGACGTAAATTAATATTCAAACGATCGAACACAAAACCATGGTCACATAAATACAAAGTGAACACGCTACTATTTACCGGAATAGGAATACTTCAACACTTATTGTTCGCAATTGCAGTCGTATTTAGCCATCCTTGCATTCGTATTGCTTTTCTGACCCTCTCATACATTTTAAAAAGGTTAACTTTGAATACCTGTACTAGCAATCTTTCTAAATCACAAGATATATTTATAAAATATTTTCCTTGATATCTTTTACTTCATTTAGATCAGTTTGTATATAAGCAATATATTAGTTTTAAGTCAATTTTTCCTATTTTTTTAATTTTCAATTACTTTCTACAGCATATCCCATATTCTCAATATTTGACCCATCCATTTCCTCTCCCGTTACTTAATTACTTCAATGAAAACACGACACACGGTGGCAATTTATGTATATGCAATTAATACGTAAATAATTGATTTACAAATAATTTATAAAAATTACAATCAAGCGATAAAAGATTTATACATCAAACTTCATAATTTATCCATAAACTGATATTGCGATGTGGGTCGAGCAGAGCCGCATAAGATATAATAATGAAATAGCTAGATGATAGGCGATTATTGCACAATCTACATCTACATAAATACTGTGCAAGACGCCTTTTGGTGTGTGGCAGTGGGTGTAAACAAATATACAATGTGAATACAATGTAGACAAATGTTCAGTAACCGACTTCTTTGAAAGAAAACCTATCGCGAATGATTCCGTACTCCATACATTCTCCGATGGAAATAACTTACTCGAGCGAAATTACTTTGCGTGAGTTTCGCCTCACCTTGAGAATGCATGTAGTGATAAATGCTCTACTTGGGAATTAAAGAAAGAGCAACGAAAGGCGACGCGCTCCGTATTAAATTGTTACGACAAAACTTACTCTTAAATGCTTACTCAGATGCTTCAAGACGCAGGATGGGAATCTCTAGAAGAAAGAAGATTGAAACAAAGGCTTATTTAGTTATTATATTACTTTATAATTAATTACTATATTCAGAGCTATTAATTTATTTACTATATTTAGAGAAAGTACGTTCTTAGAAGATTTAGCCAATATTATGCGTCCTACCTGTATACATTCTGATACAACGAAGAAAATCAGAGTAATATTTGCTGGAATTAATCGTTTGAAGAATTCATTTTTTCCGCGAACGATACGCAAAAATAATCGATTATGGAAGCATAGTGACGGTGCATACACCAATGCCACACGCCGAAAGGCAGCATACAAAGGTTCATATGGAGATGTAGATATGGATGTAAGATCCAGAAGGGCTTGCTAGACTGGAAAAGTTGAGAATCTCTCTCACGGAATAAAATATAAATCCCGATAAATAAGGCATGAGTACGAACGGGATATATTAGATACATAGAGGTGTATAGAAGAGGAAGGAAGAATGGTATAAAATGAGGATGAAGGAAAGGAGCGCGGAAGGTTTGAAGTGCGACGAAAGAGAGAAGGTCTCCGTGAGTGGGATACGGGGAGTGAAAGCGGATGGCGTAAAAGGCCTCTTCCTTTAGCCATGAAGAGAGAGGCGAATGCGTTTATCACCAGGGAGCGTTGCTTCCTCTTCCCTCACCTTTATAAATCGCTCTTGAAGGACGATCATGTCCCCACCACTCCTCTCTCCGTGTTCGCTTCCTTCCTCATTCACTCCTTTCCCTTCCTTACACCACATACACGTCTTTCTCTCTTCTACTACGCAAGTTGTTCTATTATGTTACTTTTTCATGTCCTACTTTAATTGTGCTTTGATTGGCTTCTCTGATGAAACTTTCGCACACGTTGAAGACTTACATTTGCTCGGTTATTCTTTTCAATGTTAGTATTAGTATTTATGCTTTAGTAGAACTCAAATTTCTGTTATTTCTTGATTTCCTACACTTATTTCTTCGTAAATATGACTCAGTAGTTAATAGAAATCCTAAAATGTATTATTAATTTTTGGATCGGAAATAATATTACGTAAACTATTGTGTCATCTTAAGGTGTGTAATGTAACGTAAAATTTGTAATATAATGCACGAAAAAAAATTTTTATACTTCAATGTAACAAAGGGAAAAATTGGTGAGATAGAGAGATATTTCCTTTTCTAATTTTCGTTTGAAATGATACCAATTCAATACAGATCTCGCTCTTCGTTAATGAATGTAATCGTGGCGAAATAAATTATTATTATTATATTACGAATTAATATTTCATGCATATTTTATTTCAGATCCATCCCAAACCCCCTTATCTCAGTAGTAGTATTATAGTTAAAAGGGCTTCGACAGCTGAGGCAATTTCGCACGTAGGTCTCCACCCCTTCTCTTAGAGGTTGCTTTTCAACATGATATAACAAACTTATTCTTTATTTTCTTCTTCTTACTCAAATTTATATACGTACATGGGAAGGGGAGAGAGGGATTTTGCACGAAAAGGCGTGCATCTAGGAAAAACTTCAGGAAAGTCACACACCCTAGCCCCGATCGGCATGCCTGGAATTTACATGCATATTTCAAAATATTTTTTATCTGTTATTTATTAAATATTGTTACGACATTTGGTACCTCATTTTCATATCCGTTTTTAATTTCTCATTAACCATCGTATAATCCAATCCCTTTGTGACGGGTTGATTGTAAGAAGAGACCATTGAGTCTCAAATTCGACCGAAATAAAGACGTACGCATGCATACGATATACCATACCACCCTGTGTACCTTATCCTACAACTACCCCTTCAAACCTCATTCCTCCACAAGTTTCCCAACCAGATTTTTACTCATTCCATATCATCATTCTCGACTCATTAGACCTGTTCTCGAGCTATCAAAAAGCTTTCCAAATTTTTCGCTTTCTTCCCATGCTCACTATCTCACTCTTGTCAGAGGGATTTGGATATTTTTAATTCCTCTACAGATCTCCGTTTTCTCTTCCACATAAGTTTTTCTCCCGATTTTAATCACCGTCACGGAAACGACAAAATGAAGTCTACTACCACAGTTTTTCTAAAGCTGATTACGACGGAACAATCTAAAAAACTGGCTCAAATTCCGTTAAATTACAAAGTTATTTTTACTTTTTCCTAGATTGTGACTTTTGTGACATTTTTGCGATATTTTTCTTAGAAAAACTCGCGACAAGAATGGGCACAGAGTTAAAAACATCATTCTGAAAACATCTCTCACCTAACCAAGCACTCTAATGCCCCACTTGGGATAAGCTGAACATTTTCATCCCGCTGAATGAATGTTTATAGCACAATGTTATTTCCTGAATGAAAACACCAGCTCTACAGCGTATCAACACGTACTCCAGCTCACATGGCACTCCGAAATATTGCTTTAGTCAATAGCGCTCCAATCCCAAGGAAACTGGGTTCGAGTTCTGGAAAGTCGGGTATTTCTGTTTAGGGAATGGCTGCTTGTCGTCCAAATTAATAATAATTACTAAAATTGATGAAATTGGGATCTTCCTGTTTCCATTAAAGAAGTTATTATTATTAACTTTAAGCACTTGAAAATTTATCGTAAGGAAGAATTCAATATTTCTTACAATCAATCAAGATCGAAACCCCGACAAAGACTCGATGTTGGGAAAAAGTGAGAGTTTTAGCGTTGGTTTTAAATTAAGCTACATGAACTTCTATGCCGTGTATATCACAGATTTTTAAAACTTAAAAAGAATGAAAGGACGTAATTACTACCACAGATAAATTTTTCGTTGAAAACGGAAATGTTTACAGCCTTGAAAAAATACTCCAGAGGAAAGTATACCTTTGAAGCAAAAAATTATTTGTTAAGCATCACTCTCTTTTCCATCTAAACGGTAAAGGAATTTAAACGTTTTTTATGGATTTGTAAACGATCATCTATTTTATTTCAAAAACTGGAAAGGTATAATGTATACTAAGTTCAAAATTTAATACGAAATAACTTTTTCATCACTTAGACGAGCCTTAATATGTACTAGTATCCTTTATACGAGGATGCTAGTACATATTAACTTAGTATCTCGTACATCTACTAAACGAGGCTTTATAATAACCAGGAAAATATCACCCTGTTAGTTTTCGGATTTAAGTAAGACTAGAAATTATATATATAGTAAATGCCCCCGTCAAGCATGACGGGACTTAATTTAGTTTAAAAATATATCTATTATCGTATATATCTGGTCCTCCTAAGCCAGAAACAGTCTGTCGTAAGATCATAATAACTGATTATATTTCTTACCATTATTTATAATATTTATTCTACTATTTTCAAGTCATGAAAGCCTGCTTTACGTATATTTTTTATAGAAAAATATAAGAACTGGTTATACCCGCGTACTTATATGGGATAATTCATGGAATCAATGATCAACAATTGCCTTAGTCGTCAAAGGGATGGGTAGTTCATTTCCCTAAAATTTTACGAATTTTATCAAAATTCTCGAAATTTCGGATCTATATCAATATTTTACGACAAAAATAAGAATTTACGATCATTTCCCTTTCCTGCGACACTTGTCTCAATTTCGTTGGCCATTATTTCTAATTCAATTCTGTAAAAGAAACAACCTCTGCAAGTCATGAAAACGTACTTTACGTTCATCTTTTATGGAAACGTATTATGGGCTCATGGGTTCGAACCTGAGCCTTTACAGAGATTAGAATAGTTTCTCTAGGGGTTTCAGCATCGTAGAAATACAATGCAGTTTGCTTCAGATCTCTAACTCAAGCCGTTTCTGAATAGGGGGACGGACAACCGGACGGACGGACAGACATTTGGTTTTTAATTATATGATATAATATTTCAAGCGATATGTTAATTTAGAGCACATAAATATTGCTATGAAAGTTCCTTTTTTTATAAATCGCTGTGCTGTTACATCGAAAGGCTCTTATGATGAAAATTGAGCTCGTAGGAGAATATCTCATTTTTGTAGTTTAACTTGCATAAACACGTTCCTGAACAGTAAAATTTGTTTTTATCTTCACATCACATCTGCTTTCCTTTCTTTCATCCTTTCTCTTCCTCTGCCGCCACTTTTCTCTTACCTCTCGTAAAATCCCATCTCCTCAAAAGGCACTTCTTTGAAAGGAGGTAAAATTATTCCGAGGAAAAATTCTTCGTCGCCAGCATTTCGAGGAATCGTCCCTTTTATAATATCCTCGGATGTTTACATCTTAGGCCGACTTAGAGGCATTTCCCAGCGATTTATTTTCATTCTCTTTTCGCTTCCGCTTTTGGTTCTTTCGGTCTTCAATCCCTAAATCTCTTACGTTCCAAATATTTATACCTCCGTCCGAATCCTTTTCTTTCTTGTTCGCGGACCGCTTTAATACTCTCTCTAATACCTCACTACTTTTTTTTGGCGTGGTTTCAATACGAGCAGAACACGTATTTACGGTAGACTGTGTGGGTTGTTCCTCATGACTTACAACGTGATCAATTTGAGAAATAAACCTTCAAGCGTTGGATTTATTGAGAAGTTGATAGATCGGTTTTCGAGATGACTTTTGCACGGAAGTAAATCTGAAATTTGATTGTTATAATAGAAATATTCGCAAGGAGAATAGTTTGAGGCTGAGGCGAGGGAAATCTTTTTCAACCTTAAGGCTACAAAAGAAACCATAAGGCTCATAAATAATAATAATAATTATAATAATAAAACGTCTTTATTTAAGGGCCAGATTGAACCTAATTAGTCTCTTCTTGTATCTAACCTTTATCATCAGGATATACTAGAATGTTGCCTGAATTCAATTAGTCAAACATCGGCACTAAAGGGAGGAAGACAAATTTTTGTCGCTTAGTAAACCTAGACAGAGTATATTTCTTTTACTTTCCAGTTCGAGATTGGGAACAAAATTATTTAAATGCACCTAATTCTGTCACGAATTGACGAAGTGGCCGCACTGAACGCCCAGAAATGCTGGATGCGGTCCAGAAGCAGCAGGTTCCCCACCTCTGGTTATAGAAAACATAAATCTTATGTTTTGAAGTTTTCTCGTTTTTCGGTACCAATCGGGAATAACAGCTTCCTTTCTGAAATCGAGTAAACTTGTAAAAGTTTATTACATTCTTTCAAATTTTGATTACTATATTTGATATTTAAGACATTATATTTATTGGGCATGAAACTTTGGCCCTAAGAGAGGAGGATGTTAAAAAATATTGGAGGTCTTTAAAAAGCTGGTGTTGTTTAGAATGGAAAAAGTATGTGATGTGCTGGAGCTGGTGTGGGACTTGAAGTGTTATAATTAAAGAAATTAAATGGAGGCAGAGGGGATGGGTAAAATATTATGAGGGTAGGGGTTAGTAAAGAAAGCAATTGAAGATAGAACTCAAGGGAAACACTGAGAGAAATACGGAAGCAACAGTTGTTGAATGGTATAAAAAGAGAATTAAGCTATCGAGAAGTGAAGGAGAGGGTCTCGAGGAATTTTAGGGCTCAGAAATCAAGAGATTGGCCTAATACTCCTGCCTAATAATCCTTTAAACGATCGATTCATTTTTCAATTCAACAGTTCGACTTATTTTTACGTTAACAATTTGAACCAAACTTCATGTTTTCTACCAAACGACCGAGATCACCAAGTTCCATTTTAAACTTTTACGCGAGCATCGTGCATGCAAACATCACTTTCCGTTGGATTACGTATTTAAGCGTCAATTCAAAAGAAGCACTCAGGCCCATTGGGTTCGAGGGGTCTCCGATGCATAATTATCGAAGCTTAATTAGCAAACTGAACGCGATGCTGATATACTCTATGGAAAACGGAATATTCACTTGGGAGTTGCCCAACCGCAGCTGCACGCACATAAATAAACTCTCAACTTATCCCTTGAATGCTTTATAATAAGTAATCGAGCGATTATTTAGAAAAGAAACATTCATGATTTCTAAATTTGAGCCCAGGATTAAAATATAAACAGATAACCGGTATAAAACTGTATACTTAAAAAAGAGCTTCTGTTGCAAAAGAAATTTCTATAATGATAATGTAATCTCATTTTAAGATACGGACTTCATCCTTTGGATAAAATGTCCCTCGGCCCTTGAAAACAAAGAAGACGCTATAACTGTCTTCTTACCACTGCGATATGAGATTTCCCAGTGGAAAACACGAATAAATTACAGAATTTCAAATTAATACGATAAAATATTTGGCAACTAACTTATCACGTGATTTTGACATGGTTTTTTACGTGATTTTCTATCACGAGATTTTTAAGCGAGATAACTTTACATAACTGAAAATTTAACGACAAAATTCCTATCGATCCAAGCGACCAGAAGTTCAAGCTATCAGAATAATAAATTTACAATAATGAAAAACATTAGCAAAACTCTGCATCGTATCATTTACAGTAGATTAAAACTATTACAGATCTGTTCAGCACTTAGCGATTAAACCGAATTTGAGCTTGGATAAACGATTTTTATGTTAAAAAAGGTGGAATAGTCCACCGATGGTTATGATAGTAAAAAGTAAAAATCACTCCAAAAAACTATCAAGGAAATCATTGATGGTTTCTTTAGAGTGATTTCCACTTCTAACGATTTCTTAGTTGAGAAAATTATTTGGTTTAGCTACGATATCAAGCCAAGTATCTCACCGTATTTGAGTCCGATTCTCTTATAGTAGGAGCGCATAGTATATAAGAGTATAAGAGATCAAAAACACCCTTTTAGTGCTTCAAAGATTCGACTACCTTTCGAACATATTGTATCGTCCTCCCTTAAAGCCATACAATGAGATATAATCTAAGCTTATGGGCACCAAACTAATATAAATGATAGTGAAAGAAGGTGAAACCCAAAGTTTCACTCAGAAAGTTAACGGCTAAGATAGCAATGCGATATAACGATTGATGTCGCTTCGCTTCAGCAAAAATCTACAAGCTGAGCAGAACAGCAAATTAGTGTAGAAGCGGTTTGGACCCAAAGCATCACACGATGTGGAAACGGATAAGATAGCGATGCGAAATAACGACTAAGATCATCATCGTATCGCCTCGGGCAAATCTAAAGGGAGATGGTACATAAAACGTGGGGAAACACTACTCCGACTACCTGGCCGTAAACTAACGCAAAAACCTACCGCAAAATCTTAGTCCCTTTACCCTCAACTGCTCACTCATCGTTTTATTATGAATTTCTCCATAATATATACCGGATCCTTTTCTTTCGCCCTTCCTTTCTAACTTAGGGATCCTTTCCGATGCAATAACTCTCCTCTTTCGGTTCCTTTCCATCCATCTAGATCCAAAATTCGACCGCTTTCCCTTCCCACCCTCCCGAATGGCCTCAGGCGATCGATTTGCTAAATTATGGACGTCCGATAGACTTGAGCTGGGCGAGATGTACTCAGGAAAATGTTTTTAATAAAAAATAACGCAACGCGCGTTTAACGATGGGAGCCCTTTCGTTATATCCCGCTGGCGCCGGGAGAGATTTTCCTGCTCTCGAGGGTTGAAAAAAAGGGGAAAAACGTCAGCTTTGGAATAATTAGCGGCGATAAAGCTTCGTCGAAAATATGTGGACGGAGGGCGTAGCTGGGGAAATAATTTAGACGGGATAAACGGCATAATTTCCGAGCTCCGCGTTGGCGAGGGTCTGTCGGTAATTTAATAGGGCAGGGAATGGAGGCTTCAGAAATCTCGAATTTCTGATGAAGTGCGAATTTTTCCGGCGGTGTTGAACTTTCCAACTTGTTAAAGTCGTTAATTATAATTAATACTCGAAGTCCGTGGATATTTTACTCTATGAACGCGCGCGTTATGGAGATTATTCGATATAAAATTCCTGGAGGGTTAAATGCCCTTGGTGGGTAGGATTTTGCCTCTAAGCCCCCTTGATTTATAGAAACCAGAGAACACGAGACTATGCGCTAGTATTTCGGAGGGTCGTTATCATCTGAGCGTATTCGTGGAATGAAAGGGCATTCTAAAGGAATATCGTGAATTAGGAACGCCATGAGGAAATTACTGGGATAGATCAGGGGTACCTAAGCTGCGGGGTGCGTGCAGGACAGGGCACGATACTGATTTCATCCGGCCCGCGGATTGAGTTGATAATAAGACACCGCTTAAGTAGGAGGATACGTTATAATTCGAGCGCAAACAGGGTTAAACGAGGTCGTGTTAGTACGTAAATAATGGGGATGTGAAACGGAACAGAGAAGATGAAAATTGATCTGTCGATTGCTTTATTTTATGACATTTATTGTTCAGAAATTATATACTTATTTATATACTTAGTAACCTTAAGGCTACAAAAGAAACCATAAGGCTCATAAATAATAATAATAATTATAATAATAAAANTACTTATTTATTTCTGATGTAGTTTTGTGTGAGGAAGGCTCTTCCGCATTTGACAACTTTTGTTTTTGTAAATAAGTCATCTAACGTCGATTGTATTTTCCTATTTCGTTCAGCTAAGAGCTGTTTGTAGCAAATATACATCGCGTCAATTACACTTCGTCTTACTGTTGCACTTCTATAAAATTTAAATCATTTTGTATAAACTGATCCATAATTTCTGTTATGGTTTTATGGATTATCTAAAAAAATAGCTTCTCAATCTTAGAAAATCGGTTCAAAGTTCCTTTTCTTCCACATCTTCAGAAATGATAATTAATTTGGATTAACAAAATAGTGTGCAATTTCTGGGAATCCCAATACCGTGTTCGATTTCGGGGAATCCCAAGAAAACTGCGCAATACTTAAACAGCGAAAGCGGAACAGCATTAAGCGGGGTCTTACTGTATTATATTCCACAGAGCCTCATGGAGATACCTGTTAAATTCCTATTTACATATAACCGATCATATTTGTGGTACTAATTTTTTTCATAAAGTATTATAACTACTTTACTTATTTCTTTTCAAGCATGGTAAAAATATTGAAGAAAATAAATAAATGCTGCTACAGTTTTAGCCCAGCACTTTTCATGCATTTATGTGGCCCAACTTTCAAAGGTTTGGGTACCCCTGGTGAAGAGAATTGACTCTCCAAGAATGTTCGCACTTATCATGATAGTGAAAAATATAACTATTTTTACGAATCTCATTAAATCATAAGAAATTAAAAAAAAATAGTGCTCAAGCGTTTACCGTCTAATTTAAAAGAGGAAAATCATCACACACTTCAATTGAATGGTACTCGAAGGTTAATTAAATTTTCGTGAATTCAGTAAAACTCATGGATGTATATGTGATGGGATACGCTGGAATATCCAAAACAAAAGACCCTTAATCCTGACTTCTTGTTTGATACATATTCCTGACTTATCATACATTAAATTTACTACCAAGAAGTGTAAATCATTATCTTTATCAATCCTTGTGTTCCGGGTTAAGATAGTGTTACATCGACACCATTACTACAGTATTATAAAAATATTTTACAAAAGTGATGGATCATGCTTCGCATATGAGGCAGGATATTTAAGATTTTACGAAATAGAATTTTCATACACAATTAATACGATAAAATATTTGGCAACTAACTTATCACCTGATTTTGACATGGTTTTTTACGTGATTTTCTATCACGAGATTTTTAAGCGAGATAACTTTACATAACTGAAAATTTAACGACAAAATTCCTATCGATCCAAGCGACCAGAAGTTCAAGCTATCAGAATAATAAATTTACAATAATGAAAAACATTAGCAAAACTCTGCATCGTATCATTTACAGTAGATTAAAACTATTACAGATNGAATAATGAAAAATTACTATTTAGATACAGTTAATAACAAAAGCTACTCCTCTACCAATTATTTCTTGATATGATTCAGAGCAGCAATTCACACAATTAAGAGATAAGAAAAATATCCACTATTATTTATATAGGTATCAGAAAATAATTGCACTTCGTACGTATGGGCGCGCTTTGAAAACTCTTTCTGAGTGTTTATTGTAGAGCAGTTGATTTAAGAACGTATGTACTGTGTGAAGGAATTAAAAAGAAAAACTCGAAATTTCCGCTAATACGAAGGCCAACATGGTATCTTTTGTCGACTCACTTTTTCCTGTTTCTATTCCAGGAAAAGATGAAAGAGTCGTTATCGCAGTGAAAGAGATCCGTAAGGGTTCTTCTGGGTCTTATGCAAATACCTCGTAGGAAAAAGAACCTCAACAAACGCAGCAGTGTCCATGCTCTGAAATCATAAGCCGGCTGTGGATGTTTGAAATTCTTTTGAAGCGATGAAAGAGTTAAAATAAGTGTCGTACGGACTCGAAGTAAAATCCGTTTTGATCAGACGAAAACTCAAGCGTGGTTCCACATTTGAATTATCAGAGAACAATTTACAATAGTGCTCAGTTGTAAAAGCAAATTACGTTGGGAGACAAATAGAAAAGTTTTATACGTTTTCCATCCAATTACATGCTTTCGAACGTTTCTGTATGCCAAAAAGAGAGTTGGATGTGTGAATAATGAATAAAAACAGAGGGAATTTTCGGAATCGAAAGGTACAGAAAATGCGAATGTAATACCACGAAACAGAACTTGAAGACCCTAAGTTGCTAGAAAAAGTATCCCATGATAATTAGTTTCCTTAAGTATGCAGATCACCCGAACAATATTATAAAATATATATCTACTTTAAACACAAGACATGTGCTTTGTTTTAAGTGAGGGAAAGCTGGACGATCATTGTACCAGCAGATAAATATACTGGTAATGAAATGCACCACATACGTTAGTGTTCGAAAGTAAGAGATTTAATTTTCTCTAATAGATACGCTCAGAAAAAAGAGGACCTTTGGCCCTTAAAGTTTGATATTCACTCAGTAGAATAATTTTTGTATTATTATAAAGTTTGGGTGATTAATCTTTAACATAACAAACGCAGTAGTATAATAATTTAAACTTTCAATATGAGGTTAAAGAAGATGGCTTGTGTTTCACGAAGGTATAGTAAAATCTGAGAATTACGATAGTTAACCAACTTGTTAACGTGTGCTTAAAAGCTACGAGATCGTTTGATGAATACTGTATTATTTAAAGCCCTACTAATGATGATTTATCTCATTACTTAATAGTACATTAATGATACCCTTTTCTCTATCTCTGAATCATGAATGTTTTATTTTTAAGGCACTCCCAAGAATATTCCGCGAACGAATTTAGACAGTGAAATAAGATTGCGTTTTAGAGGAAGGATATTCTTGAAATTAACAAGATTTTACTCGACTATTTCCCTCTCTCTTAGAGCCATCCAGACATCCGATCTTCTCCGGCTTCTTCTTCCATTGACCCAAATGTTGCAGAGAGATGTTTCCATAATTATATTTTTATTCTTTCTTTCACCTCTACTCTCTAATACACTTAAATAATCCTGGAATTGATCCTAAATCTCACGAGAACTCCTTCTCGTAATTCATCGTTGCTGATTTCTCACATGGGTAGGTTTGATTCTATAAATTATATTCGAAATGTATCAATTATAATTACCGATGTCAAGATTCAAAACTAAAAGAAATGTCTCCGGATGAAAGAATCTTTTAAGTTTATAATAGTCAATAACTATTTTTGATACTCCGTGTTGGATAAACGCTAGAGGATATAGTTATTTTAGAATATGAAAAAAGCCCAAGACTTTTTTGGAAGCTCCAAGGTTTTGCTCAAGCTCCGATGGCAAGCATGTTTGAATTTTCAGGACCAAAGCTCAATCCTACGTAGAAAACTATTATGGTGGAGTTACATCAGTATAGTATATGATAATTCCACAGTTTAAGCTATTTTGCTATAAAAAGGTAGCAAATTCACTTCAAGGTAAATTCATTCATTCAAGAAAAAATGTTGGAAGAACAGTAACCCAAGTTCGTTACACGCATCCAAAGAAGAGCTTGCGCCCCCTGAACGTATGCTACATGCAGTGCACTGGAGCTTTGTACGGAAAGCTAACTCAACCAGATTATTTCAACGAAATTTGTTAAGATTTTGGAACATATTAAAACGCTCCATTAGAGTGAACTTTTTACTATACCACAGAAAAGATTTTGGAAGGCCACAAATGTGCTGTATGAACAAACAAAGTTCAGTGTGAATATTGTGGCAGGCGTGTAAATGAGTAATTAACTTGTAAGAATTTCATTTTTAACGGTAGCTAAAAACAGCCGGTATCTGTGGAACGACAAAATATACGATAATGTGAAAATTGAGGAAAGATAGTGTGTTTACTGACGAACTATAGGTATAAAAACACTCCGTAAGCCGTCTTTCGGCAAGCGGAACTCGCGCTCAGAGACAAACGGGAAGCTCCGGATTACCGCTTACGGAATGTTTTTAAACCTCTAATTCATAAACAGCCATGTTCCAACCTTCTCTTTCTTACATACCGATGAACTCGTATTTTAGGAAATCTCTCTCTGGTTTTCAACTGGGCGTTGCTTGGTAAATCATTGACAGTGGTCGTCACAAAGATGTGAGATCAACTCTGCCAGGCTCAAGATTCCACATCGTCCAAGAGAAGTACAACGCCAAGGCCCTTCATTCATCTTCTCTAATTAGAGCACCTCACCTGAGTAAACTTTCATAATACTCTCCCTAATGGCCTAAAACACTGGTGTTGTTTCACGAGGACACATTAGAGTGGCGATTACCAAACTGTAGGGCGCAACTCCCGTGTGAGGCACGATTTAAACTCGCACATCAAGGGAAGATGGAGAGTTAAGAAATGAAAAAAAATTGTAGTTTCCAATAGTTTGTAGTTTCTTATCGATGGCGTTCCAACAAGTAAGCCTAAATCATGTCGATTCTTGGAGAGTTTTTTTAGATTCAGCGTAGACTGACACTTATTGCAGGACCCCTCTACATGGAACTTAAAGTTAGCTTTTCGCTGGTTACCGGAACCGGCTGGTTTCCTACGGTAGACATAATAACACTTATTCAAGATAATTGATCAAATCTGGCGATACTTGGTGTAACTTCTCCACGATTAGTTCAAAGAAAACACTATCTGAATTTTGTGTGGACGGAGTCAGATTGTGGTTTCTTTGAACTAATAACTTATTCAAGATTTTTGTATAAATCTATCTAACTTTAACTAATTGAGTTGATTAAGTTAACTTATTGCTTTGAGTAAGTTAATTAATTGTCACTGAGCAGTTTAACGGGTTAAAAAATATATGAAATTAAAATTGAACTAGAGAAAAGATAGGACGGATATTCCATTGAAATCAATACGAAATCTTCATTGGGCATTTTTGTTTTTGCGTTAGAATGTTGTATATGCATATTTGGACATAAAACATCGGAAAGCTGATGCAAAATCACGAAAATATTGTGACCAAACAAATTTGAGCTATTCGAAGAAATATGAGCTGATAAATTTAATTTGATACAAAATGCATAAATTACAGGTTAATGAAACCACCCAGCTGTTATCGGTGGTCACATTTTCAAGCTATCGAAAAAACTGAAACCAAAATCGTGTAATGAGGAATAGATAAGGCGCATATGAATAAAATACGACCGGTTATGCTTTGGTGAATTATTTTATTTGAAAATATTACGAATAACGAATTAATATTACATATCGTGATATTGGCGTTACATTTGAATAATTATTCAAAAATTAGTCGGGCAGAATATAAAAGCAAAATGACGATAAAAATAATTACGAAACGATTAATTAGATATATCAGTCGGTGTTTAAAGGGTGCTGTCTTCTATACAGCGACATTGCCAATAAAAAGAAGATGAGAAAAAAAATATAACGATATCATATTGAATTTCATTAAAGGTACACTTTTAGCACTGATATATTCATATGCAGCTTATACAGTTAAGGAAGATTTAAATAAATTTAAATGTGAGATTTTAAACAGGTATAAAGCTAAAGTGATCCAGATTTAACACTCCAAAACCATGCTCAAATCCCAAGGAAAATAGGACACGAAAAAAGTCTGACAGCTCCAGGAATCTTCTTTTTCTGAGCGGATGCTTTAACCAACTAAGCTACCGAGACAGAGCATTTTCTACGCCGTTTTTGGACCAATCTTCCCGCAATGCTGCTGAACACTCTTTTTTCACTTCACTTCATTTATTTTCTTAAGCGACCGAGCCAACTCCTCAAAACTAATTTCTAATTCATTTAGAGTTCACTCATCAATTTGGATTTATGTTGCTGTAAGGTACGTTTGAATTTAAATAAACCTTTACTTCGAAAAGATAAATTTGAATTTCCTTCAGCATCGCTACCAAGTTTCATAGTTTTGCAGAATATCGTTTAAAAGATCAACAAAATTTTGAAAAGATTACTATAGTAAACAGTTATAATTTAAGTACGTAATTCTTTAAAGAACCATAACCCCATATCGAAAATATACACCTCCCGTTGCTAATTTGACATAGAGCAAACTTCTCAACATACGAGTATATTGTGTCAGGGTTCAAAGGCATCGCAGTTCAATACTTCAGCAATTAGATTCAATTTGACCACTCCTTCAAATTTGCAGAAAATTGCTCCTTTGCGGGTAGCAGTTCTCTAGACGATGAAGCAGCTCATCAAATTCCCTTTTAATGCCATTGGCGTAAGGGGTTTTAAGGTGAGGGAGATGAAGCCATCCTGACCCATTCCGTCCATATTACGTCGCAGTACCAATTTCGGGCACACCCTCCTTTCCGTCCCTTCACCTAAGAGTGATTAAGACCCCCTGGAGAGATACAGAGAGGAGTCTTTGTTGGTTCAATATAGTTGAGGATAAACGAGCTCTCTCAGCTGTCGTGCCTATACATTTGCCCTCTTAAGAGAGCACGTCTTCCGCTTAATTTTCGAAACGGAGGAAACCGCTCGCGAAATAGCCCGGGTAACCTGTCTGTTTCCTTTATTGGATTTCGGTGTGCGATCGGGTCCCGTCCAAAACGGTGGAAAATCTAGGGTGAATGCATTGCTTATTAGATTGCCATCCATTTATGAAAACAAAGGTGGAGCAGAGCAGAGGCAACTGAAGTGTCTCGAAAACGATTTTCGGGAAATGTTCGAATGCCGAGCAGTAATCCAATTTGAAGCATTCTTCTCGTGTTTATTCAACGGAATAAACAAAAACTGATTCCCTCCGTAGAAAATTAAAACAAAGGCAATCGGTCATGAACTACTACTACTCATCTACTATCTCATCAACAGGCCTTATATCAATTACGATCAATTAGTAACCTTATATCGATTATGATTAGTTAATTGCGATGAATTTGTAGTATTCCTGTATCTTATCTTATCTGTTATCTTATTTAGAAGCGATTGAGGTTATTAATCGTCGCTGAAATAGTTTAAACGTTTGCTATACGTTTTATACGTCTGGATGTGTTTTAATTTGCTAGAGAAGGGGTTTTTAGATTTTATGAGGGCTAAAACCCCCTATACAAGAGGGGTTAAAACATAAATTGTTATCGATTTGTTAGTCATACTATATTGATTATATTTTTGTAAATGAAAATTTATAATCCCAATTAAATCCATTTCGATAATTTGCAACGAAAAAACAACTTCAAACCGCGTCAAAGCCGGAAAATAACAGGTTTATCCGGGAGTCGAACCAGAGACCTTGGCGCAGGAAAAGTAGCGTACTAGTGAAAAATTGCTCTTAAAAAACTATTCCATCAAAGAGTTTGGAAAACTTATAATTAGTTTAACTTCATAAACTCTGAAATTAACCGGAATATGTTACGGTATTCCCCGAGCTTTCACCCTCGGAAATTTTAGTGTCCAGGAGATCACACCATCGGTCTCTAAACACACTAGATGTACCACCAGACTTATCGGTTTGGCAACTTAAGAAAACCACAATAATGATGGGCCAGAGCTTAAAAGAGATACGATGACTCAAAATTTGACTGCTTACGTAAAAGCAACAAATTTTAGAAAAAAGAATCGCACCGCGGTTTTGAATCATCGAACCTCTCAAAAAAACCTGGCCCCCATCATTACGTTCCGCTTGCGTTACAAGCGCGGGCGAAGTGTGGGAAAATGTATGGTTATATCCGACAAAAATCCCGTCCTCGGGCAACCAGACTTTTTTGCCTCCCGCATCAACTGCCCGTATCAGCGTTATTAATTTTTCGTCGTGAAATACGACGTTCATTAGCTTCCAATTACTTTCGGGAGGGAACAGTCGCGGTGACTGGGACTTTCGGAGCTTTTCGTCGAGAGCTGGAAAGAGGCGGAGGTAATTAATTCCCGCGACGTCTTCCTAAAGGATGAGCTGCGAGTGACGTCCGCGGCGGAGTAACTGACGGGAGACAAACGACGTGGAATAGGCGTCCGCCTTCCTGGTCGCCCATCTTCGTGAAATATGGCTCGATTTTATATCTGCATCTCGGTCGAAATTGCCCGCGATATTCAGAATGCGACAAATACCATCGGAGAAGTCGTTCTGGGTGGAAATTCTGCGTGCCTCAAATTACCGCGACTCGGATGTCTCCCATAATTCTTTCGCAGGTAAGGTAGGTCGGGCTCGCGTCAAAATTCCGAATGGTTTTCGTGAAATGGTATGGTTAACCAGGGCTGCGAAAGTTTAAAATTGAATATAATGGAAAAGAGGCAAATTCTATGAGACACAGACGAGACATTCAATATTCTGAAACTCTGTGTAATTTAGCTTACTACAATTACTACAAGTCCTATCTCAAATAATAATTTTGATGTTCGGAGTAAACTATATGTAAAATTATACGTGAAATATAATTATAAATTAAATAAAAAAGATTTCTAGTAAAAAATTGGAGGCGCCACTCTATACAGAAATAAAAGTTTTGTTACGTTTTAGTTTTGTTTATTTACTATTAGTATCGTTATTTGTAACCGTAAAATTCAGCTAACGCCCTGTAAATTCATACGAGATAGTTAGTCCTTACAAATAGCATGCCTTCAAGTAAGATTGGTGGATGCAGGGATCGATCGAGGCTATCACTTTTACCTTTTAAGTTGCACACATTTACGTTTTTCTTTACACAAAGTTTAGCAAAGCCCACATGAATTACATTTATGAATTTTGTTGGTTTCGGCTACATCATTGTATTTGATTCATATTTTGAGGTGAATCTGATTTACCTTTCTCTGGATCTTTCTGGCGCTCGTATTATGCATATCTGCTATTAAATCATATTGTAAATAAATATTCATTATTTAAGATGTTTTAAAGCTTATTTTTAAGCACTTTTTATTATAAGCTTATTCTTTTTTTCGTCCATAAGGTAATTTTGTGTTGTAATAATAGATTCTGTTTCCTCAAATTCGGCACAAGAATCGAATGCAGTTGCTAGGGTCCTATTTCGCCGTAGAACCGCGCATAAATTTCGTCCTGTAAGCTGCACTTGATGCTGGCAGAATAAAAAGTTGGCGGAGGATATTCGCCCGAAAGCTCAAAATAACTAATGCAACAATAAAAAACAGATTGCAGATTTTCTATCTTGTGTGCCTGCGATCTTTTTGGACACAGCATCGTAGCAAATAATAAGAGAGAACAGAGGTACTAAGATTATTAAATTATTAATACTGTAAGACGATTATGTATGTATTTTTTGACCATATGCTTCACTCATTTAGTAACCTGCTAATCCAGTTCTAAAAACTTCCAATAAGTTACCTTAATGAATTTAAACTTCTAAAAAGCCGGGTGACTAGATGGAGGATCGAGACTGCTTAGTGAGTTTGAAACTAGGAAGTTCTTCGAGAACTTAAGAGGAGATTAAAGCTAACTCCTGCCGACTTGGTCTTAAGATTCTCCGGAGAAAGCTTAAGAGATAAATGACATGAGAAATAGGTTCGATATCCCCTTACGAGGACTAAACATGGGTATAGTAGTTTAATAACTGAGGTATTGGTGTCACGCGCTCCTCCTTCCTCGTAAAAAACATGGTTAATTACGCCGATGTATTAGCATAGGCATTTGGCAGATATTACAGAACGGCTTAACCATCGGAAGCAATCCTCGAGCCACATGTATATGACAAACTCCATTTATAGCACACCAAAAATTTTCAAATCTGAAGTAACTCAATAGTTGAAATAAGTTTAAGGAAACTAGCCTGATAAGCCAATGAAGAGCTTTGATATATTATACCTTCTTTACAATATTGACATTTATGAAACGGCTACCCTCAAAAAACGGCTGGAAATCATCGTGATATATGCGATGCTCATAAAGGGAATTACGTACATCCATCTAAGCTTTACTTCGACGTTTACAGCGATTCCTATACTTAAAATGACGATAAAATTGGCGATGAATATGGGATGAGATAAAAATAAGGCATTTGAATAAATTATCCCTTCCTAAATGGGCTACATACATCTTCCATTATCCCGCAAAGAACCCAAAAAACAAAAATATTATTGGAACAATCACCAAGATTATGCCGTGAATGAGACAGATTTTCACGACCTGAAGAGACTAAAACTTAAAAATAAAAGTTACGCGTAGACAACGTCATATTTATATGCATATTTTGTGTTTGAAAGGAATAAACTGTCATTTGTTGAATCTTGTTAACACAGGCTATATTTATCAAACACCATAGTCAGAAAGTTATCCTCCAATGTTCAAATTCAATGCTAAAAGCCTTCAGTCGACATACGGCCATTCCTGGCATTCACTGCTGCATTTTCTTAGCTTCTTGAAGTTAATTTAGAACTTACCGAATGTATTATTTTATTCCTCGCTATCGCCAATGACATCGAAGTATGGGAAATAGAAAATATTCTACTTTAATTCCTCGTTATCGCCAATGAAATCGATTCTGGGAAATAGAAAATATTCTACTTTAGTTCAAGACGAAAAGTTGTTTTCTCACGATCAATTGGATCAAATGGACTATTCGAATGTGTACAATGCGCTACTCAAGTACGGACTGACGCTTTCAAATTTAGCATAATGGTACACACCAGTGACCCCAGCAGGGGGTCCGTGGGGTCTGGACCCCTCCTTCGTTCCGACTTCAACTATAATGAGGAATGAAAAGCGAGAAACTTGCGATCGAAGAGAACGTACAATTTATAAGAAAAAGGAACACGGCGGTGGTAAGACATTAGAGTTCGATAAAAGCTCGATAAAAAACAGAAACCAGATTTAAACAACACTTAAAACATAATCAAATAAACAGATCAAGTAACCCACAAAAATACATGATAATAAGTGCAAAATTAACAGAGAAAACTTAAAACTTAAAAAGTCAGTACAAAGGAACTCAAAACTTGACGCATACGAAAGCCTTTTCATACACACTAATCGCCAGCGCATTATGAAGAAAGACCTTATACCCTAGCCCTTATACCTTCTTCTGTTTTGTTCTCTCTCTTTGATGTCACACCATAAAAGGCATAAATACCCCTCATCACTCCCTCTACACTCAGTTATACTTCTCTTCCGAAGATGGCAACGTGGTTGCCGAAATGCGTATTGAAAAACAACACTTGTAAAGCGCGACCATGGAGAACTCTAACCCCAGCTGGATGGAGTTCTCCAACGGTTAATCTGCTTGCAAACGATGGCCTCTGTAGCATTTCTCGAACTCCAATACCGTACGAGTTCTAGTTAAAAAATATTTTGGATCCACTTTTATGAATTTCTGGGTTCGTCTCTGGTACATACATACTTACTTTTCGACGGAAGAAGGGTTTCAGCAGCGCTAAGTTTTCGCTAAAGCGACGATAAATACGGAATTCCTACATTTCGTCTATCGATCTGCGAAGCCTCTTTTAGTTCTTCTCCCTCTATCGACTCAGAAATTCCCCTGAATTTCGAAACGATATTTCCTAACTCCCTGATTTTCCACGTAGAGAATATAAATCCACGGTTCTTTCCATCCATTCTGCTTGTTTAAACTTTCTTTGCACTCCATATAAAGGCCGAGTTCTCGTTCCGTCGGAGAATTTTCCTAAGCTTACAACAAGGATATTTTTCCTTGCACAAGACTACGCTTCCGAACGAGTGCAAAGGAAATGTTCCGAAAAAATCCGCGAATCTAGCGTATTGGCATAACTCAGTCGAAATTCCACTACTACCGTATAATCTCTCGCACATCTCTTCTGAGTTCCTTTGAACTTATATTGTTTGCAGCATAAATATTTACTAGGTCCGCAACTGGATTTCATATTCCTTTATATCTACAGATATAAGTCCTTGGCAAAGAAAGGGTCACTTTAATGGAACTTACTGCGAATATGCGACCGTTACCTTTTAGTATTTGAAATTCAACTCAGAATACTAGAGTTCTGGATACAAGCACGAGACGTATTGCATATATCCTAACCCCAAAAGCTCTTTCTTTTTCAGGTATAACTGAGAATAAATTAAATAGTATTCGAAAACATGATATCTTTTAAATATATATAATGAAAGTAATTAACTGTCTAATCACAACGTAAAAAAATCGCCTAAAACAATACCTGTGGGGAAAACAGTTGATTATCCAATACGATCAAATTAATAAAAGTTAGAACCCGGTCGCTTTAATTTTGTTTTGCGGTACAGTATATTTTATAGTTTCATGAATAAATTCCCTTTTTGACTGTTGTGTTTACATTCAACTTGTTAGAGCTTGTAAAAAGTAATAGACTTTTTGGGACGTATTTTACTTGTGAGCGATTTTAAATCATTTAAAAGAAGTACTGCTTAATATGCTTAGCAATAGAACTTCAGTTAACTGTTTGGGAGACAAAGGCGCCATAATGAAAGGAAATATATGCTATTCAGCGTTCACGCATACACTTCATGCTAATTAAAATATCTCATTTACAAGTACAGTATTCACATAATTGCATACACAGCATATTCTGTAACGTTTCGCTTTAGCACCTAACTCTTCCTGAAAATTTCAGAAATAAGAAATGCCATGACAACCGAGATAGGAATTAAATATAAAGGCGATGAAGATTAATCGGTATCCGCTTCGACGAAGAAAGAAGAGGATATTGTTTAAATTTCACGAGAAAATCACGAAAGCTCGGATCAGAGGCACAAAAAATTAAACAGTTTCTCGTACCAATTTATTTCCACAATTCGAAAGCTAAAAAGCATTCGGCTCGATGGGCGTGATCCCAAAGATGACCAATTTTGATTTTTTTCGTACGAAATTGAAACCTTTTCGAGCGCTCCCATCCGATCTCAAAGGGAGAACGAGAATTAAATCAAGGCTCATCTCGTCTCAACGGGCGCATTTTAATACATTTTTCGATCTATCGAAACTCGGATTGGCATAATTCGAGATGGAATGGGTGCAGACGCTGTGTGCGTAAAAGCTTCGGAGTTGGAAATCTCCGGGAGCGACAACGATTTTCAAGAGGTAGTTATCCAGAGGATAAAGGAGATTCGCGACTGGAAATTCTGAAGATCGCATTATTTTCCTTAATCCCTCCCCTACTCTCTCCCACTTCGCCTTTCCAACCTCCCCTGCATACCGATACGAATCGAGGTCGGTCGTTCCCCTTTCGATATCTCGATTTGATTTTATTTCTCAAAACTCCCGCGCAACGAGACAAGGGAATTATCCAAGGACGAGGGATACATATGGCGGAGTAAAATCACATCGCGGGAACAGACTGAATAAAAAGGCCCCTTCCGTATCCGTTCCCGCAGCTTTCCTTTTTAATAAGATTTATCCCGGAGTCTTTTTCGAACTGGTCCCTTGAGAAGAATTCTACGTCGCCAGCTTTCGCCACCTAAACCCTTGTACCTGAATGGCTCGATTGCTCGCGTAGTTTTTGATTCTCATGGAGTTTTATGAGAAGAGAAAGACTGGAATCACGGAACCAGCTACTCATTTCTTCGCAATGAAACTGCTTCGTTGGTTTTGAAACTGGTTCATCGATTTTCAGAATTTTGAGGAATGGAGGAGCTGTAAGTTGAGGCAGGCGACATCACAATGCGAAAAATTGACTAAATATGTTATATTACCATCATGAAACAGACAGTACATGTGTAAAAGAGGACGAAGAAATAAAAAAATGATAATAATACGTGGAGGGTCTTCTACCTGAAGGTTGTTTCATATGTAACACAATTTCCCAATTAGCGTCCTTAACTTTACTTCCTAACTTATTCCAAAATTCATACGACCCAACGATATTTTCACTATTACTTCTCCTATTCCTTTCCTCATGCAGATCTCTTTCGATCAATGAAAAAATAATAATGGGAAACGCCAAAATGATTATATATGTTGATTCAATAAAGACCATTTAAATAAAAATTGTTTTCTAAAGACTATAATAAATAACTTCGTGTTCAACGAAAAAAGCTAAAAAATCGTATCCGCAAAATTCCTTACAAATGGGGGTTTGGAAAGCATCTACTAACGATAAGAATAATGTTAAATTACATTTCGATTTCTCTAAGTTAATGAAACATGAAGGCGAAAGAAAGGCATTTCAGTTTTTAATTTTGCTTTTAGTATATCATGAAGGTATCATCGGTTTAATGCATTTGATTACTTACGCTCCATCTTCAATACTAGGAAGATTATTTCGCAACCAGTTATTATGCTCACAAAAGTGATTTTTTTGCCCTTTAAGTTATTTCAGTAGACTGCTTATCATAACGATTTATCAGTAACAGAGACGGAGTCAATTACAGTAGTAACAACCTGTGGTTATACGAAACGATTCATGTCAATGTGTGTACTCGTGGAGCGATGTACCTTCAACCAAATCGAAACGAGAGTGGTTTAAAGTTGCTCTTGTCGAAAACTTCGTTCCAAATATTGTCTCCACCACATGAACATTGGTATTTGTTCAATATTTTATGGAGTATCGTAAAGATGTCATTAAATATCGTTAAATGATACCTTAAACTGGCACGTATTATGTACCAAATGTAAACATTAAAGGGCGAAAACTGGTTAAATCACCCCTTGAATCCAACAAATGTAGACTAAAATACATGAAAGCATCAAACATCTCGTCAACGAGTCAACGAGGAGTGAGTGGAACTACGTAGAAGTCCCACTTTTTCATCTGAATGGTCCAGCAAGGAATCTCCGCAACGAAGCTACGTTTCACATCAGAAGGAACATTGGAATACATCCTTCGTTAAGCGGGGGAGCGGAACTTCCCAGTCCCGGGAAAGACGATCATTTCTACCTTAGCTATTCCAATCTCTCCCTCTTCTGCCGACCTATCTTCACAACATTTCCAAACCCTTCCCTCTTTTCCGACCACCCTTTACGCCCCCTCCATTCAGGCTTCTGCCTCTCCAACAGAGGCCGCGGGACGCAGGATCAATACGGTAAAAGGCCTTCCCTTTGAAGCGAGTGTAGTGTACTAGCGAAGAGGAGAGGGGGGGTCAGGGAACGCACAGAGGGAGAGAGATATGAAAGCGTGGGAGAGATGCTGAAGGATCTTGAGGATGCGGAATACCGCGAAGGAGACCGGGGAAAGGAGAGAAGACCCGCACTGAAAGGTAAGAGGGTGGGAGGAGACTGAAATAAACGATATTTTTCGAAAGGAACAAAAGCCTTGAAGATACCTCTTTTTATCTTGATATTTCGTCTAATGTACCCCATGTTAAGTGGTTAAGTGAAAGGAGAAAGGAAAACGCGAGGAAGCGGGAGATTGGATGGCAAACAAAGAGATATTAAGGAATGTTAATATTGTGTTATGTAACGACAGCAAAATTTTCCCATGGTGATAAATGCAGATAAGAAAAATGAAAGACAATTCGCTCTACGGTTACCCTAGATGGTCGCGCCTTTAACGACCTACTTCTCGCTGAAGATAACCTTTTCATAGTTAACTAGATAATAACGAAATCTCCCAGATAGCCAAGTTAGCAGCGCGTTCGATAAAGTACGCGTAAAATTATCGAAAATTCTGCTTCATCTTATGTAAGAGTGAATCAGTATTTTAAAAGGTAAAAAAGCTTGGTATTGAATGAATGAGTTCACTATTTATTAAAGCGAGGTTAGGTCACGTGGGCCCCTCTTCCGCGTTACCTCAATTGTCAATATATAAGTAAGAGATTTGATATGTAATGGTTATGTCAAAGTAAGTAACGGTTCATGTCAAATTAAGTTTCATTGAGGTTTACAAGAGAGTTATTCAACTTTTAATCGAACTTCGGCTACCTATAAAAAGTCATTCCAATGATAACTATGCTAGGAAATGATCAGAATTCAACTCCCTAAAACGTTTTATCCTTGATATCGAATACTTGGTAAAAAACAATTCGCAAGGGGATGGATGACGGGAAATGGATACTTAACAATTAATAACACAAATATATGAATTTATAGTCGAAGAAAGACCACAAATGAAGACCTAGCAGAGTATCCGAAAATTTATTTACGTGAATGAAATACCCAAGGAAGCCTACGGAAAGAACAGAACGATAAGCCCGCAGAGAAATTAAGATTTATTTTTTACTTTACTGAATAACACAAGGAAATTTTTACTTTGCACCGTAAAAGAAAAAAATAAAATACAACTAGTTAAGAACTTATCATATTAAAAGGACAAATATACTTATCATGAATAACCCTCATCTTCAAACACATAGTCATTATGTATTGTTTGATGGCCAATTTGACCCTCAAACAGTCAATGATTGGCTTCTCCAAGGGATATGATAGGGCTTACTTGGCAACATGAGGAGTGAGGTAATTTGTCCTTGCTTTCGATATGGAGTTGGAATTCTATATACTGTTTTCATAAGAGTAGATTTGATTCTATCAGCATCGATCCTTCCTCTTCCAAGGTCATTGACCATAGCACTTTCTATAGCATTCTATAAGGATAGAGCAGGATAAATGTAATCACTACTCGAATCACAGCCATAAACAGGACTGAGACTAGAGTAAATTAAAGTAAAAATAACAATCGTCACGTCACTCGTCAGGTTATAGCCGCAGGAGCATGTAAATAACGCAGTAAAAGTTAATTCTTTGATAATGTATATACTCGTATCATATTTATAATGGAAAGACTGAGCTACACTTTCGAGCGAGAGGGGCTCACTAAAGAGACGCGACTGCAGGAGAACTTCTTTCCCTCTCGAGAACATTCTAAGGAACTGGAAGAAAGGGAGATATGGGGCAACGATCTCAGAATGGGGTCGCGGAATATACGGGGCGCGGGGGGGCATGCGGCTGGCGGAGAGGGACTCCTGAGGCGCGCGGGGGGGGATATTGTGAATGGATACGGACGGGAAGCTGCGGCAGGGATACAGGAGGCGCATGAGAAATGGAGGCCCGGACGGAATTCTCTTTTAGAGTCGTGGTAATTAAACTTTCTCATCTAGCGCTGCAAAGAATTCCCCACCTAAGAAAGGGATCGTAGTGCAATAAAACTATCCTTTGAGATCTTCCTCTTTTTAACGGCGCCAGTCGTTAGATTATTCTTTACCCCATCTACCAGTTTACCACCCGTGTTCGAGTCAGGTTAAGCAAACTGGAGGAAGCTTTTTGCGATCTTTCCCCTTTAGCGGATAAGATCTTTCGTTGGAAGGGAATCGGGACTCATTCGGAATTTTAAAAGAAAGTTGGATCTTTCGGGAAAGGGAAACGGCTCTTGGAAATTGTTTCATAATGTCTCTAGGGGTGTAATAGAGAAGAAACGGATGCTTAGACATTAAGGAGTTTTGAATCTAAGGGTCGGTGATAAATTTTCCCCAGTCTGGAGTGGAAATTTCAATGGGATTGAGGCGGTGGGTGTTGGAAAAGGGAAGGCCCTTAACTAAAAACTGAACAGAAGGTAAATTTCTCACCTAGGTAAGAAACGTCGTATAATTGACCGAAGGATGCGTAGATGGACTCTTACTCTCTGAAAGCCGTCTGCGCATCGAGAGCCACGAGAGAAATTTTTCCAAAATTAAAGACGAGTAATCGTTGAAACAAAGAGAAACTATGATCAATTCCTTCTCCTTTTAACAAATTCCTCTGCGATGTAAAAGATTGCCTGATATATCAACTGTTTCAAGGGATATAACTTATCTTTTAAGGATCAGCATACCATCTAACATACCCACGGAATATTCATTGAAAGTTGGAAAATTTTCTACAATAGAAACCGCATAACCTGCGGAAAGAATCCGAAATATTAGGTAAATTACTTAATTTTTGTTCTTAACACACTTTCAGTAATGATAAAAAAAAACGGTTGGGTATAGAATATTAGGGGCGTTTCGTGGATGAGTGTTGACGTGTTATCTTATTTTTTATTCTGATAGCATTTTACTGAATTACTTTTACTATCTCCATTTTCTGAATTATTTTACTCCAGTAACAAAATGATAACACGACGTTTACATCCTAAGAAAACCATTATCGTATAAGTGATCTACTTACAATAGAAGATCGAAGAAAATTTTGAAAACATTTCAGTAAATATATTAATCATCCTCCTATTTCCATCACTTGAATTGGCTGATGATTATATTGATGACTGCTGACGATGATGATGAATTTGGTATTTACGTCCGGATGCTCTTCCTGCCGTCAACTCTTACAGGGTAAATCGCAAACACACCAATCGCAACCACCATTTCCTAACAGAAAAAAATCCGATTAGCCGCCACTCGGACCCGGGACCTTGGGTGAGTGAGCTAGCACGCTAACCCTAAGGTAACTGGTTAATACGTATCCTTGTAACGGTTAATATGTACTACCTTAATCCTTAGCGGAATCCTAAGCAGTTTACATATATTCGCTAAGAGATTGTGAATATCTTCAGTTAATTCATTACATTTTGTAAGGTTCTAGTGATGAACGATTACTCTCCAATGTCTCTTTACGGCGGTTCAACATAAATTTCAATCTGATAGTAATTTTTACCTATAAAATTAGGAGTATTCAACCTGTCTTGGATACTCTCTTGGATCTCGGTTTACCTGTGTAGGCTTGATGTAAACGAGGCAAGAGTCTTAATTTTTCTTCTACATGCTAACGTAAACATGTTGGGATTTTTGCATTGTTTTCTCTCCCGCAACAGGAAAAAGATTTAAGGAATAAAAGCTAACACATTTTCTCACAGGTTAAAAGATAGCGTCTCGCTTTCCTACCCACTAATGGAGGCATATTTTTCTATCAGAATCGAAGAACGCGCTCGTCGCGTTTAGTTAATGCAAATTCCCTCTCGAAAGTAGGTTGCGGTGAGGAAATTTTAACCGCATCTTACGGATGGGAGGCCCGACGAAGTCGATAATGCAGTCTCTTCGGCAAAATATATATCCTCAAACCGAATTTCCAAAGCGGCCCGTCAAGTGAGTATCGATTGGGTTCGTCCAGCATCCCGAAGAGGGCGATGGCACGGCGGTGTCCTCAATCGGATCCAAAGCTACGCTTCCGGAGTCAACCCATTCCGACAGAAACCGTCATTAAGACGGGAAACCTTTTTCCAGTCCACCTATCGATCGTGAAAAAGGAGAATTGCGAGGAAAAAATGAAAAAGGAACTTTCTCGCCATCGTTATAGCTCCGCTTGAATGGTGAAATAACCGCCACTTCTCCTATCCTTTCACGGAAACGTTTTGATGTGGAGTTGAGTGAGCTTTGAGTGGAGAATAAGCGCGGAGATTGGAAGGCCGTCGTCGTTAGTGGCGAGGGATAGAGGACACAGAAGGATACACATGATGACCTGAGTTAAATCGGTATACATGTATTATGGGTGTCCGATGGGCTGGGACGCTTCTCTAAGTTAGGAAGATAAATTTTGATATCAGAGTTTGAGAATTATGTAATCTCTTCTCCTGAAGATGGCAACGTAGTTACCGAAATACATATTAACAAAAATACCTGCCAAGCGCGACATCGGAGAGCCCTATTCCCGCTGGTTGGAACTTCCCAGCGGTTAGTTTGCTTTCAAACTACTGTATTTTGAGCTTTTCTCAAACTCTACTGTCTTATCACAGCCGTGTTCTTTTCCCTTATAGATTTTATAATTTTTGGCCGCATAAATTCGCAACTTGAAGAACATAACTGAGGTGGAAGGCAGCAGGTGGGGAACCTGCGGCCTTCAGTTCACTTGCAGCCTTTTCTTAGCTTCTTTGAATTATCATTTTTCAATTACTGGCAGAAGTAGTATTGTTAAAGTTACTTCGATAACTTCGGTAATTTCTTACGTGAGACCCCACCGTTAATCGAACCCGGGACCGCTTCCGCCGAAGTCGAACAGGTTGCCCAATTGGCTATCCAAGAACCCCATTTTTGGACCCCATTGGATTCAATTACCACGTCCGATGAAAAGTATGGTATGAATAAAATTACAAATACTCTTTTCCACAGATGTACATATTAAAAAAAAACACGACCGGTTTTAGGCTCAGATCGGCCATCATCAGGTAATTCATTTCATGTCATCAACGTAAAGCCTGCCACAATCGATTTTACCACGTACAGTAAAAATAAAATAGAAACTATTCTCTTATGGTTTACGTTGCCATTAAAGTCTTATTACGAAATCAATAATGGAAAGAATAATTTGGGGGAATAACTAAAAATGAGCGAAAATTTTCCTTCCACTTTTCCCATTCTTTACTCCATTATTACATTACTTCCATTTAAAATTGTTACCTCAAGAAGGAGAGAAACTACGTACCCATCCCGAAGATAAAACAGGTGTAACATCAAACAACAAACAATTTTCCATAGAAAAGACTCTTTTCGAAAAAAACTTCCGAACTGATTGCATTTGCAGAGCAAAAGGGACATTTTAAGAAATTTTTCTTAAAGAAAGCTTGTTAGCGCTAAGAATCTTCTTAAAAGTTTGTAGAAAAATAGGAAATACTATTTCAAAAGAAGGATTATATTATTTCTAAAGGGTCTTTGGTGACCCTTAGGTTCTTTGGTGGTGGTGGGAGGTAGGTTGAATATTTGATATGGCTGCCGGATATTTACATTTGAACTCAGGTGTTTATATATTAAGTGAAGCCCTCTGTTAAGCTTTTAAGTTGAAAAAGATTAAATGACGATATTAAAAAGACACGCAATGCAGATAAGTTCTTCATTTTCTTCAGTTTTCGAGATTAGTTTCACATGTAATCACAACATTACTACATAGATTTCAGATTCAAACAGATTACATGATATTTGAGATGGAAAAACGGGTGATAATAGAGGGAGAATGGATAACTCGACACTGAAGTTGGGAGCAAAAACGATAAGGCATACAACAGTGTCATAAAATTAAAAAGGGGTAGTTACAACATATCGTACAGACGGTGGATAAATAAATAAAGATGAACGGTTTTTCCAAGAAAAAAGTAACCTAATAGAGGGGTGTTACGGAATCCGATTCGGATTCCTACTTTGAAATAGTATCGATTCCAATTATCAGATACGAGAGTAAATTTCAAATGTTAAAAGGAAAGGCTTTACAGTTAATTCTGTTCGTTTTCCATCATGAACTGATACATTTACACAATTGTCACAGAGGTAAGCTATTTATTCAGGCCGGCCTCCTGTTGGGACCTCATCCCCTCCACCATTAGTTACAGTAACCCCTAGAGAAGAAATGAGACTCACTAGGTTAGATGAGGATTGAGGTAGTTTGCTAGAGTTAAGAATTGACATTATTAAAATCGATTAAGGTTTAACCTTCCATTAGGAGCAAGTTTCAATCAGGATCAAGGTTCAATTAGGAGCAAGGTTTAAGGTTACCTATTTGTACTTCTGATAGAAAAAATGTAATTATGGCCTTATCCAGTCTGACGAATTTCTTTTCTATAGGCTGTTGGCAGGTACTCTATATGAGACCGACACGGAAATAGAAGTTGGCCAAAGAGGGATTATGATTGACGACAAAAAGGTGAAAAAGAAAGGATTATTTAACGACTATGATAGGGAAATGGGAATTGGTATAGTGGTTGATAAAAGGGTAACTAAATCGTTCGAAAAGGGGTATGGACCAGAAGGGAGGAATCAAGAAAAGTATTAAGAATTCCAAGAAGGGAGTAGAGCAGCTGTTACGGGACATGAAGGGTAAAAAATTCAACCGAATTCACGTCTCCCGCAACCTTCTTTTGGATTGAATATTCATGCATGAAACATCGATTCATTCTTTACCGCTTTTTCCGATGAATTTAAGCGGAAACCTTCTTTCTGGAACGCAACGTCGAGGATGAAAGGAGTTTACAAAATAAAAAAATCTGACGTGCACCGTAAGGTTCGAAAATTTTTCGCTGGAACTGATTTGAATAATTTCAGCAGAATTTCCTACATCGAAGATTTTACGAATGATTGGCACATTGGCGAAATGTATTTCCACAATCCTAAGGCGGACCCTACTCCAAGATATGCCCTTAATCTTCCATTATCCTTCATTGGAACTTCATGAGAGAGATAAATAAATAGTAAATAATAATATATGAGACCATACCAATACGCAGTGTTACAAATGCAAACCAATTGACACATCAGAAAATAAAAAATACAAATTATAATGGGATAGAAAAACACGACAGAACTCGCCAATAGACAGGATATAATTCTCATTGATAAAATTAATCAGGAACGTTCAATAATTGACATAGCAATTACTCTCATTTCTAATTTTCAAAGCACTTACTCAAGAAAAATAACCAAGTACTCCGAGTAAGCAATAGAAATAGAAAAACAACGGAAGTTGAAACATATAACCATAGTTCCCATAATTACATACACAACATGGATAGTACCAAAAATGGCAGTCAGTTTAAATCTATAAGGAAAAGGAACACGGCTGTTGTAAGACATCTGAGTAAGATAAAAGCTCCAAATAGCCGTTGTTTGCGTGCAAAACTAACCGTTGGAGAGTTCCCACCAGCGGGGGTTGGGTTACTCCGTGGTCGTGCTTGTAAACAAGTATTGTTCTCGATACGTATTTCGACAACTATGTTGCCATCTTCGGGAGAGAAGAATAACTGAGNAGATGGCAACATAGTTGTCGAAATACGTATCGAGAACAATACTTGTTTACAAGCACGACCACGGAGTAACCCAACCCCCGCTGGTGGGAACTCTCCAACGGTTAGTTTTGCACGCAAACAACGGCTATTTGGAGCTTTTATCTTACTCAGCAGTCAGTTTAGAAAAAATAAACGCTGAAATTAACAAATACTCCATTTAAAAGTCTGTGATTCTGGATACCTGCAACTTAATTAGAAAATTTTTAAGTGAAGACTAATAATACTTTGTAATAATATACGTATTGACATCGGTCCGTTCCGATAACGCCGTCACTCTGTGGCGAGAACGAAATAAAATATAATAATAATACACATTTTTAAAATGATATAAAAGTTATTTCTTTTATCAATTCAGTTTCTTAATTTTTAGAGCAAATACATAAAAAACGCCAACAATAGCATAAAAGGATTCATTATTCGCTACTGTAGAGTTTGTAATATATTGTATTCGAGTTGCGGAAATTTGACAAGATAAAATTGACATGTGAATATTGAATGAAAATGTAGTCGCTATAACACTTCATTTACAAGCAAATTTCACTTTAGTATAAGACAGGACAAGATAAGGAAAAGCTGATGTACAAAATCAGATTATGCTATCCAATAGAAGTCGAGGAATTCCCTTTCCTTCGTAAGTCGAATCCACTTTTCCTTGTAAGTCCAGAAAAGAAAAAATATCGTCTTAGATTCGAGCAAATACACCCGAAGAAATTGTAAGGGGAAAACTTTTCCAACAGTCTTCAAATAGAGTTTCTTTCTCCGATTTTAGCATATTTCCGAATTTCATTGACTTTTAAGGCTCAAAGTGCTCTAACCAATGAGTGAAACGGCCTCCCGCAAAAACCGGGTGAGGCTGTTTGGCGTGATAGCTCATTGATTTATTACGAGTCCGATATAATTGCTTCATTCCACTAAATCACAATATAATGGGTTACATTTTAATAGCTCTCATTTATATTCGATAAATATTTTACCTACTATAATAGTTGATTTATACCTTTCAGAAGAGAAAGGATTCAGCAAACAGCACCTGCGATGTGAACATTTACATTTATATTAGTATTCCGAGAGCCGCCATATGGCGTAAGGCAGGAGGTGTGAAAACACCGGACCTATTAATAAAGCTACCTGATTGGCATTCCTAATGCTAGAAATAATTCAGCAAAAAGGGACCAGTAATATCAATCCGTTCTCGCTGTAATCTCACAAAATCTCTTTGTCGTCTGGTCTTGGAAATCGCGCTCGTCGAGTACGGGAATCACAATATCGCGTAATTTTTCGTGCAAATCAGCACTCAAAAGAATCTTCATACCCGGTTTATAATGAAACAAACTGGGTTCCGATTGATGCTTCAAAGTAATTAGTTAAAGAGCCATTTAATTATAAGCGACAAAATATAAGCTTTTGAAAGGCAATCTGTTTGCGATAAATTAATTTTCCACCTGATGAAATGATCGAAATTTATGAATCAATCGCGACCATAAAACTTTCGGCCAATTATTACAGAAGAATCTATAATGGGCCAGAAAGTCAGAGCAAACCTAACCGAATGATTTTTAGTCCGGGAAGTCTCGAAGAATAAGAAAGCGCATTTATGCTATACCATAGCGAGTTATAGCGTGAACAAAAGAATGGGAGCCCGTCAAGAATAGAACTCTTTTTTGCGTAGTACAGGAATTGCAAACAATTAACGTTTCTTTTTTTCCTTCCTAATCGGGGCTCTCTCTAAACTGGGTGCCTGGGAGGCAGCTCAATACTTGTTTTCTGATTGCCGCCCAGTTGTTTGTTTTATTGAGCGACCACTAAATAATGAAAATTCCAATTTCAAATTATAAAAAGTGCATTCATGAATTCGCATATAAAAAAAATATAAATTCTATAGTGGGATAACACGGTCGACTTTATCGTTTAAACGATGAAAATCAGAAAAAAAACAAGTACTTCTGCAAGCATTTATGATTTTCGCTTACTGAGTTATCTGAAAAGGCTTTATACATTGAATTTAATTTTGTTCACCAAAATTTCCTTCTTAAAAATATGATGCATTCTGTGTGCCTATAAATACAGTACTTTCTTACGAGCCCCGCCGCAAAGGATCTCCTTCGATACATAAGAAGATTCTTTTCCGAAGATCTTTCGCTATTCTGCCACGCGCCGAGGAGGTACAATTCTTTCAGGATGTCCTTACCGTCCTCACCGACCTTTTCGCCATCCCTAAGCGTATATACCCCCTTCCTCTGCTTGCGAATGTTGCCGGAGTAGCCCTCAGTGCGTTCTTCCAAATAGCTTTATTTGTGGTCACTATATCACGCCACCAAGCGTTGCTGTAATTTTGGAAACTACTGTACATTCATAAAGAAAGAGATATGAGAAGACAAAGGGGTAAATGAGGAAGAGACTTGCATAAGCGTCACATGCCTCGAGCAGCGGCTGAGATAGGTAAGTGCCTTCAAGAGAACGATATTGAAGAATACTTAAGCATTGTCACGCTTTCATCAGACGAATGAGTTTGATGTTAGAAAGAAACCGAATTTAAATCGTTCGATTTTAAAACCAAAGTCTGTTACGGAGCAATGTCTGTCTGTTCCGTATCAAGGCCGGAAGCCGGTTTGAACTTCATCACAACAATATTAGTACCAACAACTTAATGAGGCTTTCTGGTCAAGATGAAGAGTGAGGTAGTTTACTTAGGCTCAAGGTTGTAAACCTTTACTTACCTCTCTGAGCCGGAACGCTACAAGAGGGAAACGACCACGTAACTACGTCAAAGTGATCCTATAAACAAGTCTGTATGGCATTTAATGAGGAAGAACCAAAAAAATGCCATTGACTAGCATCGCTCATTCCTTTCCGTTTGAAAAGAGCAAAGAAACAAGTGGAAAGGAAGAGACTGAAATTTAACAGAATTTCCAAAATTTCAACGGATTCTAAAAGTCAAACAAGGAAAACGACCGCGGAATTTCATTTTTTATATAGATAAAACGGGTCTGCCTAAATATATACCACACGGTAAACCAAAAAATTCAACGAACAAAAGTAAACAGCAAAGCAATCAAACAAAGATACACTGGAGATTCGAAACAAAATCATTCCGGTAAACTATGACTGTTTGTTTACACATGTAAGCCTTTATCTCTGAGATGAATACTCCTCCAGCTATCAAATAATGAAAGATTGCGCTACCCCAGTTTTCTCATGGAGAGCAATATTTGAGATATTAAAATATTCAGTACGTTTCTATAGGTTAATTATACATTTCCTTTTAAGTTCCGCTAGATTTTTTCGTCATCCACCGATCTACTCCATATGCAAATCTACGTAACTGACCCCGATTAAACATTATGAATCCTTTATACGCAAAAACAGGAGATGAAAATGCAATTTCATTGGAGTTTTGTTATTTTCTCCGCAAATGCCCCTAAAACTAATAATAGTCGAAGGTTGGTAAGTTTGCACTAAAAAGAGTGAAACTCTAAGAGATTCAAATGAAATTACATTTAAAATTTCCTTACCATTATACATTACCTATCCGGAAAACGTCTAGTTTAGGAAGTGATATCAAAACGTGGGATATAAAATGGACTATTTTCTGTTACAAGTAACAGAGGACGTACTTACGTTATTATTAACGTAGTTTATATTAATGCCTGGTGTAAATCCTGGTGATATTAAAAAAAATTAAAAACTTTAATTCTTTGCAAATAAAATATTTAAATCCTAAGTTCAACGAATTTAATCAACATGATTAGACCTTACTTCGTGAAACGCCATTTAATAAATGAGAAAATTGAATTTCGTATTTTCCACACGGTCGAGTAATAAAATCGTGTGGAAAACATCTCATTTATTCAGCTAATTTGATTGAATACAAAGGATTTTCGAAAATTGGAATTCCGGAAATTTGCCTTTGTAGCTCGAAAAAGTATAAATCGCTTGAAATAAAATCAGCAATCAGCCAGACGTGATTTAAGATGATAAAGTCGAAACGATGTGATTACAGCTTATTGGCCGACACTGATTTCGGTAGAAAATTTGCCAGGATGGCAGTAAAGGAAGGGGCCTCTTTTTCCTAAAAGACACCTGACTAAACGGCATCTCTTTTGAGACTGTCCAAAAGGAAATTTCCTAAAAACATTGCCTTTGGAGACACGAAAAAAAGCTACGGAAAGCCTGGAATTGCGCCCAAAATAACCCCTACCGAACCTTTTCCTCCCCTTTTTAACCCTTCCATGAACCTTTGCCTTACTCAATCAAACGACCTCTTTCCTCTGTCATCCTTTACTCTTTGTCATCCCTTTCCTCTATCCATCCATACTCTCCCTGCAGACATTTCGGTACACAGCACACTCCGCTGTTAAAAATCGCAGCGCAGGAAAGACGAGTGCTAAAACCTCTTCTCGAGCAGCTCCCTTCTTCCCTCCCGCTTTCGACTGGTCCTCCGTCGAAACCCCGGAAAAACCACTTACAACCCTTTCGAAGAGTCTCCTGATTGAGATGACAGTCCATCCAAGTCTTTGCTTTAGTACCGTGCATAGCACGTGTGTGTAAATGGATAAACATGCCGGCTTTTAGTCACCCTGTTTGGTGTGCCGAACGGCGTACTGAATCTTGAAGCAAAAGCCAAACCATATTGATCTTTGAGTGCTCTATAAGCACAAAGCTGATAAGCCTGGCCTATCCTGTAGATCATCTTAAATCTAACAGTGAAGGTGGTTCTCAAAATTTAATTCTTAAAACTAGAAGAACTTTTTGGCACGTAGGTAATACATAAAGCCCTTTATACGCGTACCAAGGATGCAGTGGAGCTAAATTTTGGTTTTCCTATCACCTATCAATGGATATATATTCATAATTAATCTGTCTATAAGGTATTCAGCTCAAACGCCGTTTGGAACCTCATCCCGTCTACCTTTAGCTATCAAGAGCTAGGATAGGTGGATGAGAATTACTAAGCAAGTTGAGAAGTGACGTAGTTTTCCTTATCCTAGACGAGCCAGAACGCTATTAGCGGAACAAGCCCACGTGAGTGGGACACTATGACTATACGAGTAACACATTTCATAGTATTCCATAAGGAGAGCCTTTAATCGGTGACAGTATTCGGCATCACTCATTCAGTAGCTTTCATAACATCACAGACATGAATAAGACAAAAGTAAATGAAAACTACGTTTTTCTATAGCCTGTATCAAAAGACAAAGGAATTTATTTCATTCATCAATATATGGCAGTGGGATGGATCGGATTCAATAGTACTGAATATAAATATAAGCACTACGAACGGAGTGTTGGATTACGACGGAACTTGGAATAAAACATTCTAAATTGAACTGCAGCATTTTGGTTGTCATTCATCACCACTACCTCCTTTCTAACAGCCAAGCTTGGGGCAAAGAGCGCAATAAACCAATTATTGGAACAATAACCATGAATAACAAAATTAAACTCACAATATAGATTATTTCTTACCCAACTCGAAATGATCAAAACGAAATTTAGGCAAAATATTTTCCTTCGTTTCAAGGAAAATAGCGAAAAATCATCCAATAATTGAAGAAGAAGCTTAGGAAGAAAGAAAAGGCTATCCTAAAAGCCACACGTTTCTGAAACCATTAATGCACATAAATTTTAACAAAGGCATTCTGCGAAAATATAAAAGAGGGAGAGATGTGCATAATAAATTACATAGGTTTCCTTACAAACTTAAGGTTAAGAACGCGTTTCGTGAGAAAATGCAAAGAGTTTTCCAACTACAATTTGCTAGTACACCAAAAGTAGAACGATAGAGCAAGGAATGGAAAAACATCTCGCGCGGTAATAAGTTAAAGGTGATAATTACTTAAATTTACGGAGAAGGATTACCTGAATCTCAATTGTAAGAGAGACAATGAAATGAAAGCTAAATTGAATTAGTCTTCACTCACATGCACAAGATGAAGGAATGCGATCAATTAGATGACGTAAATCTGCGTTAAGGAAAGAAAGAAAAAAAAATTCCGAGTGCATCGAAGCGACGGCAATTACGTTGCGCAAGATGAAAAATCTAGTATTCAAATCGAGATTTTTTTACGTAACCTAGTTGCTCGTGATTTTTCAATCGGAACGCTCCACTTACCTTCCTACTTCCACTGCTTCAGGGGAGCTTCGGTAAAAATTCCATTAAAAGCTTGCCCATTTCCCCCACTTTATTCTTCGTTCCTAAGCGAAGGAAGTAAAAAAAGTATTTCACGACAGAAAAGAAGATGGACTTTAAAGATGGATTGACATGTATTTCGGAAAGAACATCATAAATCGTGCAAATTTGTACTGCGGAATCCTACGTGGAATATGTGCTCATGGTGCAAGAAACAAAAATTTCATGTCCATATAGGGTTATTTGGTAAAACGTGCTTGAATCATGACTTTTACCAATGAAAATATAACTAATAATAAAAAAATTTCGCATTCGAAGAAAAGATTGATATTTATTGCTAAGGAAGGAAATGCAGTGATAAAGATTTATAAAATAGCGACACAAATATCACGGAGATAAAATTAATTTCCGAAGCGAATCGATTTTGTGGCAAAATTTTTTACATTCGAAATAAATTTTTTTTGATACAAAACACACCGATTTTACTAGTAAAAATTTCCGTTGGAATCAATAAAACAGATACTATGAGAATATTGAAATACTCTCCGAAAATTGCTATGATAGAGAAACAAAAATAACGCAAAAATAGCCCAAAATCTCAAAAGAAAACCAAAGCAATACAGCGAAAATTCGGTCGGCGACGGTAATTCGTTCCGGAATCAATTTCAGTCGTTATACTGTTTCTAATTAATTCACAAATCCTAGAATACACGTAAACCTCGTCTAAAAATTACTTTACCAGAAACCATGAATATGCAGCTACCATTTCCCTATGGAAATTTCTAAAATTTTGTTCACGAGCATACTCGGCAATCCTCCAAAACATAAGTTTTACATGTCAAACTCATTAATACAAAAAAATTACAATTACAACAAATATAACTNTATATAAAAAATAAAATAAAAAGTAAATTAATTATCATATATTTTAAAGATTTAGGTTTTGAGGGAAAAACTCCTCGGCTGAAGGCTTACGGAGAAAAATCCACGATGCAGGAAAACGCCTACACTAGAAGGGGGTGGGGGGCGGAAAAAATCCACGAAAACAAGGAAATAAAAATAAAAACTTTCAATATTCCAATTCAAGATGAAGGAATAGACTGATTTTTAATTTCAAAAATTTTTTAGATATCGATCGTTTGAAAGAGGAGGGTGATTTCTCAGCAACGTTATTACGTGGAGTTGTATTCCACGATCTGGCACCATGAATAAGGAAGGATTCGCTTCTCGAATCCGGAAAAGCAAAGATATATGTTAGCAGGGTCATTTATTAGCTGAGGTATTACACACTAGGATAAGAAGCAATGTTAAACCTACTCAGCAAGAGGATAAGAAGGAATGTTAACCTACTGCCTACTCGTTCGTGCAAACGCTACTAACTTCTACACTCTATTTCCCGCGTGAAATAGAGAGGTCGACAGCTTCCAACGAACTCTACGAAGGCTGGATAATATACAAGACGGTATGCGACACAGCGAGACGCGGATTCTCCACCCCTAAAGCATACCCCGAGACGCAACACACCACTACCCTTCCTCAACCCTAAAACCCATGGAAACTTCCACCCATGCGATATAATCGTTCTCAGACGCGCGCAATAACAAACATCTTAACCGCGCAAACCCTTCCGAAATAAAAACAAATGAAAGGGTCCGCCCGCAGAGGATACGGGGAGACAGGGAAACCCTTAGGGAAATCACCAATGGCAGTCTCGTAACCCACAGATAGTTCTGGGAGATCTTCCACCTTTTTTATTTTACAGGTCTCCGCAGTACCCCGACTTTATCTCTCCAGAATTAGGAGAGGGTGGATGGTTTAGTGAGAGGGGAGCTGTATACGCTCCGTTAAGGCTTTGGGAGTTGTGGGGCTGCGAGATACTTTTAGGAAGAGAGGGCGCTCTGGAGAAAGAGATAGAGAAACTTTTATGGCATTACTGTCGCAAGGGAAGGGAACAGACTCGGGGAATGTCGAGGGAAAGAAGGAGATGTAGAGGACAAAAACAGGAGTCAAAAGGAGAAGTACGCCCCTTTGGACGAGAGGCTTTGTTGGATAGATGCAGATGTTTTAAAGTGTTCATTTCGAATTATTGCGCGTAGATGTCGATAATCGAGCTGGTACAAGGGCGAATCAAATGAAAACCATACACTGGTGAACGATGGGAAAATTACGTAAGTTAACCGTTGATTTAATCTTAAGTTTTCAAGAACAGAGCTTCCAAATTGATACACCATGACTAAGCTCTTGCTTAACTGCCTGATGTTTGGAGGTAACACATGTATTATTTTGCACTATATATTGTATCTTGCAAAACTATAATTTATGATCAGCAATTATATATTCGCAAAACATAATATTTAGCAGAATTTTTTGTTGTTGAATCTTGTTGATCATAATTAAGTATTAAAAAAAGCTTACTATTTCACTTTTTTCTTTTCTTCTCTTGCGTTTTCTTCTGTTTCACTTCGAATAAAGACAAAAGAAATAAACTTGTGGTATAGCATTCCAAGATGTTCTCTATGTTTGAATAAATAAGTGCTCCGTGGTATTCTAAAGGCCGGGAAGCGTTGCTCTAGAAAAGTACATGCTGAAGCGCTCCAGATTTTATAATTTAAAGTAATCTTATCGTAAATGCAACGTAACAATCGTATCATAATTTCAACGTAACTTTCCCATTTAAGAATTAAAATGCTTCTAAATTTGTTGAACTTTTCCATAAGGGCACCGTAAAGGAAATGCGAAAAGGTCGTATGCTGCTGAAGAGATCACTTTGTCTTGATGCCTTCCCTTCTCTTAAATGTTACATATTTTAATTCAAAGAAAGATGAAGAAACCGAAGCATAGGACCAATACTTATGTAAGTGCCGCCTGACCGATTATTCGAGCGTCCAGTACAGAGTTTCGAACATTTTTCTCCAGTTTTCAAACATTCCTTTTTATAACATATGCTTAGTTATGCTTTAATGGGATAGCGCAGTTTATGCGTTAATGGGATAACGTAGGTTGCTTCACTTACAGCAAATAAAAATCTTTAATTTATAACTTAGTTTTTTATAGAGCAATTCTGGCGGAGTGGCCTGATCTAACCGCCCATCGCAATTATCCTTCCCAAAAAGGACCGAATTATAGGAATACACTATGCATTAACTTTTCGGCGTTTGATAACGCAACATACGTCCGCTGTGTGAAAAAATAAAAGAATAATAATAATCATTCATTAAAAATAAAGGAACGGGAACAGAAAACCGATGTAGTAAAATACTCATCTATTAACAGTGGTATAAGGGAATGGAATGCTTTACCTGGAGAACTTCTCATCCCAATGCCTAAAAACATTAAAATCTTCAAAGCAAAAATAAAAAGCTGCTAAATTCTATGTAGTTCTTATGTTGCATGTTCATTATGTATTGTATTTTAACTTAAGTCTCTTGAACTCGACTATGTATAACTTATATGTATATATGTGTATAGACATTGCAAAATATGGTATGTGGGAAAATTATTTTCAACTTTATGTATGTATGTTTATTCAGATGTATTGTATGTATGTATTAATTGGTTTTATAGAATGTGTACTGTCTGCGGGAGGCTTTTGGAGGGGTTTTCCTCCCGTCTTTGGGCGAATGCCGGACAGTTAGTACATTGTTTTTGCACCCCCTCAACCGTTGCCACCGGGTCCCACGACCTAATCGCGACGGGTAATTCTTAAATAAATAAAATAAATAAATAATGTCTTTATTGAAGGGCGACATTGAGATTTCCTAGACCCTGATGACATGAAACCCCTTGTAATTGTATATTTAACAGAAAGATAGTTTTGGGAAATACAAGAAAGAAAAATCAACAAAAGAAAGAAAATTTTATGTAGGCTCAAAACAACCTGAGAGCAGAAATACAGACAGGGCAAGGTTATCATAAACCATGTACGATTAGAACTACAATGCAGTAACGGTTCGGATCCCAAGGCTAACTCATCAGCAAACACGTGTGAAAACGACAGAAACGATTTCATCCGTTAACTCTCAAAGATTAAATGATCTGTCAAACGTTCGATATCACTTAAAATAGCGGTCGAGATGGAAGGAGCAAAACGAGGCCTCGGGGCTATGGAATATATCGGTTTAATTACATTCGACGGAACAAAATAGGTTAGGCGAACGCTCATGTTTTAATTAGTTTCCGGGGCATTCGAAGAAATAAAATATCGAATCGCTCCCGCTTTGACTAATCCCGGCTCTATGCGATAGAACGTGTAGAGAAAGATGGGAGGGCATCGCAGTAAATAATTGTCCTCGAGGGAAATAAGATAGCAATCGTGGGCGAATTAATTCCCGTACTTCTATTCTTTGCGCTCTTTGTTTCACTGCATCCGGTATGTTTCAAGAGGAAGTCATTCAATTTACGAATTTAGTTGCTCTGTAGAGACAACACGAGGGAACGGTTATAATCTTCCAGAAGGACTTTCCGAATCAAGTTCAGGAGTAAAAGTATTTAATTATTTCTCGACATCCACGTTACTCTTTTAATAGACGGTGTGTTAAAGTTTTCTTTAACTACGCGGGAATGAAATAGAAAACGGAGACCTGTCCGCTATAGGAAATTTTTCCGGCGCCTTGTGATTTCCTTATAAGCAGGTTTCAATGTATAAGAAATTTATTTATATGACACCTCCTAATAGGTCATTTTATGGCTCAGGTGGAAAAAAATATGTAATAACACCAATCATAGCATGTGACGCAGCGAAATTAGAAAATTTTGTCGAAAAAAGATATCATCATATGAAAAATACAACGTTATAGGTGATTCTATTACGAAATACAGCTTAACGCAAGTTATAATAGTTTTCAACTCCGAGTAAAACTGAGAAAGAACCTCTATCAAAGTGTTTTCAGGCCTTAAAATAGCGTGCAGAAAACTTGCAATTACGCGGAGCTTTCATTTACTGGTCTCAAATTATCAATCGATTAAACTGTACCCTTAGATGAAAATAGTATCAGTAACCTCGGCTAGGAAAATGGTAGAGAAAGAAGCAAGGGCAAACTACCTCACTCCCCATTTTATCTTGTCACTTAAGCATCTATTTACCCTTCGAAATGATCATAGACAAACGAAAAAAATCTTACTTTGGAATTAGTTTTACTATTTTTAGGTGTTTGGTAAAGCACGAAAAAAACGATGCGGTATGCATAATTGTTTGATGATAATGGAAAATGTGAAATTTCTCTGTTCTTTTGTTCGAGCATTTCTTTGTGTTATCAATTAAAATCCGATAACGTTCACAACTGTTACTAATATCACGTAAAATTTCTAGTAGAAGTTATGCTCGTAAAATGGAAATTTGAACTCTCAGGTAACTTTTTCGTCCTATAAAGGGGTCTTATTAGCTTATAAGAACTCTGCGAACATTAATAAATAAACGGCACCTAAAAGTCGAGAAAGATCCAAACAAAACCTTATGTACCAACGGAAGAAATTTATCCGTAACATTTAAATTAGCGGAGCGTGATGTGGAAAATGCAGAGATGGATCTTCTGAAGAAATAGAACCTTTTGACCTTCTGGAAAATGGAATTTGCTATCGCATTGAATAAAGAACGGAAAAATAGTCCCGAATCTCGGATAAAAGGATAAAAGGAAACAGGAAGTAATTAAATTGAACGACAACGAAGAATGAGAACGGGAGAAAAGTAAGTCTCTACGCCATGAAAACGAATAAGAATGTGGTGGAAACAGTTGGATAAAGAGCTCAAGTGTATCCTGCTCAGGAGAAACACGTGAGTGGGCTAAGCGAAAAGTTTTTCCGATACGAGGAATTTGAAGATAGAGGTGGAGAAAAGAAACTGAGTAACTCACCCACGCATGGGATTCTTTCACTTGGATCCATAAAACAAGGGATCCCAAAAAGACGGAAGGAAATAAAAATAAATTGAATAATATGCATAGAATAACTACGTTGAATCATACTAAAAGAAGTAATAGAGGAATGAAAGGGTGAGGGTGAAGCTATTTAACTTAGCTCCTTTAGGTATATGCCTTGAAACCAGAGGATAAATGGAAGTGAAAAATGTTGACATGTCTGGTACTCAAACCTAATACTTTTGGAACAAAGCTACCACGCCGAACCAATCTTATCGCGTTACCGGGAAGCTCGGCCAGAGGTGACTCCGGGCCACCCATTACCGGGTAGTGCGGATGTCCTCAATAATGCAGCCACCATATAGAGCGACAGATGAAGAAATAGGAAAATCTGGGTGTGAGTTCCAATTACGTTGGAAATTTAAAAATTTGATTTTATTCGCTTCTTCTAGAATTACTAAACCATATCCCAGAAATAACTTTAACCATTTTTAAAAATTTATCTTTATTCCCTTCCATCTCTTTGTGATTTCTTAGTTCAATCCTTGACTTTGATAAATGGAAGTAAATAACACGTTCAATAGAATGGATATTAAGTAAATAAACGTAGAAATATTAAGAAAATAAATGTTAAAATCGTGAAATAATCAAGGTATGCAATACACTTAAAAAGAATTTGCTTTTAATGGAATGATGAACATTTACGAGCAGTAAGTTAAAAATAATCTACACGAAGATATCAAATTTGGTTATTTTATAACGTTAACATCTAATTGGTGAATGCCTTCCCCGGAGAAAAAGGATCAAAAAGTGGTGCATTAAATAGTCAACCTTTCAAAATAGAGTTACAGCCCATTTTTATATACCCACAAATACATGGCGACAGAAAAATCCGAATTTTACGATTATAAGACAAGATGTAGGCGAGGATATTATTTTTTTTTGAATAACGCAACCAATTTAGTCGGTAGCTTTGTTGAAATTAGCGATACGTTAAGACTGCCTCTAGGAAAAGAGGCCCAGGTCGATCGGAATTTTGAATCCTAGGGCTTGCAATGTAAGATTTACGTTGAAATGACATCGAACTCAAAGGCAGATACCAAAGGGTTCATACCTCTGCGAACAGTATCATGACTGGTTATTATTAGAGACTGTTTACGCGAGAAAAACAAATGTTTCGAAAGCAAATTTCGGCAGGTGTAACGGTGTTATTAGGCTGACTGAGGGAAGATGGAGGGGTACGGGGAAGAGAGGGGAACAGAAGTGAAAGGAAATTACGGAGTTATTGCAGTGTAAGTGGAGGGAAAAGCTACATTTATCCAGAGGATTTATTTAGGACCATCGCTGAGAGCAAGTGGGTGAAGGAAAAAGAGAAATAAAGAAACCAAACTATACTCGTATTTTCGANACATCCACGTTACTCTTTTAATAGACGGTGTGTTAAAGTTTTCTTTAACTACGCGGGAATGAAATAGAAAACGGAGACCTGTCCGCTATAGGAAATTTTTCCGGCGCCTTGTGATTTCCTTATAAGCAGGTTTCAATGTATAAGAAATTTATTTATATGACACCTCCTAATAGGTCATTTTATGGCTCAGGTGGAAAAAAATATGTAATAACACCAATCATAGCATGTGACGCAGCGAAATTAGAAAATTTTGTCGAAAAAAGATATCATCATATGAAAAATACAACGTTATAGGTGATTCTATTACGAAATACAGCTTAACGCAAGTTATAATAGTTTTCAACTCCGAGTAAAACTGAGAAAGAACCTCTATCAAAGTGTTTTTAGGCCTTAAAATAGCGTGCAGAAAACTTGCAATTACGCGGAGCTTTCATTTACTGGTCTCAAATTATCAATCGATTAAACTGTACCCTTAGATGAAAATAGTATCAGTAACCTCGGCTAGGAAAATGGTAGAGAAAGAAGCAAGGGCAAACTACCTCACTCCCCATTTTATCTTGTCACTTAAGCATCTATTTACCCTTCGAAATGATCATAGACAAACGAAAAAAATCTTACTTTGGAATTAGTTTTACTATTTTTAGGTGTTTGGTAAAGCACGAAAAAAACGATGGCGGTATGCATAATTGTTTGATGATAATGGAAAATGTGAAATTTCTCTGTTCTTTTGTTTGAGCATTTCTTTGTGTTATCAATTAAAATCCGATAACGTTCACAACTGTTACTAATATCACGTAAAATTTCTAGTAGAAGTTATGCTCGTAAAATGGAAATTTGAACTCTCAGGTAACTTTTTCGTCCTATAAAGGGGTCTTATTAGCTTATAAGAACTCTGCGAACATTAATAAGTAAACGGCACCTAAAAGTCGAGAAAGATCCAAACAAAACCTTATGTACCAACGGAAGAAATTTATCCGTAACATTTAAATTAGCGGAGCGTGATGTGGAAAATGCAGAGATGGATCTTCTGAAGAAATAAAAAGGTCACCTTTTGACCTTCTGGAAAATGGAATTTGCTATCGCATTGAATAAAGAACGGCAAAATAGTCCCGAATCTCGGATAAAAGGATAAAAGGAAACAGGAAGTAATTAAATTGAACGACAACGAAGAATGAGAACGGGAGAAAAGTAAGTCTCTACGCCATGAAAACGAATAAGAATGTGGTGGAAACAGTTGGATAAAGAGCTCAAGTGTATCCTGCTCAGGAGAAACACGTGAGTGGGCTAAGCGAAAAGTTTTTCCGATACGAGGAATTTGAAGATAGAGGTGGAGAAAAGAAACTGAGTAACTCACCCACGCATGGGATTCTTTCACTTGGATCCATAAAACAAGGGATCCCAAAAAGACGGAAGGAAATAAAAATAAATTGAATAATATGCATAGAATAACTACGTTGAATCATACTAAAAGAAGTAATAGAGGAATGAAAGGGTGAGGGTGAAGCTATTTAACTTAGCTCCTTTAGGTATATGCCTTGAAACCAGAGGATAAAAAGAAGTGAAAGACAGCGGCGTAACTGGGACTCGAATCCAGGTCTCCCACTTTCCGGGCAGGTATTCTAACCACTGAACTACCGTGCCGCGTCTCTCTCACACTGTTAAGGGAATGCTTTGTGAGCAAGACTAGCAGTCTCCACATAGTGGCACTGTGGTATAGTGGCTGCCTCACTGAGGACCTCGGACGGCAGGTTGTGCCACTATGTGGAGACTGCTAGTCTTGCTCACAAAGCATTCCCTTAACAGTGTGAGAGAGACGAGGCACGGTAGTTCAGTGGTTAGAATACCTGCCCGGAAAGTGGGAGACCTGGGTTCGAGTTCCAGTCGTGTCGCTATTTTTCACACTTGTTATTCCTTTGNATAAGAATTATTCCGTTTAAATACGTATTCTTATTGCATGAGAGTCGCCAGTGACAAAAATTTAAAATATTTGGATATTCCCCCAACTTAAATTCGCTTCTTCTAGAATTACTAAACCATATCCCAGAAATAACTTTAACCATTTTAAAAAATTTATCTTTATTTCCTTCCATCTCTTTGTGATTTCTTAGTTCAATCCTTGACTTTGATAAATGGAAGTAAATAACACGTTCAATAGAATGGATATTAAGTAAATAAACGTAGAAATATTAAGAAAATAAATGTTAAAATCGTGAAATAATCAAGGTATGCAATACACTTAAAAAGAATTTGCTTTTAATGGAATGATGAACATTTACGAGCAGTAAGTTAAAAAGAATCTACACGAAGATATCCAATTTTGTTATTTTATAACGTTAACATCTAATTGGTGAATGCCTTCCCCGGTGAAAGAGGATAAAAAAATGGTGCATTAAATAGTCAACCTTTCAAAATAGAGTTACAGCCCATTTTTATATACCCACAAATACATGGCGACAGAAAAATCCGAATTTTACGATTATAAGACAAGATGTAGGCGAGGATATTATTTTTTTTTGAATAACGCAACCAATTTAGTCGGTAGCTTTGTTGAAATTAGCGATACGTTAAGACTGCCTCTAGGAAAAGAGGCCCAGGTCGATCGGAATTTTGAATCCTAGGGCTTGCAATGTAAGATTTACGTAGAAATGACATCGAACTCAAAGGCAGATACCAAAGGGTTCATACCTCTGCGAACAGTATCATGACTGGTTATTATTAGAGACTGTTTACGCGAGAAAAACAAATGTTTCGAAAGCAAATTTCGGCAGGTGTAACGGTGTTATTAGGCTGACTGAGGGAAGATGGAGGGGTACGGGGAAGAGAGGGGAACAGAAGTGAAAGGAAATTACGGAGTTATTGCAGTGTAAGTGGAGGGAAAAGCTACATTTATCCAGAGGATTTATTTAGGACCATCGCTGAGAGCAAGTGGGTGAAGGAAAAAGAGAAATAAAGAAACCAAACTATACTCGTATTTTCGACTTTTTCTAAAGTTAGACGAGACAGGTTTTATCGGTCTGAAATATCAGTTTACTACCGAAGTGTTCTTCTATTTCTAAGGGTAGTGATAAATCAATGATTAAGGCATCTTTCCGTTTTGTCAAGATGGTAGGAAGTCACGCGAGCTATATATCATATTTTTTGCATCGCAACGGAAGTGTCCGGTTTCTTAAAAATTACATTCCTTATCAACATTCTCGGATCATAATTTCGACTCTAAGATATAATATGGTAGCTGTGGATTTAATAATTTAATTTTTATGGATATAATATGGTAGCTATGGACTTCTTATACAATACATTACACATCAACAATCCCGGATTTTTATTCCGACCACAGGATATAATATGGAAGCTATGGATATTTTTAAACAATCGCTACGCAAATAAATTCTAGTAAAAAGGAATTAATTCGCGCTTTGGTTAGCAAAGGGTTAAAGCATCAATTTATCTTACAAGTAAACTCCAGACGCAGATCGAACCTAAATTTCTGATACCTTTTTAAAGAAATATTTCCTAACAAGAAGACAAGAGATTCGAATTATTTAGGGTATCTAGATGAAGGTTCAAAGCTTCTACTCGGTAGAGATAATTTCATACGTTACCAGTCTGCCAAATAAACCAGACGGATACCCCAAAAATAGTTATGTCACATCCTCCCTACGACAGTGTAACTAGCAAAACACACAATTTTTAAAATGCCTTACATTTACCTTGTGCTTTTAGTGCATTCCAATATGAAACATAAGTAAAGTTTCAATGAACGGATAAAATATTAACACTGTCATCTGGGAACAATCAAAATAACTCATTTACTTGGGAGAGAATATACTATATGAATTACCGCCGTATAAACATAAATAACAAAAACATTGTTTTGTGCATTTTTTTCATTTTTTTGCGATTTGTAAATCAAATAATAATTTTCTAATAATGACAATTAAAATAATAATAAAGTTAATGTTAACAATGATGCCTTTCACGGCCTCATTTTCATCAAATTAATAATTATCATCGTTTACAAACAACCATTCCTTGAGTGGAAATATCCGACTGACCGGAACTCGAATCCGGGATCTTCGGGTTGGAGCGTTAGCTCATTATCAACTCCGTCACTGCGGCCAGTAATACCCATGCATTGTTTGCCGAGTTTGAGCATAAAATAAAGATCGACATTCTTGGCGTCTAAAAATATTATACGCGTAGAAACATAAACACATACGAATGCGAGATGGGAACGCTACAAATAATGCTCACTTCAAGATAAACTTTCCGATTTCTCTGAAAATAAATGGAAATGGCATTAAATATACTGGGAAAGAGAAAGTGGAAAAAACAACAAATAGAAAAGATAATCTTTTCTATTTGCTACTCCTTCACCCGTTTGTTTTCAACTAAAAATACATGTTATTGATATGGTTTTGCTGGATAAACTGAGAGAATGTATTTGTTTGAACCAAGCGGAGGGAGTTATATGGAAAAACAATTTTCCAAGTTCAGTTAAATTGTGGAAAGGCAACTGCATTCGGAAAGGGTTCTGACGTGGAAAGGTTTCGACTTTAACTTTGTGTTTTTCTTTTCCTAGTATTAACAAAATCTGCAAGAAAAGAAAACTTATGGTTTCAAAAATGTTTTCGAATCCCTCTTGTTTTTATTAAATGATACCGTTGGCGCTGAAAGGAAAGTAAATAGCGATGGAGTGCAATAAAGACAACGGTCCTACGGCGCAATAACATAAATGAAAAGCAATATTTCAACCATTTCTAAAGCCTCAGACTAAGTAAATAGAGCCTATAAAAACTGAGGAATAGCCCAAAAATAAATAATGAGATAAACGACAATATTTAAAGGCGCCATGACTATTGCAATACTCCTCGAAAGTTATTCCTTCCTCAAATCAAAGAATTTACTAACGAAATATCTCATGAGATTTAATGATCCATATCAAATTACCCAGCATAAATGCACGATTGACTCTTTTTCCCTTCGATATGAAAGTAAAACTTTTTTCCGGATCGAATCTTGAAAGTTTCCATTTTTCAAAAATGTTACGAAACTAATAACATTGAGAAGGACAGAAAACGCCGAATTTTCCAATTATTCTTCGATTTTACTCCCAGATTTTAGATTCAAAATTCAATCCCAGTGCTGAAAGCGCAAACATATCGGTTAACAAACTAATCTTCTAGAAATAAACTAAATCTGTCCATCTCTCACATACATTTCCATTTTTACAGAACATTGAAATTCATTACTATAATAAGCACAAATCCAATAGATTAGTCCTCAAAGTGGATATGGAGTGATTCGTAAGGGATTTTTCAGGTTAGAGGAGGAGAAAACATAAATAACACCTAAACTGAGGAACTTGGAAAATACTGATTAAAGTTCCAACTTAAAGTAAGACCTTAAGCCACTAGGATTAGTTGAGCTAGTATTTTAATTATGCATAAATCTTTATATTTGCGCGATAGAAACACCAAATTAATATCAACGATTGAAATTAATTAGTCTAAAATAACTGCTTTATAGCAAATGATTGATTTAAGATAAATTACATAAATTAATTGATACTGAGTCGATCATGGGATGGGTCAGCAAGACTATTTGTTTTAGATATAGCACATTTAACTTATAAATATTCAGAACCTCGGTAGCAAGAAGTAGATGCATGTAGTACATACATCTACTACATGCCATGTACATCAAGCTGATCCGCTCTGGGAGTGTACATGCAGAATTCCGACCAAGTGCTCGGAGTGATTACTTTCGGTAAAGCGATGCAATGTCGAGGTACGGAAAGTGCAGCCGCGCCGAAGGCAAACTCAACCGCATCAAGAAAACAAGAATGAATCTCATAACTGAAGCACTTTTCCAGGAAATTAAGGACTCAAAAACAAACAACGTCGACTTTCAAAAGAAAGCAATCGTGCCAAATGAAGAGATTCGGCGAAAGAAAAGAGGAAGCGATGAAAAGGAATTTAAGGGGAAAATCGACTGAGAGGAGAAAAATGAAGAGTGGGAGTCGCTAAAAACGCAGAAATCCCAAGAGAGAGAGAGAGAGAGAGAACATTTCTAATCCAAACAGAAGAAGTATATTGAGGACGAAGAAAGAATAGATTCTATGAAAGGATAAGAAAACCCACAAATCCGTTGGCAATGAAAAGAAGTCTATGAAAAGATAGGGAATAGAGTAGGATTGAGATAAATTGCGATGAAACTCTTTCCGAGTAGCGAAGGCGAGGATTGGAATGGAATAAAAATAAATGAAAGGGAGTAAAAAAGAATAAGCAGAGAAAACAGAAGCACGAAATGTTAGAGGAAGGCGTTTCTGCGAGTTAAGAAGTAAGAAACTTTGAGAGAGACGAGGTGAAGGAACTGTGAAGCTTTTAGGAATAAAAAATCCTTCGTAGAAGAATGCAAAGGACTCAGGCACGCTAGTCGCACTCCAAGCAAAATTTTACGAAATCAGAACACATCCTCGAAACACAAGTTGTCCTCTTTTACTTTTAGAGTCGGAATAGAATAAAATGGGGGAACATAAGGAACTTTAAGGAAAATAAGAAGTTTGCTAGATAGCAACTGGAAACTGCTACGGGGTTGGAATCCACAGAAATAAATGGATGCATAGTTGTAGCTGCGAGTACTGGCGTAACCAATTAAAAACGAACTGAAAGTTAAATATTAATATCAGATGGTAGTACGACTCAATAATTAAGTTGTCATGGAGGAATCCACTTTTTGGGTCTCAAATTCTTGCAGCACTCCGTAATAAGAAATGTAAAAATGTACTTTTAAAATAAAATGAAATTTTTCTAAGTTTATTTACGCGCCCAGTGATCCAACGCTTGGGGTCATCGTCAAGTTACTTATTTTGCTGACATTCTTACACTTAAATAAAATTAATATGCTCAATCCTCACTTGGTGGAATGTAGTAGAAACCATCTTAAATGAAACACTTCGTAACTTCCACAATATATTTTCCGTTCGACCGGTTTCGAACCACCTGAAGATATCAACACGTTGACGAAACCGGTTGAACGGAAAATATATTGTGGAAGTTACGATCATTTTCATTTAAGACGGTTTCTTACACTTATACGGAAAAGTTGATATATTTGGCATACTTGAAAAATCCAAAAATATATTTCTACGATTCGACGATCAAAATACGATCTATCTCTATTTAGCTTCATCAGCATGCGCTTCAAACATTAGTCAACCCATCACGACTTCCTGTTTCATCTGAAAGGCATTCCCCACAGCTACGTAGAACGTAGCTGAGAGTGCCATCTTTAAGAATAACTCTATCGAACTGAGTCTCAGGAAGAAAAATTTTCTGAAATTTTCGTCTGGAGAACGTAGAGGGAAATTATAGAATATTCATCGCGATAACTCGAAGAAAGACAAAATTAGAATCTGTAAAATTCGACGAAAGGCTCCTAGTTAACACTCCCGGAAATCACGGTCGAAGAAATGTGGACGGAATTAATTCGAAAAATAAAGTAAACGACAGCAGCCGACATAAAGACGAGAGAAGTCGAGAGGGTCCGAAATAATTGGGGTGCGAAAGTTTTGAGAGAGAGATTTTCCTTGGAATTTCTTCATCAGGAGCCGGAAGGTGTACAGGAAATGGCATCAATGTAAAGAGGCTTGGCGAAGGAGTGGAATTGGCAGAGATGGAGAAATGGAGGACGTGTTAAAACGCGGGAGCCGAAGCATTATGTCATACAAGTGGAGTGGAATTTGGAGGGGTGGAGGACATTTATATCATTAGAGGATTTGGGGTTGCATTATTAGAGATGATTAGGAACACAGGATTCAGGTCAAAAATTTTAAGTTCGAAGACAGAAAACTAAAGGTTTAAACAGATAAAAACCAACTACCAGCTAAATAAGCTCGAACAAAGAGAATAAAATTAGCGAGTGTAAGCACAAGTCGTAGAGTCAGAGTTTCAAATTGACACTAAAAGGTAAGCATGAAGATTGGATATTTATTTATTTTATGACGCCCTCTAGAAACATCATTCATTAAATATTACAAGAAAGGCGTAAACGGTAATAGAAGACGGGCACACACGACCATTCCCTAACCAAGAAAATCCGATTAGCTGGAACTAGAACCCGGAACATTCGGGTCTAGGTAACCGCTTCGCATTATGGTTACGAAAGGGCACAATTAACTTACTACAGCAATTCAATAGAATTGCCTAAAAGCATGATAAAGGAAGATGAAATAGATTTGAAGCTTAAATCACTTGATTAGTATGAAAATGAAAATCTCCCTAGTGGGTAGTGGTAGTGTAACACTGACAAATATAGACAAAAAATGCTACCGATTGAGAAATTGTGCTATTCCTTTTAAACATCCACGGTCGTATCGATATGTGATGTAATGAGGCAACTCTTCAGGCGTCTATAAAAGGAAGCGCCAAATTGAACTTTTTATTTTTATTTAATGTTGGGTGTTTCACTGAGAAAAATATATGGCGTTCAGCCAGGAAACACTTATTCCAATTTTTCCCCCGCGAATGATTTTGATGCAATTAAGTAAGATAAGCTTGAAATAAACTAGAAGGCGGAATAAAGACTTGTCACTCTCAAGAAATCTTTATATTGAAACAATTATTAATTCGTAATAAGTTAATAAATCACTCCGCCATAAATCGAGCCTGATGATTTGATTAGGAATGCTTTTAAGTTGGCTAAGCTGAGACAAGATATCCTCTTACTATTAACTCATGAAGGATAGAGTTGATTTTTAGGGATGAGGTTAAGGTTGGGAATGAGGTTGGAACATAGATAAAATGCTGGAAATAAGCTCTACATTAGAAGGGAGAAAGGTTAGAATGGGGTAAAGGCAAGAACGAAAAGGGGCAAAAGCAGTACAGATAGGCAGCTAAGTCTCGGGAGACAAGGAGATGTGGAACACTCCCATTACAAAGGCCACGGGAATGAAACAACCATTAGCGCGTCGGAAGAATACGGGGCTCAAAAGAGAGGAGGGGCATAAACTCGAGTCTCTGTGCGAATAAATTATTAAAGTTACCTCCATGTTTGTGTTTCTTCCCGGAATCCACTACATCTGAAGGAGCATTGTTTCCTTACGAAAACTTCACGTTAAAAACATAGCGTATGGCTCAAAAAGATCTGGGTTTCTGGTAAAATAGGACGCTGAAATCTGACTAATTTTCTGGTTAACGCTGCTGCGATATTGTACAATAAGTATCAAAAAAGATTACTGCTCATTAAAAGTTTGATTTCTGTTGAAATGATTTTAAAGACGGCTGCACATCCATTCGGCAGTTTCTTCCAAATAATTACTTACAACAGTAATTAAGGAATCTAGAAATCGAAGCGATAGGTTAAAAACCGCACCATTTTGAGGCATCTTTTATACATCAGTCAATTAAATGTAGATAGTGGGGTCATCCAAACCAGAAAAATGGCCACAGCTTTTGAAAACATTCTTCATGAAATGTTTCGTTACGACAGTAAAGGTATTTAATTACTCATTTTTACGTCCTTAATGAGAATTCTTCCGGCAAAAAAATTGACAAAAAAAGGGGCGGAAAATTTTTCGGAAGAAAAAAGGAAACAGAAGATGAAAAGAAATGAGGTAACCCTAATTAATGGAGCTAAGTACAAAGGACTTCAGCAATCAGATTTGAAAATTCTTGTACATAATTCGTTGCATTTTTGTAATGAAGAATTAGGTACAAATAAGTTGGATGAAGGATTTGGAATAATAGCAGGGTATACATCTTATACAATATATTACAGAGTTATAACATACGAGTTTATCCACTGAAAAGAATACAAAACACAACAATTGGCAAATTAAGCACCATAGACGTGATCAAATTACAGAGTTAATATGAAATATAATAATAAAAAGATTAAACGACTTCACTGGGTAAAGCTTGGATTAGAAAATCTCATCTACCATTTAACCTATTGTCAGAAATAGAAAAATCTTTTAACATGAAAATTCATTAATGTACGTAATAATACAAAAATATACAATTCATCATGGTTGCGAACTAAGCGCTAACATTGAAAAGGCAAAGGGATAGAAAATAAGGCACAAAAGAATCATTTTCCGGAAAAATATAACTGTGGTATTGTGTGATAACAGAAAAAATATTCCACAGCAAGAATACACCGTCAAAACAAGTTGTTGAGGACAGAGGATTTCATATTATAAATACATATTTGTGTTGTTAAAATAGCTTATGTGATCAGATTCTTATTAAATTTTCTCACAGGTTATATTATAATTTAGTTTTTATTCCATTTATAGAAAGGTATTGATCAAATTTCAAGTAACGTGCATTAGAATTAATATTTCTGGCTAACCTACGTTAGTATACAACTTGATTACTAATTACTGTAATAATATTTTGTCTCAAATAATCCTGAATAAAAATCAATAAATATTCGTCCCAGAAAACATTCCCTTCCATGAAATTGAAATAATAAAATATAACGAAGAATTTTTCCATTCTTGCAACCTACAAAACTTCGAGGACAAATAATTTCTCGATGTAAACGTGAAGCAACTGATGACAACTAGAAATCGCCAAAAGACGATAAATTGACGCGTAATAAAAGTCTACGGATAGGATAAAAAGCGTTTCTTATTAGCCCATTAAATCAATCCTAAACTGTGCTCAAAATGTATTTATTGGCTTCCTTACCCAAGGAAATCCCTACTATCTGTTTCCCGCATTCCTGTACAATTTGTACACCATTACAGTGAACCTTGAGCGGTGAGAATCATTGGTATTAGAATGGAAAGAGCAATGCAGCACTGGAGTGCTAAGTTAAAATCACAAACAGTTTTAGCCGTAATTATCAATCATCAAGTGTTCTACCTTCCGGTAGATTCATGTGCCCAAATACTCCCTACATTCTTTAGCAATCCCTCTCCTCTCAATATTTAATCCATCCATTTCCTTTGTCTACGATTAATTATCTAAATTAAAACCCTCTCTTCCCCGACCATCGTAATTATACAGAATTAAAAAGAAGTTTGTTCTTACTGACACGTAATTTTCTTATAGGAAATAGATTAGGAACCCTAAAATATAATCTACCGATGACCTATTTCTTGCGCTAGACAAATGGACCTCGACTCATTAAAGTCTGTCCCGCCAGTAAACTGCAAAGGAGCTCATAAAACGTAAATCAGGATATCTTCGGAGATTTCGGTAAGGAGACGCGCGTCATTTTACTTCCCTCCCTCTCCTTAGTTCGCAGCACTTCCGCGAAATGTGAAGGGGCACTTCGATTGAAGAGCTAACATGGCGGGGGTGCGTGCTTTAGTCGGGAACGTGCTTTCTCTTTGAGTGAATCAATTTTCTTTGGATGTCTCATTAGCGTATCTCCGATTCCTTTCGAGAAGAATGTGAAAGCTAACAACCTCTCTTCCCAGCAAACCCATTCCGCGAGTCACTTGTTTATTTTTTTACCGCTCCAAATTTAATCCGACAAAGACTGCGGGGATAATCGCGGAGTGCATCGTGATGTGATTGTTTTCCTCAGGAGATGTGCGCATTGTAAGGAATGGAATGAGCGGAGCGAGAGTCGAAAATTACGAATGAATAAAATATCAATATAGTGGGTACAGCATGGAACTATTCGGATGTTATTTTTTCTGTTTACAGAGAATAGGGAATTATTCTTTACGAATAATTACTGAAACTGACAATTTAGTAGCAGAAAATGATAAGAATTATTCCGTTTAAATACGTATTCTTATTGCATGAGAGTCGCCAGTGACAAAAATTTAAAATATTTGGATATTCCCCCAACTTAACATATTATTAAAAATCTTGGATATACAATCCTGGATTTACATTTAATAATTATGATTTTACAAAATTTCACACCACCTAAAAATAGGCTTAATTGCAATGATAATGACACTAACAACAAGATTTAAAGCAATCTGCAATGAGCCTCTCGCGAATTAATCACACTAACTCAACCACTTCAGTAATTAAAATTTAGTTAATTAATAGCAATTAAGCATTTCTAGGGAAGAATATCCTTCAAGAATACGTTCACTAAGCAACCGAGTCCTAGGAATTCACAGAGGTAGCCCTTTCAATAAGTCTGGCTAAAGGCAAACAAACTGTTGTCTGATTGTAAAGTAACAATTAAAATTATCAGATCTCGAATGTGATACAAAATGCTATTGAATAGAGGTGAAATGCAAGTTGATACTGCCTAATTAGATACGAATACCTTTGTAAGGCTCAAATCAAACGAGACTCTTCATCGGTATGAAATTGTATACACTATCATTTCAACATTAGAGTAAATAATAAATGATTTCAACATTAGAGTAATGATACTCTTTGACGCTAAAATATGTTTCACTAAATGATTTGAATAAAATCATCTCATCCTTTCCATCAAAAACCAATTGAATAAACGGGCGGAAGACATCTTGCGATCTCTTTTCATTACGTAAAGTTTCCAGAATTCGAAAATAATATCTCTTCGTCGATCTTTTCACGCTATTCAGTTTACCTTGGATTTCATGGAATTCCTACATGCTCATCCATCGCATCGGAAAAATTGAGTGAAATGAATTTTGGAAAGGTTCGGATGTTTCCTCTACCGATGTCCAAAATGACGCTTCAAATTGAGGGAAAGAGGAGGAAAATCGAAAGGCAAAACAATGCACTCGGAGCGTAATTGCAGTTTCGGTTTTTTTATGCTTCGGGAAACGATACTTTCTTTTCTTTTTTGAAAATTTTCCTCAAATTGCACGCTGTTCAAGTACCCCGCAAACAGCGAATAAAAATTTCATCGTGAAGTGAAAAATCATTAAAAGAAAACAGAATTCTAAAATACTCACCAAACTAGTAATATAAATGCGAATCAAATCCATACGTTGCGTCGTTTGAATGTTTTAGAACCTACTAAAAATCGTGGTTTAACTTTGGTAAAGCTCTATTACTTATGTAAGATCTTTATTTATGAATTAAATGATTGATATACATAAAATAAAAAGTATTTTTTTTAGAATTAATCCGTCAATTTTCTAGCAGTCTACGAAATAATAGACTACGACTACATGGCTAATAGTAATAGATTACGACTACAGGAAACACCTAAAGATATAATAGTTAGCGGCATCATTTTTTAAACCAATCAAAGATTCTTCAAGGGAATTATGTCTTCAAGATCCTCTGACTCTTTACTCGACTAACGCCTTTTGTTTCCAAAACGTCAACAGACATCATCAGTTATGTTTCTGCATTTTATTTAATGACAAGGAAAGGAGCATTATCTACACGCCTTTAATTGTGGCACCGAAGAAACTTATCTTGAAAATTACCCTCTGTTTAGGACAGTTAACCTTTAAACGACCTAAAAATGTAATCCAAATGTCACAAAGTAGGGATGAAAAGTAATGCAACCAGTCAGCGTACAGATAATATGATTTTGATAGATCTTAATCATCATCTTCCTTTCAAGGATTAGGCATTCTGCCAGTTCCGACTTCCCCAACGTAGTTTTGGTCGTCCTATACTTTTTTTCCCTAATGGCTCATATTTTAAAATCTTTCTGGGAATCCATTCTAGAGGCATTCTTTCTCCATCTTTCTTTATAATTCGTTGCTATCTCTGTCACTGGTTGTATTCTTAATTCTTCTCTAATTTCTTCGTTTTTTATGTGGTATAGACGTGTACAGCCTTTTACAGATCTAAGAAATTTCATTTCTGATGTTTCTGTCTATAGTCTTTTTTTCTAGGAGCCCAAGCTTCTGATCCATATATCAATGTGGGGACAGCCATTACTTTGTACAATTTTATTTGTGTTTCTTTTGCAGTTTTTCCTTTCAACGATCTTATGGTCCCACACATTCCTTGATAGTTAGTATATAAAATATCTTTATCTTCTTCATAGGTGATATTGCATCCTAAATAATTAAAGTGCGATACTTTTTGTTATTATCAATCATTATTTTTGTGCGGATTGGGAACTTTCCTAGAAACGCTAAACATTAATACGTTAAATATGTTTTATCTTGAAAGAATGGACAACAAATTGGCCAACAAAAAATTCGCGATTTTATCAACGTTTATGGAAATTATATCCACCTTAAATATCCTTCCATGCTCGTCAATATTAGCCTGATATTTTTAACGCCCTCATCAACCACGGAATGAGGATTAGCTGGCATCATGGATCAGGGGTCAAATAGGATGAAAATATCGGAGCTGCCCTCGCTTCATACCCTAAAGCGGGGAAACCACACTCTCAGGATTTGTGGCGGATCCAGGATTCATTAAACCTAATCTCGGTGCAGTGATAAGAAATTCACAGAGCAGGCTACTTTGCGGTAGTTGGACCACATATCCGTGCGCGTTGGTGTATGGAATTCGGCCGATAGCAGAAGCATTCAGGAAATAGGATATGCCCACAAAGTAATGGGATTATTTCGATGGTTCAGAAGGTACTCCGAACCAGTATGACCCATGGGAAAGTATTTTCTACAGAGGTATGTTCAACCTCTGCCAAATCACGAGGGTATTTATGTTTACGGGAATCATTTCGGAATATTTACGCATATCTTTTCAGGGATTATGAAGTAGCAATACGAACTATCCACACTAACCGATTTTAAGAAAAAAAGGATAAAAAACTTGAATTCGAAAAAAACANCATGGGCACATAATTAAAAATCCAATGATAGTACATTCAAACCCGAGACCGCATTCGTCATAGGGGAATGCGCAACCCACTTAACCATTCGGTAGTCCCATCGTATCGATTCCAATCGTGAACCAATGCCGAATCGATTGTTCTAGAAAATTCATTAGTTATAAAATGAATACCTTCACACTGGATCCCGGAAACATATAACTCCGCTCGAGGGGAACCGATCGCTGCATTCATAAAGCCCTTTCGCGGTTGATTGAGAGAACTCAACGTTGATGGAGATTAGAATAATAAGAGAGAAGTGGCGAGCTGAGCTAAACTAAAACACCGCCGTACGGCCGCACCTTATAGCAAGCGACATTATCGAATGGAGAGTAAGAAAAGCCATTAATTTGGGTCATTTTCTTTGTACAACTTCTTCCACAAACAATTTTTCCTCGGAAGCTTATAAAAAGTAAAAACACACGTTTAGAGAGAATATCCTAGCCTTTGATAACGCCTACATTTCACCTGTATACTCTCCAGGAGCTTGAAAATTATAAAAAGCCGTTCCTCTTTGTGGGTGTCCCGGCTTCCTCTTTCACTCGTGCAAAAGACAATCAGCCCGGAACAGCGATATCACCGAATAAATCAGCAGCAGGTTCTCCCCAAGGGTTCATCGTGTTGCAGAGATAGATGAAGTAAGAATACTGAGAGATGAAACAAGGAATAAAAGAAAGTATACGGGGAAAGACAAAATAGAGAGAAAGGAATATAATTTATGTCTTAAGTTTCTCCAAACAGCACGAAAGCTGCTCGGGAGGATCAAATGTTTCGGGGAAACAACTCGAAGAATGGCAATTTCGTCCTTTCGTTCAGGCTGTAGCTGAGTGAAGGTCTACATTTAAAATTCTCGAGTAGATAGATGGGTCTTTTATTTTTGAGCATGGAGTAAATGAATGCACCCAGAAGGTATTTTAAAAATAAGTGATTCCTCAGCCAACCTAATTCATTTAAATATGGACTAATATGTTCGGTCTTCTTCATATCGAATATAAATCTTACACAAGAATTAATTAAGCGTTGCACTCTAATGTTTAAAGTCTCAGGTAAATCACAATAAACGAGGCAGCAGTAATCAATAATTGCGAGATGATGTTTTTGTTTGAAAATAAAGGAATGATCTTGAAGGGAAGAATTCGCGCTATACAAGTCTTGATTGTTATTATCAATGCTCAGGCCAAAAAATTTTCGCAGTGAAAGGTGACATGAAAAGTCTCAGATCGATCGATTTTTGCCTCGAGTACATCTACACATAACATATGTACCCTTAGCCATCTTTTAGCGAGTGGTAGGGGGTAGAGTAAATATCGTATATCAAATTTATGTTGTTCGAGTCCCATTCATGTCGTTATTTTTCACACCTGATATTCCTTGGGTTTCAGCCGCACGGCTCTCCCGTGCAAAGTAGTTCACATTTTCCCAATCCTTATTAATATTTATCTTGAATTATTCTGCGCCTATTGAAAAACCTATTTCCAGGTCTTTAATTAAACTTTACTTACAAAAATGGACATATGGCTCACGTCGAAGAGAACAAACTTTTCATTTATAGAGCTCTGGAAATTTCATTAATTTTACAAGGCTTTGGGTAAGTAAGCAATGGAAAACGCATGATTGAATTTAGATGAAGAAGGTGTCATCTTAGATGAATCCTCCAGAGCGCACTATGTCCCGTCATAGCCTCAGAACTCGAAGGAGAGATTGTTCTCTGTTGTAGTAGCTTATTTTTTTAGGGCAACCACCTGGAAAGTGGGAGACCGAGTCCCGGCTACTCCAGACTTATTTCTCATTCTCTTTTTCAAATAAATTAAGGTTTTGGGTGGTAAAATATTTCATATACCAGAAGTCGGGAGTATTTCACAAGTCTTACTCTCCTTAGTCCTACAAGCTCTTCTGGACGTACTCTTAGATCAATAAATTTGAACAAATTTTCATACGAGGAAAATTCACCATATTAGTTTCCGGGATGTAGCAAATAGTGGGCAGGCAATTTGCAACATTCCCACACGCCTCCATATTTGCAATCGCTAATTTCACTTCAAAGATATCGATACTTTCTAAACTACCTTCTATTCCACGAAATCAGCTTTTCCTGTTTATTTTGCCCACCAAATTCACCCATCCGACTTCCTCTCTTTATCTCAATACTGAGTTTAATACGTTTCAACTAAAATATTTGACCATTCCTGGGAACTGAAATACCTGATCAATAATCCGCGTGATTCTATAATCCGCGTAAATTCTATATTTCAAAGTAGTATTCACAGGCTTGGACTAGAGGTTGAACGAACCCCGACGTGCACCAAAAATCAGAAAAGTAATTTCCCGCCGAGATATCCATACCATGTCACGAACCGCATAATCACTCGCTGAATGAGATGGGACCCAAAAATTTGAATGTATGTTTGCTGTCGGAATGATAGAGGTCGCGGCTGTTGACTTAAGTCATTTCGAGCAACGAACAGATTTCACTATCTAATGGAAGTGACGAGGCGTACGAGAGGTGACTTCGTTGAATGCGGAATGAATAAAACAACAGACTATCATTAATCGCAGCGGGATTAGCGAAAATGAAATGCGGCGGTTCCGCGTCCCATCAGCTATAAATGCTGAATGACGACAATACGGCCCCTGATAGTTTTATTCATTCGCCGTAATTATTGACTACGAAAGAAATCTCAGAATTATTTACGTCGACATATTCCGAAGAAAAATATTCGCCGAAAAGCCGTCACCGAATCCAAACACGGGTGATTGTGGATATTTTGAACTGACATGGAGGCAAAGCTTTATGAAAAATTTAACGGCCTCGGAAAACAACGTAAACCACATGGTATGGAGAGCAAAAGTATGAATCTAGGGGTCAAACAAACCAGCAGCTCATCTTAAAAGAAAAAACTCTTCGTAATTTCCACAGCAGATTTGTATTAACTAGTTCCATCAACGAGTTTCAGGTGTGACAGTTCAGTGTTATTTCATTTAAGATGTGTTTTGAGTTCCACGAGGTCACGCTTTAACGTAAAATTTTATTTATTTAATGTGTTTCAACCTGCAGTTTGTATTTGGATAACAAATGTATGTACCTCGGGGGTAAAAATCTTCCGGGTGGAAATAGGTTAGCGAATTTACTATAGCTATACAATTTAGCTCATTAACATAAAAAAGTTAATATAATAGATAATAAGATAATTTTTTTTAAACATTGAGAATACGAATGTGCAATTGATTTTTCCTAAGATCAAAACTCTAGGACTAGATACATTTTGAACTTTTACGTCGATTAACAACAATATATTTCATTTTCGGAAATTTTTAAAAGCTCATCATATTGAGATTGCTCTCATACAACTCTGGATGAAATTGCATTGTCGTAAGTTGTGTCGTTTCCTTGCAATTGAATTTTATATATCGCAGAAAAGCAGCGAATCGCAGAAAGTGCCTTTTTTGGGTACCTTGATTTACATATTTCTTCACGGTAAATTTAGTTCTTGGTGTGTTCATATGTGTTGTGTAAGCTCGCAATAAATTAGCAAAATCCATGGGCACATAATTAAAAATCCAATGATAGTACATTCAAACCCGAGACCGCATTCGTCATAGGGGAATGCGCAACCCACTTAACCATTCGGTAGTCCCATCGTATCGATTCCAATCGTGAACCAATGCCGAATCGATTGTTCTAGAAAATTCATTAGTTATAAAATGAATACCTTCACACTGGATCCCGGAAACATATAACTCCGCTCGAGGGGAACCGATCGCTGCATTCATAAAGCCCTTTCGCGGTTGATTGAGAGAACTCAACGTTGATGGAGATTAGAATAATAAGAGAGAAGTGGCGAGCTGAGCTAAACTAAAACACCGCCGTACGGCCGCACCTTATAGCAAGCGACATTATCGAATGGAGAGTAAGAAAAGCCATTAATTTGGGTCATTTTCTTTGTACAACTTCTTCCACAAACAATTTTTCCTCGGAAGCTTATAAAAAGTAAAAACACACGTTTAGAGAGAATATCCTAGCCTTTGATAACGCCTACATTTCACCTGTATACTCTCCAGGAGCTTGAAAATTATAAAAAGCCGTTCCTCTTTGTGGGTGTCCCGGCTTCCTCTTTCACTCGTGCAAAAGACAATCAGCCCGGAACAGCGATATCACCGAATAAATCAGCAGCAGGTTCTCCCCAAGGGTTCATCGTGTTGCAGAGATAGATGAAGTAAGAATACTGAGAGATGAAACAAGGAATAAAAGAAAGTATACGGGGAAAGACAAAATAGAGAGAAAGGAATATAATTTATGTCTTAAGTTTCTCCAAACAGCACGAAAGCTGCTCGGGAGGATCAAATGTTTCGGGGAAACAACTCGAAAAATGGCAATTTCGTCTGGTTTTTGTGTTTGATAACAGGGAATAATTATCCGCAGCCGAAATCCGAAACATTCTTTCCATTGCATAATTCAGGAGAGAATGAATTTTTAACTCGCCACTGTAATATCGCCTACGTGACTCCTGCAATGGACATGGAAATGATGCTCATTCGAATTTCAAAAGAATGACGAAGGACTAAAAGGGTAACGAAATGCATAACGGATCTGAGAAAGATGGTTTGAAGTTACAAATGATCTGACCGAGGAGCAAAAGATTTTCGATCGTTTTAAAGGACACGTGAACCCCCGGACCTAACAACTGGAGCACTTTTTCTCATCCTAATTATTCTAATTAGGTAATGAGGGAAAATATCAGTCTCAGTTCCACCAGAAATATTTGAAAATGCGGCCGGTTTCAATTGCTCATCGTTTCCACCAGGCCTGAAAACTAATAAAAGACTACTTCTTCAGTTTAAATTTGACAGAGGTAGAGGAATATAAGAACAAAGATGAAAGAATCAGTTGCTTTGGATCGAACATATAATCGAAGAGAAACGATTATATGAGGTATAAGAGAAGTAGTTATACGAAAAATAAAGTGGTGTCATAAAAAAATTGATCGTACTTTTTCCATACAATTTGTTCGGAAATTGTGTGGAAAAAGTACAATTTTTTCTAAGTGTCTTCCTATCATGGATTTCCTTAATACTTCGCCTGAAGTTTACAATTTTGATAGTTGAAATAATATAAAACATTTAAATGAGTGCACGACGAGGGTAAATAATCGATGAAGGTTTCCATTAAGAGAATTTTACTAATGAATAACAGTTAAAAAGTGAAAGAATGGCCTTGAGAGATTAGGAATTAACTTGAACAAAGAAAGACAATGAACGGAATTTGAAACAACTACTCCTCCCGCCAATACGTCGTAGGTAACGAATTTCGAAAAGGCATTATATTCGACGAATGCGGGTACCGCGCAATGTTACCGGCTACTTATTTTGAAGCACGGAAAGCTAAAACTGCGGCAGAAAAATCTTGAAACGAAACTTACTTCCAATAAAGTAACCGACTCCTTGCTGACGTTTCTTTTAAGACCGTCTATCGGAAAGCAAGCCATTAAGGTCATTAGAAAAAGCTTTTCATAAAACATTCATCGCAATTTTAAGCCTTAAAAGCGACTTCCAACTCCTGTCATCCTTACAAAGAAGCTGGACGTTTTTGAGTCACTTCTCGAATCCTTCTCCATTCATTACGCCCAGATGCACTCTCTTGAAGACGTAAACACGACGTCATTAAGAATACCTTTCCGCTGACATTCAGGAGGATGAAAGCGGAAATTTAAACGTTTTTTCGGGGGATGTTTGTGCGGCTGCATTTCCTTCTCTGGGTATTTTTGTCGCGGAGTAAGCATTCGCATTTCGAAATTCGATTCCGTCCCCGTGTATGGATTCTTACCCTGTTGGCATTCCGACTTCATCTATAAACATCACCGACGGCGGTCATTTACCATTTTTATTTTTCTTTCGCCGTTCGTCGAGATTCGAAGCTCAGAAAAAGATAACGAAATGAGGGCGGAAGAGGGAGTGTCTTCCACATTGCATCGCCGTCCTGCATGAATTTTTCAGTGCATCCCCCATCGCCTTATAGGGACTGAAGTCTGTTTCTCGCTATTTGTAAAAAAAAACAATTCCGAATCATTCCGAGAAGAAGTTGGCTGAAGAGGAATCATTCCAAGGATATTTCAACCCGAGGGTATTTTGTTTTCAAAGGGAATTCTTTAGCAGAGATCGTTTTTCCTTTATTCGCTGGAATAACGTCCAAGAAGATTAAGGATTTGTTTGACTGCCAGTGTGAATGAAGAAAAAAGTCACGAACGTAGTTCAGCTTCGATTTCGGAATGGCTCGCCTCCAACCTTTCACGTCAGACGACAGACTCTTTTTATTCTATATCTTAGGCATCTAACTGAGGAACAATGCCTTCTGGAGTACCCTATGGTTTCTATGATTTAAATTTTTTCATACTACTTTTTGCACGAACAATTTTTCACCAAATTAGATTGGTGGGGTAGTTATGATGGGTATCCGCAAAGGCTAGGTTACGTTATTGTTTTACACTTATGTGAACTGGGACTGCTTTATTTTCCGCCTGACCTCTTATGAATGAAGAAGACCTTCGGAGGTGAAACATGTTATACTTTTTATATTATACGCTCCATTTCAACATTTCCCCTCATCATCTGCATATAAGAGGGAAAGCTGGCGGAATGTTTACGTTAAATCTGAATGAGCAAAATAAATTTTTGAGGGACATATCAAAGGTTCAATGTATCACGAGTCGAACGTTGCCATCAGGAGGAGAAAAACATTTCCGGAAATCATCACGAGGAATTATTGAATGAAACACGGTTTTGAACACTTACAATAAGAAAAATTACGTTTACTAATCCACAATATATAAAATTCGTTGTAAACTAGTTTTGGCTATTAATAGTCTTGAAGATGGCCACTAATAGCCGAAATTCGCTAAAGAATTATATATACTGTGGATTAGTAAACGTAATTTTTCTTAGTTGTTCAAAACCCTGTTTTAATCAACAATTTCTCGTGATGTCATCAAGATTCCACTAAGTGACGGCCTCCGTGAATTTTGTTTCCGGAAACTAAAACTGTGTAAAAAACAGTAATTGTAGAAACACTGAAATTGGTCAGCAGCTTGACGCTGCAACTTCGCTTTTAACGGATGAATCACTCAACTCACCCGTGGATGCTCTTCCGCTGGACCTGAGGAAACTCGGTCCCCTGTTGATAGTTCTCAACGGAGCCTTGGTTCTGGTGCTGGGCGTGGGCATACTAGACATGATCGGCGTGGTGGGCGGCGACAATCCCCTGGGCTGAGCGATCGTGAATCTATGATGGGTGGCAGCGTGCTGGTGCCCCCCGTGGCCGATCGGCCAGTGCAGAGAGCCCCCAGGGGTAGGGGACTGCGTGGTGGTCGTCGCAGCCATCGTGGCCGTAGCTCAGGAACCTCCTCGTTCGCCGCAGCCCCCAACCCCACCGCCGCCCCCGGAATGCCAACGGCGGCGGGGCCTTCCCATCACCCGGAAGGGGACCCACCGGAATGGGCTGTTCGGCTGTGAGGGGAGACTTCAACGCCGGAGTGCGAAGGAAACCTGAAATAAAAATGCAACACACAGTGAAATCGGAGCGAAATGGATCTGAGAGGAAAGGAAAGAAAAACAACATGTGCATGCTTGCATAATTTCTCGTCCTTCGCTTATTCTCTCACCTTGGCAAGGACAGGATGCCTAGGAAGGTAAAACAAAAGCACAATGGGGGGAAGTGATATATTCTCTCCTTCCTATTTACGATTTGTTTTCGAAGATTGCGACACGGGATGCATGAATGACTGACTGCAAGTGGTCGGCATCAGCGCTTTTATACCTTCCCCTTTTTCCTCCCTTCCCTAACTCCCGAAGGCATCACGGCGCTTCGCGTGTCGCCGGGTCGTTCGTAGTTTTGCGGCGTTAGGTTCGGCCTTGTCTGGGATCAGCGGCCGGTCTTTCGCTTTTTACAAAAAAATCCGAGGAATTATAAGTACGTTGGGCCATTTTCTATGGCTATCCCATAATCCTTGAGGATAGAAAACTGAGGGCCGAAGAAATTCTAACTCTTACAAGAAAGGTAGGTTACGTCCAAGACCTGCTTCAGTGCCGAGTAAACTGCATATAGCATTTGAAAGGCGGAATGGCATCTATATATATCCTGAATCTTTCGAAGTCACCCTAATCCAGCAACACAACAATAGACCAGCACCTTTGCATTTGATAACTATCTCACAGCTTTACTTCCAATCGTCGCGAAGCAATCAAATTCATCCCGTCACTTTCGTCGGATCCGCAAAAATATTAAATTTTGAAAATAAAAATTCGATTTCAATACTGCGCGCAGGTCAAACTTTCAGTCTCAGAGACACAGTTTATCACATCTAGCATTTGTTGCTATCCTCGCACATTAGGCAATCCTTCCGATTTAACAAGTGATGGTACTAACCATCCGTCCTAATCCTACTCCTCACGCTCATCACGCTTAGGAAACATTCTGAACTCCGAGGAACTATTAGAACAAATAATCTTACAAATAGAACATACATATAGATACATACTTTTTGGAGTACAAAAGATAAAAAAATCTTTAAAATCGAGTTTCAACTAAGTATTAATTCCAAATACATAAAATGAGGCACGAAGTTAAATGGATCTTCAAAATTTTTACAAGCCACAGACTATAANAAATGAAATAGGGATGGCCTTACTCTCATGGGAGGCATGCGAGTTTATGTGGACGGTGAGGTGAAAAAGTTTACTACGACGTGATTTGCGAATATAATATGGCCATATCCACGGCACGCGTTCTTGTAAACGACGAATTTTACTTCGTCACGCCACGGTTCACGTGACCGCCGTGAAAAATCATAACCTTTCTCGGCGCCTTTTGGCCCTCGTGTATTCTAATCTAATCTGCAAAAGTGACTGAATCAATCAAGGGCGTTACTGCAAAATCTACCTTGATTCTGCCGTGAACGCCTCTTGGTTCCAGTTGCGTTTTTTAATCCGAATTTCCGTCTCTCCCGGACCCGAAATTTTCTCGTATCACTGTTCACTTTTGATCTCTCATATATGTGTATCTGCAATCTTGGCGTCGATTACTGCTACCCAGTCGTACGACGAACTTCTTATTGTTACTGTAAACCGGGGCTACTTGAGCCCTGGGGGGTTACTTGGACCCAAAGCAAAAAAAGGCTGGAAATGGCCAAAAGAAAGACAATTTGCCGTAAAAGTGGTGTCATATAGACAGGAAAATCGTTCCACCGAAACTTATTAAAAGGGGGTTTTTTTATCACCTTGTAGATACTTCTCACAATTTGTTTGAATAGACAAAATTGCAGCGTACAACGTAAAGCAGGTGTCAGTTATTTACGAGGTGGCCTCGCACTACAGAAGGTAGCAGCTGGCGCCAAAGTCACCGCAGGCCGTCGTAGAGAAAACCATGGGCATATTCCTAGCTATGTGCATAATTCAACCTGGTCATCCAATAAATCTTGGCCCTTTAGACTTCGACTGAAATTTTTAAACAATGGACTGCAAATTTCTACGTAACCTCTCATGTTATATGAGTACTTGCGTAAAGCTTTCATATTACTGAAACATGCATCTTACTCTAGGATTAGTATGTATAATAATGTATAGTAGAGCTGTGTATTCCAACACGTATCATAGTTATAGTTGGATATTTATAACTGTTTATAATACTGGTTATATACACTTATATATTTTTAATGGTGTAAAAAAACTATATATGTTATTGTATTGGTTTAAGTACATGAAAGTGGTGTAGATCTTACTGACACGCACACAAGTATCATTTGATTCGATTTGACTAAATAGATATTAGTAATTCGCTAAAATCCTAACATTTTTTATATGGTGGGGTATGTAAGGTATCGTCATAAGGTATGTAGGTATGTTGCCTGATAATGTGCTTTGGCCTTCTCGAAACGTGGTAACAATTATAGTAGTTATGAATATACCAATGACTTATTGGCAAAATCAATTCCAAAATGGATACTGCTCTGCTGTTCTCTGCTGTTAGAGAATAAAGGTCGTTTTTAGATTATATATATGCTAAATACCAACCAAAAATTAACAAATTACGTGACTTGAAATGCGTTATTTTTCATAATTTCGCATTGGGGGTAATTACCACAACAAATGAAAAACTTATTCGACTATTTTAAAGTCTGTAAAACGAAAATAACATTGCAAACAGAAGTATAAGCATGACAGGTGTAATAATTAAAGGAAAAGGTGTAATAATAAAATAAATAGGTGTAATACATTACGTGAATAGTTACGGGGGTTTCCGAAGTAAATATTATGCGAAATACTGTAGGGCAGGAAAGAAACTGAGAGGTGCTGTAACTCACTTTATAGAACAAAAAGACATAGTTGTCTATCGTGTTAGAAGCAGTTATCGGTCTGAAGTTTATGCTCTCGCAATAAGACGGCAAAATAGAAAATTTATGGAGGTGGTCCGCATACAGAGCGGTATAAAATGCAGCAGCTAAAGGGAATGAAACTGCGATGATCCACAGCCAAGGCGTTGAATATATTACGTTGGACGTCGTTAAAATGCAGCCAAAACAATGCCTTATATTTCATGGCAGAAACTGCGGTTTAATCTCCTGCGCTCTCAATCGATTTAGGGGAAATGTGAAGCTACATAAAGAACAATTTAATGAGAAATACGGGCTAATTAGCATACTATAATCATACATACACTAATTATAGTTGATGTGCTATGGATTGCGCTAATATTATACGCTAATATATTCCACGCTAATCTCCGCTAAAATAATGTATTCTCCACAACATAATGATACTATAGATAAACTATGAGAAGCGCACTATCGCAGTACTTTTTCTCTTTCAATTTCTTCATATAATGATACTATATTCAATTTGTAAACACTAGTGCGTTTTATGAAGTAGAATATAATTACCGAGTCTGCATATAGCAAACTAACAAAGAAAAATAACGGCGCTTTATAGTAGCGATTAAAGCGATTATTTTAAAGGCTTCGTTATAGTTGGCAGGTAGATAAATTGAATGCTTAACTTGAAACGAAAATGAGATTAACTAATGAATTTGAAATCTGGAACAAGAAATTTATCCCAAAGTTATAACTAACTAGTAGGTAAAAAATTAATTATTTGCCCATTAATTTGAAATTATTCACAGTGAGAAATATATGTTATTAAGTAAATAAAAGAAAACAAAAACAAACTGTAAGATTTTATAGAATAAATTCGACTTCTAAAATGAGTTAGAAGCTAATAACACACATCAAACTATCTACGAAACTGTGGCAATCAAAAAATCGGAAATTCAAGAGTGCAAAAAATGTCAAAAAAAGGTTGGAACAAATCTGTAAGTAGGCAAATGAGAGATGCTATTACTCTCCATTAATATGTAGCAATTACGTACGCAGGTAATGGCTTCATGAAGGAAACGTGCTGCGGAACGCGAACTTTCCGTTCCAATAGAATAATTACAAATTAATTAAGTACTCGTAGGGAACGTATTCCAGTATATATTAAATGGTTGATGATCGGTTAAAGGAATCTAACAGCAGATTTACGATAACATGCCATCTGTTTCGCATGTTACGCAGTAGCTTTGTGTGCACTCACTTTATGAGAGTTTTGGCCCCTGTAATGACTTGAAGCACCCTTTATGAAAAGAGCAAGGCACTCTGTACATGATTATACTCTTGAAACACGTAAATACGGCGCTGGGAGAGCCGCTGTGGAGGACGCAAGGGCCACACGCACTGGCAGACACGCACAGAAATGAAATAGGGATGGCCTTACTCTCATGGGAGGCATGCGAGTTTATGTGGACGGTGAGGTGAAAAAGTTTACTACGACGTGATTTGCGAATATGGCCATATCCACGGCACGCGTTCTTGTAAACGACGAATTTTACTTCGTCACGCCACGGTTCACGTGACCGCCGTGAAAAATCATAACCTTTCTCGGCGCCTTTTGGCCCTCGTGTATTCTAATCTAATCTGCAAAAGTGACTGAATCAATCAAGGGCGTTACTGCAAAATCTACCTTGATTCTGCCGTGAACGCCTCTTGGTTCCAGTTGCGTTTTTTAATCCGAATTTCCGTCTCTCCCGGACCCGAAATTTTCTCGTATCACTGTTCACTTTTGATCTCTCATATATGTGTATCTGCAATCTTGGCGTCGATTACTGCTACCCAGTCGTACGACGAACTTCTTATTGTTACTGTAAACCGGGGCTACTTGAGCCCTGGGGGGTTACTTGGACCCAAAGCAAAAAAAGGCTGGAAATGGCCAAAAGAAAGACAATTTGCCGTAAAAGTGGTGTCATATAGACAGGAAAATCGTTCCACCGAAACTTATTAAAAGGGGGTTTTTTTATCACCTTGTAGATACTTCTCACAATTTGTTTGACAGAAATTATATGAATTCCAAGACACCATTATTTCACATATGATTCCATATAGTGATTTCGATTTATTCATTGAGTTTTTGCAATTAAATGATCATTTCATGGCCTCAGAATGTCTCTAAAGAGTTATATTTCCAGACCCTATGTCCTACTTAGGCCCACTACATATTTACATTGTTTAGTCAATGGAAAAAGGAGCTTGGGTCCAAGTAGCCCCAACCTGGGGGTTTCTATGACCCAATTTAAAAAACAAAAATTTTATTACAATCAGCGAAAAATGTTGTTCAAAAAAGCTTTTAAATCATCGAAAAATATCTAAAACATAGTAAAAAATTTGTTATCAGCACAGGTTATGGAATTTAGGTATTGTTTTGTTCGGAAAGTCCAAAAAATTAGAAATTTTGGGTCCAAGTAACCCCGGTTTACGGTACTGTATTAATTTAAGATACAATCATATTATAACCTACTAACGTCGATCATTATAACAGTACTTGTTGCGCTAGTCAGCTAAAAAATCGTATTCTATTCATACTTTGTTATCTCAAGTGTAGCGCCATTGGTGAATATCATGAATACCTCCCTAGATACATACAGGAGTGGCTAATATGCATGCCATTACACTGCAACATTCAGTGGCTTTCATATTACCAGAGTCTTGAACGATACTGGGTTATTGGAGAGTTAAAGGTACATTTTTCTGTACTAAATGTACTAAAATAAAAATTACTGATATTCCATTCATACAAAATATGGAGGAAGAAACGACTACTTCATAATCAGGCAATATCTCTCGAAAGACAAGAAACACGAGTTATAACAATTTAGCTGAGGAAAACGATAATAACAGAAGCAAATCAACCATTTCAGGGGTAGATACATTGTGAACCTCTGCTATAGACAATAAACTGATTACTTAGCATGCGTGCCAGGTTGTTGTTGTAATGCGCCTCGTCAGCCTTGGAACACGAGATTCTAAGCAGAATCGTGTCCGGTCCGACACAAGAACGTCGACCTGCCGACGGATCATACGATACGAGAGGAAAGCAAAGTCAGCGATGCTAACGACCCTACACAGTCGAGGCATGTTTACAAAATGAGGCGAAAGAGATTTTAATAATGAAGGTGATAATCCCTGTTACCCTGTGCTCTACTTACACGTCAATCCCATTGTGACGAATCCACCGAGTTAGCGTCACTGGCGATATGCAGAACGATTCCGAGATTATAAACTAAATCGAACGCTGTATAAAGACTGTATTTTTTTCTCCTGTAAACGAAATGGATAGAACGTTAACATGGATACTAAAGCAAACCCACACAAGGCTTCAGAAATATAATACATGAAGGATATAACGGCATGAGTCACCATAGAGTTAAGAAAACGTCTCTACATCCATACGATGTAAAAATTCTTCCAATAATGACGCAGGTCTTCGTCTCTCTTTAAAGTTCTATGAAGTGTTTGCTTATTTTCCCCGTAGTTAAAACAATCATGAAATGTTCTCAGACCAATAACCAAACTTCTTATTCACAACGAATTCATTTTACAAACTAACGATAGGAATTCATTCTGTACTAAACCATAATGAATTCGTTTAGGAAACATAATTTCAATGTTAATTACTTCCATCGGCCCTTATTTATCGCTTAATGGTGTCACACATCGAAACTAAGGTCATCGATGTATTTCGCCTGAGTAGTATAGAAAAAGAATAAATCAGCTAAACTATATTTACGTAAAATCATTTCGAAACCACGGCCTTTATCAACTCCACATTATCTACGACAGCTTTGGAGAGGAAATGAGGCATGTGGGCAACATGAGGAGTGAGGCAATTTTCCACAATTTTCCTAAATAATACTTTTCATAGCATTCAATGAGGAGTGACAAGGGTGAATTTTATCACTCAGCGTCACTCATACCTCATTAGCTTTTATATTATCACATCAATGAACAAGACTGGGAGAAAAGTAAATGAAAGATGCATTTTCTCCATTCTGAACCGAAAGATACATTCCGTTCATCAAATATGGCTGTTGGAACAATATATCACTTATAAGTCTGGATTTTAAGGTAGCATGCATTATTTCTGTTATCTCAGGTACAAATTAGGGTAGGTTATAATAAAATAATAATAATAAAACGCCCTTATTTAAGGGCGAGATTAAGACTTATTAGTCTCTTCTTACATCTAACACTACTAACATTAGTAGTAATATTAAGTATTAATAGTAGTAGGTACATTTTTTTAAGATCGAGTTTCACATTACGGACGTTCAACGGAGAAGGAAATCCCTCGGCGATCCCCGAATGCAGATGGAGAATATAAATCAGGGCTGCCTCTATGCAAATATTTAGGGCGGACCCGTGTGCAACGGACGAGGCTCTTCCGGAAGAAAAGAAGACGATACGGGGCCAAAACAAGTCGCTTATATTTCATGCAACCCTTTCAGAGTTAGCGCATTGGCCCTGGCCTTGTTTTTATTTTCCTCTCGAGTTTTCCGAAAAAATACGAAGAGCGGAATCTGACATCTCGCCTCGCCGAGACACTTCTTTAAAAAGGCAGAAGAAAAAAGGAGCGCCCTCTGTGAAATGAAAGGATTTTCCTGGCTTCACTTCAATTCTTCCCTCTTTCAGAAATTCTGGCATTTCTCCACTCCTTTAAGATCATTCGCTGATGCTCCAGTAAGACTATCCGCAAGGAATTTTTTAAGATACATACCTGCTAGGACATTTATATCAGCAAAACATTGATGTTTTCGGTCGTATTTGTTCTTCGTGATTGATAAAACATTATTCACATCAATGAATCTACATTTACATAAATACCCTGCCAGCTGCCCTTCTGGGTGTGGCAGTAAACACCAAACGTTCGAGTTAACTCTTTAACTTATTGTTGCTGCGTATCGTCCGCGGAAAGAATGAGTCCCTAAAACGACTTATCCTCGCATCTATTTCTCTTACTTTACGCTCATTGTCATATCGGCCGAAGCAGCAAGCCGTAGATACCGATTACGTTGTCCGCAAATATACTTAATAAAATTATAAATTTATCAAGCAATCGTAGCCTAGCTTCTGATCTCCTATTTTTCAGGATTCCCAACCGGCGCCTGAGAAGTTGCAGTACCATAGACATTAGTTTAAAAACCGGGGTGACTTATAAAATTAGGATTATATGGGACATAATTTCATTGGCAATCACAGTCTACAAAAAGTTGGACATCCGACGTCTCCAGAAATATAGGTAAGGATAGCTTTACGATCTCTCTAATTATATTTTCTTCCTTGAGTTCTCCCCATCAGCTACTCAAGATAAAGCAAAGGCTTCCTGGCGATAAACGCTCTTAAAAATTAGCTTCCCTTACAAGTGGATGTGATTGAAACACCTCACGAGTTACACCGATCCTCAAAAATATGCAAAAATAAAGCTAAAGTGGGAAGAAAGTTCGTAGCTCATACCTACACAGCTATCTAATTCTCTTTCATTTCCTAAGAAATAAATTTCTGATCCTCTGTTGAACGACATTTTTAATGCTTAACGTTATCCATTTATGAATCCAAGGAGAGTTAATCTAACTAGCAGAGTCTGAGAAACTAACAAGTCCACTTTATGAAACTTCTCCCTGCAGGGAACGATCTTTGAGTTCAAGTCTCCGGAGGATGCTCTAAATTGCTGTTATAAGTCAGCTGCTCTGTGACTGCATCGTAACAGTTTAATTAGTCAGATAAGAGCAAAAGTAAATGAATGAAACGAATGAGGAGATGGGGCCAGGGGGAATCCCTTCATTCATCAGTTAAGATGGAAAAGTAAATACAGCTACACAAACTTCTCGTCCTTATCGAATTTCGTTACTATAGCGACACGAAGAAAGGAAAAGAGTTGCAGTCAAACGTAATATACTGACGCCATAACATTTACAGAGGCTTGTAGTTCCTTAAATGCACATACGTGCACATTTTTAGACACAAAGAGAAGAAAGATGAACGGAATTAACAAAAAGAACATGTTAAATAGTTATAATTTATTCATATACTCAAAATAACATTGAAATAGCATTTAATTTGTCATTATACAGTATTTAACATCCAAGTTTTACATAGTGGTATAAACTTCTTTTACTGGAATTTGCGAGATTTATAGATGAACATCGAATATTTCTCGCAGTTTCTATACCTTTTATTATTACTCATGTTAACCTAAAGTTATGGTATTTAGTGGACAATGTTTTGTTATTTTATGTACCAATATACAGTATTTGTATATGTAAGGCTTCTGGAGAATTTTTCGAGTTAATTCTTAAATGAGCATGGTGTATGTAGTGGTTTTACATTATTTTGTAAATTATAGGAGAGGAAACAGTAAATTAGCGTAGTTTGCAAACTAATTTAGTTAATGGAGGAGGTGGTTAAATTCAATGTTCTTTAGTTAGTTTTATATGTGGAAATTTGTAATATTGTTTTTGTTAGCTGTACATTTTAGCGTAAGTTAGAGTCGTCACCTGACTTTGCGACTAACTGCGGCTATTGTACAATAAATGAATATTGGATGGTAACGTATTTGAAAGTACGTCACTATTCAAAATAGTTCTTTCCATCTTGAATGAATCAAATTCAAGGCGAAGCACACTCGATGCATATCCTTTTCCATTAACTTCAAAAAGCGTGACTACGACGCAGAATCGGAATATTTGAAACGAGAAATTTTTCATTAAAGTCTAAACATAAGACCGCTGAAATTAATTTGCATCTGTGTGGAACGAAGTTAGGCACAGTCCGAGAGTGGCATGTCCCAACATTTGTTGACGTATTTAACGACCTCATTGTTACAGAAGCGTTAATCCCTTCTAACGTGCGAGATCGTGAAAAGCACGAAATCACGGAATAATTTCGCCTCTTGCGAAATATTTCTCTTCCCTCCATCGGGTCTCATGTTAATTAAGATGCTCAACTCCTTCTGAAACGGGCAGCTATCGCATAGTTGAATATCAGTCGACGTGGTCGAGTCGATTGGAATTTAGATGAATGCCGCTTAAATGCTTCGACGACTCTCAATGATCCGTATATATAAATGAGAACTTTCTGCCCGAGTGTGTAGATTACCCTTAAAAGCAGCCCCTTGAATGCATGATAAAACCTCTTTGATTTATTTCCACCGAAACAATCCTTCGCATCAATGTTTACTGGATGAATTCAATGCTCAAACGTTTTCTATAAAATTCTTGAACTCATATTTATTCGAGGCTTAAAGGTATCCATCACATTTTCTTAGATCCGCTCTTTCTTAGATATCCTTGTAGGTAATTATGCAAGTAGCACTTTTTTACGGGTAATTGATTGATTAATTGAAGAATCGCCTAATGCAGCATTTTTCATAAAAATAATTTTCAAAACAATTCAATTACTGATAAAAAAATAGCTCGCACACTGAAATAGGTTCCAGCAGTAGCCAGGATTTGTTTATGGTGGTTTAGAGCCATGGAGTATAAAATGAATCTCAATGTAATTATGAAAATATAAAATGATTTATTTAAACATGTATAACCATGCGAGTATCGAGCGGTTTTCGTATGGCATCATTTCGAGAGGCCATCATCTCCCATGCTTTCGTTAACTGTTTCGAACCCCCAAAATTGATTTGAATTAATTGTTTCGAACCCCAAAACCACCCCCTTGGCTACGCCTCTGGGTTCCTGTCACGGTTTCTCGATGAATGGAATATTTGTCTCTAGGAGCATATGAAGGATTAGTAAACAACTGATTAGTTTTGTAAATGGAATCGATTTTCGATTTCATTAAATTAGAATCAAATACGAATACGACCCACCACAGTATCAAATCGGATCACTAGTCTATCGTACATATATTTAACATGCCTTGTAGGCGTAAGAAGGTTCAGTTTCTACTCTCACTGAAAAAAATTTCATCATTGTTTGTACCCTGACAATTCTTCATTTCGCTTCATTTCAATTATAATATACCTATTTTCAAGAAGAAAACCGACACTAAGAAATGATACTCTATTACAGACCCGCAATATTGTTGGGATGAATACCAATCGTGACCGATTCTTAAAAAGGAAACAGCTCGCTCCAATTACATCCGTTTTAAGGATTTCAGGCGCATGCAAAGGCTAATAGGCAAATTCAGACATCCATACCAATGACAACAACCATTATTCGAGCCCGAGACCTTCGCTGTTATCTAGCTGTGCTATATCTAATTTGCGTTAGGAAGGCACTCGGCGTCCCGAGAAAGGGGAAAAAGCGGAGGAGATAGGGGTCTTTAGAGAGGTAATTCCAGCTATGCGTAATGCTTTGTTCTGCTCAGGAAGCGCTTCTTCCCCTATTTTCTGACTTGGACTAGGCCCATCTGCGCAGTAGGCCACTGAGTGAGTGCCTTCCTAACGCGAATTAGGTATAGCAGCTACTAGACTAGAACAACTACCAGGTCCTACGCCAATGGAAACTTGACGAAAAGACAGCTTCTGCTACGATATTAATTCAAATACACCCAATAATTGCAAAGTCTATCGCGAAAATCAACAAAGCGCAAACTAAATTTCAGTACGAAGGAATAAACGTGAGAAAAAACGTTTCAAACACGGGAGCGACTATGGAAAGAGTCAAAAAGAGGAAAAAAGAGAAGGGAAAAAGCACGGGCAGCAGCCCCGAACTTTTAACGAAGGGAAAGGGAGAAAATCAATGAATAATCTAACAGCAATTAAAGCACTTCGAGGCTGCTTTAAAAATTATACGAACCAAAAGGGCAAAGTTTGAAAAGTGGGATATGCAGTGTGAGCATTTAAAGCCGCAGGAAAAGGAATGGATCAAGGGAAATGGCGGTGAGGGATTTCTGAGATGGCGATGAAGGCTTTAGGAGTTGATGAACTTGTTAACTCGAGCAAGAGGAAGACTATTCCAGCTTAGTCCCTCATATCCTCTCCTTAGGTGAAACATTCCATAAAGTTTCAATGTATTTGGAATGAACTCGGAATATTTATGACGCAAACAAAGTGGAAGATGATGTACTTATCAGACAGGAAAATAATATATAGCAACAGATGACACTTAAGACAGGTATTATGATATATACTTTAAATGGCATTTAACCAATGCTCACTATAGGGTCTGGTATTGTAATAATGCTGAAATAATGATTATAGTTAATATCCATGCTAATCTATCAGATATATAAGAACTTAACTATAATCATTACACATTTAAAAGGAAAGAATACTTCGCAATTTCCACAACATATTTTTATTTGACAAGTGTTGTCAACCAGTTGGCTTCTTTAGGTGTTACACCTGAACTCGCTTGGCCAAATTAATGTTAAAATCATCACTTTAACTATAACAAACCATTATGCTGGTCTCTAAGAGGTAAATCAATTTAAAGTATAAATTATAATACTGGAATTAAATAACATTAACCATTCCTGCAATCCAGAAGTAGTAGTTGTAATAGTAATTCTTCAAAGTGCTTCGACAGCTAAGGTCTTTTCGCACGTGAGCACCCACCAGGAATCAAACCCGGAACTTTGCACCGAAGTCGAACAGGTTACCCGCATGACTATCCGGAGGCCGGATTGCAATCCATGTTTGGGCTATTGCAAAATGTGTAACAAAAATCATATTTCAAGGGCTGACCGTGCCTCCAGTATTCTCCGGGACTGACCGTTTTCCAGCCTTCAATCCTGTCATAGCCGTTCTGATATACGTTTTTCCCGTTTCCTTCGCACTAAATTTTGTCACCTATAAAATATTCACTCTCACCAATGAATTTTTTTTAGTGACGGTATCCACAGATCAGTAGAAATCAATATATACATCGGTACCTCACAACACAACATTACGGAATACGTAATCGGTGTTATGCGACTCTCCCTGCTATTTTGGCCGATCCAAATTATGAGCGTAACATAAGAGAAATACACGGGAGGACAAGTTGTTTTAAGGACTCATTTTTCCCGCAAACGATACGAGACAACAATAAGATTAAGAAGGTCGAACACTCGGTGTTTACAACCTCTGCTACATGCCGGCAGCCTGCAGGGTATTATTACATTTGTTGATGAATATCAACCCGTCGCCATATTGGATTCATTTTTTAATTACCTTTTAAATGCAAGTCTAATGAAAATGGATCAGTTCGTTTTCGAGCCCAGCCCAGCTCTCTAACAGTAGTGATTACTTTATAAACATAACCGCACATTAAGACTCATAAATTGAAGTGATTTTATGTAATATTGTACACTATGATGCCAAGCATTCTATGACAGGTGCAGTATCGCACCCGAAATTCGACTGTCGAACAGCGAGACGTCGAATCGCGAGACCTCACTGTATTTAGCAATAGCCGTCAATTTTTCAACAAACCTACGGCCAGTTTGAGCGAATGATCACAGGATGATTGAAACAGGTCGTGTTTTTTGAGATATTCTGCGAGAAATGCAGTCTCCTTTTCATTCCACATGATAGAGTTCCGCAAAACATCGCATCTCTCTGCGAATTTAAACGCAAATATCATTTAAAATACAAAATCTTTGCAGCGAGCAAATAAAGCTACTATCTCCGAAATCTCCGCAAGATACACACTTAGTTAATCATTGCGGTGATGTAGGTCCTCTGGAAACTGTGTTAGCATATAATGAAAAATCAACAGGAAAACAAACAGCCAGACTTCAATGCACTCCACCTCAGCCCCGGAACGCTTACTTTTCTGCTGGCTTACAAAACCAAATTCGTTCAAACGAAAGAGGCTCTTCGTTAATCCTCTCATCTGGAGGAAAGCAAACAATAACTCTGTTGAGTGCATTCTTACAGCTGAGTGAATTCGCCGACGTGATATTTCAGCATTAGTTGCGACTTGAATTAATTTTATAGCCGAGTAACAGCTAAAGAAATGTATTGGGAAATACCACACAACCCACAACTTGGGGTTTAGAGAAACGGCGAGAACATAAGAACCTTAAACGATAATAATCTATATCTACATAAGTACCCTGCAAGCCGCCTTTCGGTGTGTGGCAGGGGGTAAAAGCATCAATAATGTCTTTAAAGTTCGAATTAATCCTAATAAAACCACTCTGACAATTAATTCTTTAGCGACGTCCACAAAGAAACATCCCTAAACCACGATTCGGAGTCGAAACCTTAATATTACCATTATATAATAAATTAATAAATAGGCCTTTAGTCTGGTTACCTAAACTCCAATATGTAAAGTAGAAGATGAAAATTAAGTACAGCACTCTACGGGAACAAAGCACAGTAACCGTACATTTTCATATATACGTAATAATTATTTGAATCAATACCAAATCAGGATAAGGAAAACGAAAATAATCCATTTCAGAATTACCTTCGCTAAACTAAAATCGATATGAGATGACCGGATTTCGTGGGAGGCCATATGAATAAATTAGACAGCCGACATTAATTAGACATTATTTTCTATATGATTTTAAAAAATCGACGAACAACCTGATGATATCTGTAAGGCCGAAACCTGTCGATTAATAAAGATCCTGAGGAAAATACGAAGTTCCATGGCTAATTTATTCGCTAAACTAATTTCCGTAAACCGAAATAGTATTTTATATGCGGTTCAAACACTAAAATACTCTCAAATCCTGGCTTACGATGAAGAAATGAAGGAGAAAAAGTCTGCCGCAGCCGGGAATCGAACACGGGTCTCCCATATTCCGGGTGGATGCTCTGGCCTCTAAGCTACCACGACAGAACGATCTCTCCTTCAGTTCCGATTCCCGGCTGCGGAAGACTGTTTCTCCTTCATTTCTTCACCTAAATTCAAGCATGTGAGCCATGCGTTTCTCATCACTTATAAATCCTGACTTATCATGCTATTTCACTAGTACGTAGAAATAGGCAGATTCAGATATGCTTTGGTAGCGTTGATGGTTTCGGGATTTACTTGGTGGCAATCCATAATAAAAAGAATAGTAGAACTGTCATTTTAATGGTGTTGTACTATATAAATTAAAATATCATTTCTGCTATTCTATTTATGTTTTGGTAGTTTTAAAATTTTTGTACGTGTGCATCTATCAAGTCTTAGCTAACAATTATTCCAAGGCCTCGTATTATAACGTATACTTAAAATATACTAACTAAAGTTCACTTTACGTCCTGGTATTGTAATGGTTTGTTAGAGTTAAAGTGAGGATTATAGTAAATCTCCGACATATATGACGAATTAGCATGAAGAAGCACAATAATCTTCACTTTAACTCCAAAAAAAAAACAATGTAATACTGGGCTCTAAAGTGAACTTAAGTTAAAATCCATTTTAAGTATACGTTATAATACCGGGCATAAATGTTGTACTTTTATATATTTTTCGGTACCCTCACAAACATCCATTCATTGAACAATTACAGAAGATGCTTGAACAGCAACAACAGACGAGTACATACGACCATTACCTTGCAAGAAAGATCCGATTAACCGGGATTCGAACCCGGGACCTTGGTTGGCGCTAACATGCGACCGGTGAAGCATTCCGTAAATACATCAAAATCGTGCACTTTCAGCAAGCGAAATAACTACTTGCACACGATTGTTGATAATTATAACGTTACGTAACAGTAATCGAAGCTATTATGAATTACGATGAAGCGAAAGAGAGAAAAAACAATTGCGACACCGTCATTTCTTACTGGGACAAATTTGGCGGGAGAATCGAGTCTGCCACGATGGCCTGCTATCTAAAGCCAGCATAGCACGAGACTCAGTCCGATCCTGAAAATCGGCAAAATATCTTCGGTAGGTATGAAAGGGAAGTGAAAAATAAAGAAAATTGAAGAGGCACGGGAGAAGTGAGTAAGGGTTTGATATTTGCGGAACCGCTGGATAAACTTGGCTCAGCCGCCCAAGAGTATTTGCCTGGGGTTTTAGATTTTCCCCGAATAAAACGGCGAGGCCCCGAGATCCAGCAACAAAGACCCGAGTGACTCTCGGGAGAGAGAGAATAGAAAGGATTGAGACGAATAGACCGGAAATATTTCTCCCATTTCCCGAAACCCTTTTCGGATAATTCGCTCATGGGACTGTGTGTGGCGAAGAACGCGAGTAATTTGTTTCCGACGCCTTTCTCTTCTGTCTTTCTCTCTCTCCCCTTTAAAATCACCATATGGGTGGAAAATAGCGAAATAAACTTTTCCGAATTTTCCGAGAGGAAAAAAAATCATGATAAATTGACGAAGCCATCAATTTGTAAACTTAATACAGCTGGAACAGGAAAAACTCGATGAGAAATTCTACAGAATTTTTTATAAACGCATTTATTATTAACGCGAGGAGAAACAGAAGCGAAAAATAGCGGTATGACTGGGATTCGAACCTAGATCTCCCTCTTTCCGGACAGGTATTCTAGGGTGTGGAAAGTGCGAATCCTGGGTCCGAGTACCAGTCACGCGAATACTTCTTGCATCTGTATCTCCTTAGCTTTAAAGCTGCACAGCTTGACGAGCACAGATATTACCTATCAGGCACTGAAGATGACTGATTGGATCTATTAGTATCACTCCACTATTTAAAGTTTATTAGAAATGAAAGTAAACTCAAACTTTCTTTATTTTGTCTCCTCAGCATTTAATACATAACAATCGACCAGCTTTTATCGGTTTTCCTCTCTAGAACCACTCACACTCTCGTCGTACACCGTCTTAATCATTCTTCTATCCCTTTTTTCACAAGTCCAAACCATTATAGGAATAACAATATTTTATTCGTCACAGTTCATCTATGTAAACACAATATCAGCAGAGATTTGTGACAAGTAGTCAAACAGATAAAAGACTGTCTTTAGTTCTGTAACTGGTCTCTAGTGTCTATTCTGGTATTTAATCTGTAGTTACATCTACATATTATTATTATATTTCGAGCATTCAAAGTAGTACAGTATAGTGCAGTAGAAGGAAAGTAAGATAAGATTTTTTTAAACCCTTAATTTACTCGTTAAGTTCAGACAAATTCCGTTGTTAGAAGATGTGACCCATATTATGCGTCCTCCTTGCTACATGGGCTGCTCTGACACTGCGAGAAAAATCAGAGAAATAGACTTTAGAACTAGTCGTTTCAAGAATTCAATTTTCCGCAAAAGATACCCGAAAGTAATCGGTTAGGGAAGTAGAGTACATTCACCCCATGCCACACGCCGACGGGCAGTTTGCAGGGTACCTACATAAGTAGATATTGATGCCTTTGTTTCTTAGGTTAGGCCCAAGTGGGCCTCTCTTCCACCTAACCTCGTATGTAATTTGTACAAGGAGTATTTATCATAAAAATACAGGCGTAAGAGCTTACAGATATTTCATGTTCCTGGTATCCTTTCTCCCTCCTATGAATACTTAAGATCAACTATGAAACACCTAAATTGAAAACTGGAAAAGTCGATGGCTAGATCGAAGGAATTCGATAATCCACCACAACATTTATTGCTATTGTTTGACTCTACTTCGATATCTTGACACTGTTCACTTTCCTAGCTTAATACAAACGTTTTCGATTTATTTCGATGTGTCCCAAAAATCCAAAGCGGTGGTTCGATATGAAAGAGGCCTGAAATTAGGCTTCCATTTCTCCGGGAATGAGATCCTTTGTCCTTCCGTATGTCTGTCATCCGCAGCGCCGGGAAAGGACGGGACGATTAAGCAGATTTATGCGGACGGAAGCCCCTCGTCTCAGCGGAGCTCCATTTCCTCTCCCTCGTCCAAGGACGATAAACACGAGCGACACAGAGCAGAATGGAGGGACGTGACTTCTTTAAAGCTGGAATGATTAATCCAGCCCAGCCAAAGCCCAATCCCATCTCTCCACGCTTCGGCACAGCTATTTCAAGAGACTTTTTTATTTCTCCCGATTCGATTGGAATGTAAGACGGAATGTCAATCCTCGAATGAACCCTTCCAGAAAATTAGTGGGAGGAATTTTCAGACAATATCAGTCATCTTTCTCGCTGATTTATGCGGGTCAAGGCATCGAGCCGAAACAAAAACCGGTATTTAACAAGTGAAAACAGAAAAATTAAAATCCTTGTATATGAAATGAAAGAGGAAACATCTAAGATGACACTAATAATTTCTTACAGTCGCTCGGGTTTTACAGAAGTATATTAAACAGGTATCACGCTTTGAATGAGATTAATTTTAAAAATAAAACTAATATATACTGTCGTAAAATTTATTTTATTCTGATATTTAATTCAAGTAACGACATAATTTGTTTCTAACCAGTTTCTTCGAGTTTTGAACCGGTTTAGAACCGAAGGTGGAACGGAATAGGAACCAAATCGAAATTTTACGATTTCATTGAACCATAAAGATAAAATATAAATATCATTACCGTTGCCCTGAGCTGGATAATAAGAAAAGGAAAACATTCTAACCGAGATGACAAAGTGTATCCCGTTGATCTTCCTTTAAATATGGAATCTCTTAATTAGCCATTCTTTGGTCAAGGAACTCAATAGTTTTTCCTTCATAATTTGCCTTGAACATTTACCTCGTAAGTTTATTAGGATGCATTTTTACATAAGTACAAAAGAGCTAAATCCTAAGGAATAACAGGTGTGACAGATCGTGACATTCCTGGGGCTCAAACCCAAGTCTCCCACTTTCCGGGTAGAATACCTGCCTGGAAAGTAGGAGACCTGGGTTCGAGTCCCGGTAATGTCGCTATTTGTCACCCCTGTTATTCCTATCCTTTGGGTGTTCTTTTAGCAATATTTGATTGTCAATTCCGCATAAATCACCAAATTCATCGGCTTGCGTTACGTTCGTATAGGCGGATTGTTCGGAGGTTAATTTTGTTTTGCTCGCCAAAAACTGAATTTTCACCTCTTCTTTTGTACGGTAGTTTCGTGTTAAGAAGTTTCTAGGTTGAACGCAGGTTTTTCATTCCAGTTTGATGTTTTTGCTGTGTTATTAAAATTGAGTTAACAAACGTTATTACTACTGAATAATCTGAAAATTAAGGTCATTAACTCTATAAGGCTTTGATTACGTTCGCTGGGTCTATGAAAACATTAATTTTGGGAATAGGAATTTAATTTTAGAGCCACGTTTCTCGTATAATTAAATATTTGAGGGGAATTAACCTGATGAATTTGCTTTCCTAATACATTTGAAGCCCTGGTACAAAATAACGCTGAGAGAGGAATACTTGAACGGGAGGTATTGCTATTTCAAAACAGATCACGCACAAAAAAAAAGACGCTCACAGTATACTTGCGGAATTCGAATAGCGATGGGGAAAATTTCACGATAAAATTTTGAAAATTCTACTGTAATACCCTGATCCCAATTTTGCTTCGGTAATGAAATACTTCAACTTCCAACTTGGTACACATTCACATCGGCGTACAAATAATTTTATTCTACATTATGGGGAAAAAATTACTTCGCATTGTACCGTGTTGTTAAAATAATTAAAGTAATTATTGAATATTATCAAGAATACTTAAATATTAAAGGATGTAACAAAACTGACTCTGTTACAACTACTACAATCTACATAATAAAAATGAGCATATATTTCACTAATCCACAAAATATTTCCGTATTATTGGAAGGGGTTCCGCAAGTTTGATTTCTGAGGCTGAATTTTCTTTCTTAATCCAGATACTTACGGCTACTGGTGAACTGAGGGATCACTAAGAATCAAACTCGGAACGTTTCCAAGGTGGAAAGCTAAGACTTAATGTGGTACTCAAAATAATGCTCAAAATTTGCTCCTGTTTATGTCAATGATCTTTCCCATTTCAAATCTTTAAGCGCAAACTTTAGATATATATCAAGCATCCTATTTCTTTAGATGAATTTAAGTGTAAAAAACAAGCTACGATACCGACGATGTAAGATGAATTCACTGGAAAATATTTATTGCGAGTGAATATTTGGCAAAAATTTCTAATATTTATTTTTCTTTTCATAATAAATCAGTAACGTTGGCTATCATGAAACCACCGCATTAGGTCTATAACTAAATGTGTATTAAAAAGAATAAAGACACGTTCAACAAATATAATTTAGCAATGCATTCTTTATTGGAGAGCAAAAATTTTCGTTCTATACAATTGTTCCGAATAAATCACCGGAAAAACATCGCGTAATATTAATCCCACAGGTAAAATGCAAATTAATCATTGTCTCAAGACAAATTTTTCTTACTTTCGCAATTCAAATATCATTTTAATAGAGATGCTTCGCGAAATACTTCTAATTTTTCGCTATCGTCAAGAAGTGACAAACTTTCCAAGCTCGCTTCTGAGATAATTAAGGAAACTTAAGAAAATGGAAACAATAACGCAGGATAGAACAAGTCGTACAATGCGAGCGAATAGTTACTTAGAAATTTACTCAGAAAATAAATTACTCCTCTTCTACTTGAGTGTAATATCAGCAGCAATATGGAAACAGGGAAGAAGTTGTGAGCATATAAACGAGAAAATAAGTGCCTTGTATAATGATAAAGGAATCGTTAGAGATCGTCTAATCTACATTTGTTTGGATCAGATTATTTTGGTTTATTTTTGGAGTTCGAAACTGTTTCTCAGCAGAGACATTCACACCCTCAAGGGTGATCCACTGACAGAAACATCGAGCTCTTAATCCTCGCGACTTAGCCTAATCTCCTGAGAACAACTTGGAAACCAACTGTCGAACAGATAGGACACCAACAAGAGAAGTTCGGTTTCGAGTTTTCCAGTTTTCTTGGCTTAGCTACCGACCTGAATCGTATTTCCTCACACGAGGAGCAGAGAATTTTCTCTTTGGCTTTCATGGGATAACAAATGTTGACACTTTGGGTTAACAAACAGTTAACTTTGGGAATTACGAAAAAGTTGTAAGGATCAGCAATATGCTTGCTCTTCTTCTCTAGACAGAGATAGAGACTTCTGTAGATTAATTGAATTCTGTTCCTACCGATTCCATTTTCATTTCCGCGAGAGATTATGGCAAATATTTCATTACTGACCCGAATTCTGAACAGACTTATCATTGATATCGTCTTTAGTCTTCGTCTTTTATAAGTAGCTGAATTAAAGGTATTGGAATTAAAAGAATTCAGCAAACTTCATTTGTGATATAAAATCTACTAACTTATACCACATAAACTTCAAATATTAACTAGAGAAACTACTATTCAAGTATTACTCAAAGAAATTTCAAAGACTATTGATTTATCAGATTACCGAAACAGATTCTTTATCTATAATCGCTGGCCGGACTTCGAGGAAAGGCATAATGAGCTAAGAAAAAATTACAAAGTGTTTTCTTTTAGTCGCTTCTTCATTATTACATAACTACAAGACAATTTTTTTTTAACTCTCTTCCGTGAAAATTACGGTGAACAATAACAATGAATCTCAGTACATTTTTAAATGCCCAAATTATGAGTGATTTTGCTAGCATAATGATTTATGCGACTCTTTCCAATGAGTATCTGGGAAGCACCAGATCGTTTATAGAAAGAGATAACATAATCTCTGCTACCAAACAGATGAAACTAATCACTCTCTTATTGACCATCCTGTGCCATAACAGTGAATTTTTTTATAAAACCAGTTTCTGTTGAGAGATAAATGATCAAGATCATATCTCTCATATCGGAATGAACTCATCATCGTAAATATTGCATCAATATTGAGTATAATAGAGTATTATTTAGGAAGTCCAAAACTATAAGAATCATACTAAGATTCCTGTAGCAAGCAAAGTTCATCGCAGTCTGTTGAAGCAGCATGTTTAAGTTTAGCTTCATTTCATTTTTACAAAATTCGTAATTTCTACCAAACAATAAAATAGATATTCACTATAGATACACCTATCATACACGCGTAACATCTTAAATATATGTTACCTTAGTTTCCGTTGAGCCTATGATTTCATAGAGGACAGAAATAGACACTGGTTCTATTTACTTTCGTGAACGAACTTAACCAAATCCTCACGGGACCATGGACAAACCTCAGGACCGATGATCCTGGTCGCGTTAATCGGACAACCACATCCTTTGATTTGCTATACTTCGTGGTCCGATCGTGAAAAACCCTTCACTCGTCACTCTACCACTGTTCACTCCCTTCAAATGAAAGCCGCGCTTTCGTTAGCGGAGCCTCACTCAACCGTTCGACGACGTCCGTGCTTTATGTGTCTCGTCGACTCCCAGAATCGAAACCATTATTTTTCAATCGCCACCAATGAGCAATGCCGTTCGGGAAAGGATTTACGGGACGGAATTGAGAGAGTGGATTCGGCGATTCAGGCGAACGACGCCAATAAGGCTCTTCGCGACCTCCTCGTGAATGGGATGCGACATACTTTGATGAGCTCAATATATTTGGCGACGGGGGAGATGCCGTCGGACGATGCACTCAACTAAAAGGCGGGGATTGTTTTTACGTCATTCTTTCCTTGGCTCCGTGCCAGAGCAGAACAACACGTTCCTATATATTACGAGCATCTGATGGGCACGGTTCAAGCATGAAAGGCCAAACGATGCGATGCTAATGAAATTAATTAACCATATCTCCACAACGCTAGCTTTCAAATTAAGCGATAAATTAGCGTTTTTTCCCTCCCGACAATTTGCTAGTGAATTCTTTAATTTTTAAAAAACTTCAATATAAGTTCTTCCAGCGATATTTACGTGACGGAATTGAACCTCTCGTGTGTCGCACTGATTAGAGAAAAATAATATTTTGAAATATACTTATAAGGAAAGAGTATCCTTTACGTTTTTGCTATACATATTAACAATTGTGAAATCGTTAAATGAATGGATATACGATATATCATTCTAAAACAGCGAGGCCGATTTTCATCTTCTGTGGTGAGTAAAATTTAGAAATACTTCCACAGAGGATTGGGAAAAAATATGTACAGAGTTCTAAAGGTGTAAATAGTTGCAGATTGGTAATAGTAGCTGCTGTATTAGTAGAATACAAGTAGTCTTCAGTTTGGTAACAAATAGTTTCCTGACCAATAAGTGTCATTCACTCACCTATTTTAAAATAAAAATTGTGATCACTTGATTGAAAGAAAATTTCCATATGACTTGATAAATTAATCCTTCAGATAACCATATCACATGACATATTACCATGAGAGCAAAGAGAGTTATCAATAAATTTAAACCGCTCATATAAACATCATACTCACAACCACAGAAAAAACGAGAGTAAAGATCTCAACAAAAGAAAACAGAAACCAAAGTCAGAAATCTTTCCTTTATGTCATTTCAAAGACGCATTCCTATTCAGTCCCAGAGTAATTCAGCCATTCCATTTAATTCCGCGAAAGTATGAGGAACGGCTGAAATTCCAGCTCGAAAAAAGATATTAAACTTAGAGTTAATTCCGTTACCTTTATTTACGACAACTATTCTTGTCGAATTCAATCACTCACGTGATATTCAATTACTTTGTTATGGTGGACAATTTTCCAGAGGTAGATTATTTCTTACCATCAAATGGTGACTTAAACACTATGACAAGTGGATAAACTTTAAACAGTTTATTTGACTCATAGGATAAAAATACAAACACCTCACTCGCGGAAAATGCCTTTTTAAATATTTCTTCCTCTTTCACCTCTCACCTCATTTAATTCTCACAAATTTTTATCTTAATTTTCAGCGACAATGGAGATTCACTATTTTCGCCGAGGTTTTATTTCTCAGAGCATAGCTTTACGTATGTCATTTTATTTTCGCCGCCTTCATTTCAACCATTGAAGTCCGAAAATAAAGAAAAAAATACTGTCGTGCTTTCAGGTGAATAGGAATGAATTTAAATATACTTTTTATATATAAAACTCTTTTAATGTCTTTTAGCTTTGTAGTCTCTTTTACGTGTGCATTATTTTCCATTTCTATAATATATTAAATTGCTATTAATTACGAGGTCAGAGGACAAAATTTAGATATGCGATAGGAGGAGAATAGCAGAATGAACTAAATATAATTTACCTTTAAAAGTGCTATTAGCGAAAAATAGATTAATGTAAATAGACAATACATCGACAATAAAATGAATATACAAGGACCTTCGCTGCAAGGAGCTCATACAGCTCATTGCACCGAAAACATTTTAACGTTTGCACAAGGCGATGTGCATTTTCCGTTTCTCTAATCACTCTTCTCTATTATTTTTCTTCCTGTTCAATCTCTCCAATTATTAAAGATATTGACTTTGTATTGAACACGACATATCATCTGTCGTGTTCTATCATACCCTACAAGTTTTCTATCGACGAGGAAATAGGAAAAGCACTTTTGTACCTCGGAAGCATCGTCTGTCTGTAAAGTATTCAGCTCGAAGGCCGGTTGGAACCTCAACCCCTCTAACATCAGCTACGAATAGCTAGAAGAGAGAAATGAGGCTTACTAGGCAAGATGAGGAGTGAGGTAGTTTGCCATTGCTTTCTCCATTGAGCCAGAATGCGATAAGCAGAACAAGCCCACGTTAGTGAAGCACTATGACTCCTCGACTAATACTTTTCGTAACATGGAAGTATCGTATCGTGTTATTATAAACATACGCAATCATAAATACATAGTTATCTCCCACAACGTGAACATAATATCTATGGAATGTCTTTTGTATCAATCAAAGAAAGGTCAGCTTCCTCACGTAGCATGCAGCACTCCACTAAACATGTCCAAGTTACAGCCAAGGTTCAACGGACTTTACAGCGAATTTCCCTTCTATTCGATCAATTCAATATGAACCACCTAAAAATACGAGTCTCATGCACCTTGAAAACCAGTTCCAGCATCAAAACTTCACATATTCATTCATCGTTCCAAAAAATATCCAAAAAGTCGAACGCTTTCCGCTCCGTCGAGTGAAAAATTCCCCGAGCTCATTGTCTCGTCGTATCCACGCGCCCTCTTTCAATCTGCAATTCCGTCCGAAGCATTTCAACTGCGGTGCACGCACGCCGACATCTACAGCTTCCACTTGCAATCAGACTGCACAATTATTACGGAATGAAGCTCGTGTTGGTGGAAAGGAAGCTTGCGCGACGTGGGGCGCATCCCGACCGGAAGTTAACCCTTATCTTCGCGAGAAGGGACAGAATACACGAGAGACGACTGGGGATTAAAAGATGATTGTTTTCCCCAAGTACTTTTCATTTTGATAGAAAGGTATTTTAATAAATTGCAACAAAAAAATGTTACAGGAGAGCACAAAGGGAAGAATATGTATTTCATATGCACACGTAAAAAGGACGACTTAACTGTTGAAAAAATTAAGATCGGAGTAGAAGTAATGTTAAAAGTTAGATAAAACTTAGGTCGTTTCGCACGTAGACTCCCATCGGGAATCGAGCCCGGAACCGCTTTCACCGAAGTCGAACGCGTTGCCCACTTTTCTATGCGGGAGCCCCATAACCCAGTCATAGCTAAAAATGGGAACAACGGAGGATTAATCTTCTTTATTAAATTTTAATAGTGAGCTATTTGATATTAAACCATAAAAGCAGATCCCCAATTCTCTAAGCCTTGCGTCTGTTCTCTATAAATGCTGGATAACCTTTTGTATTATATTAGATAGATGCCTGCCGGTTACATGTAACTCCTGTTTCCAAAAAAGACACATTCACATGGAGCATACCTGAAATGCCATAAACGTACTCTTAACATGAAAAATAAGGAACATGAATAACTTCTAAATTTTGAGCACGTTTGAAACTTGGCAAAAGATTTAACGAGAAAAAGAAAAAAAAACCTTCGAGTCTTAATTTTTAATGGACACTCAAAGATTACTTAATTTCATCGTACACCATCGTTCCGTTGAACATGGTTTGGAAAACGCTGATCTAGATTTTACTTCTCATAAATGCTCTCCGGAGGCAAGACGCGTTAACGAAAACCTTACCATTGGCAGAAACTTCAATTCATGCATAGATTAAATATCGTCTTGAGCGGGATCTTCCATTATTTCTATCCTCAATTTTTCCGAGTTGGTATGCGAAAGAAGTAAGAAGGAAGGGAGCGGAGAAGCGAAAATTGGATGGCTCCTCGAGGAGTGTGTCTCTCGGTCACGGAGCCGCGAAAATGTTCCAAAATAGACAGCGTTGAGTGCGAGATAAAGAAAAGTTCAAGAGGGAGACGATGCTCTGAGGACGTAATTAGTAGTTTGCTTCCGGTAGCGAGACAAGATGGAGAGGCGGAGCGGGGAAGAGGTGCTTCTGGAGGAAAGGAGAGGGGTTTTTGGATGTAAGGAGATAAACTGAAAGATAACAAGATCATAGACGGGGAGCAAAATGAGTATGCATAGGCGTAACTGACACCGCAGATAAAGCATTCGATGCTTACCCAATTAAAGCAACAGACTTGGGAATGACGATAATTTTTAGGGGAGAGTTATAGCGAAAGTAGTTTTCATTCTGAGAATCGAGGTGAAACTACATCGGCACTGAAATTCCCTTTCGAGATCAAATCTAGCAAACGTGGATGGATATAGTTAAGCTGCGGTATTCGACAAATGTGCGGAATTTCATAGGCTAGGCCCGATTCTTGAGCAAGAATAATTGTTATCGTTTGCAAAATAATACACTGGGTAAGAAAAGATTAGAGAGGGGAAATCGAGCTTCAAACAGTTGTAACAGTATTGAAATTGGGAATAGGGAAAAAGTGAAGACGGAGAGCTAATAAACCTGGGGTGTAAGGAGGTAATGTAAAATTCATTGCAAGATTTCTTTAAAGTCATGTTTACCTAAAAATATTAATTTTTTATAATTCCCTATTTCAACTTTCTATTCGTGGAATCTTAGAACGCATTTCATCTACTGCGATTTCCGAAAAAATCTTATTAAACACAGGTCAAGTAGATATAGATCGATAGAAACATATTCTATAATTTCTGTTCTTTATTTACATATATTTTTCATTCTTAATTATTTGCCTTCGAACAGACAATGTTGCGTAGAAACAAGAGGTTGAATAGTTTTACTGTGGACACCGCAATACTGCGGTATTTATTAAGACGAATAATATTCTTATATAACCGTAGTCAATGACACAATAAATTGTATATTTGATGCGCCAAACAGCTTACATTGTAAATATATCTTCGGAAACTATTCCTTTCGAAAATAATTTACCCATGACTAACAGAAATAACGTTTACACCCGGCGGAGCCGAGATTCGAACTCAGCTTTCATCAGATAAACTCAAGATAATAGATTTCATCGGAAAATTCAATTTGACCTTTTAATTTTGTATGTAGAGGTTGAAAACGGTGAATAAGAAAAACACTTCTACCCGTACCACAGTAAAACTACTGTGGTACGGGTAGAAGTTTTTTTCTTATTCACCGTTTTCAATGGATGCCTACCACAAAGTCTCGCCTGAATCAATTGATATTATATGTAGAGGTTATTACTCATCCGTCAACATATCTACATTGATACATCAAATACCACCTATTAACGTGTAATGGAAATCACCATTATTAGGAAAGCTTCAGCTAAAGAGTAGTGATTGTAATTGGTGAGAGAAATAGAAGGAAAATAGAGGACTGACTGCAAGGAATGATTTAGTGATAGATGGGAAGAGACAAAGAGGCCTTGTGTCCTCCGTGTGCGTCCACGGGAAGTAGTAGATTCTACGACCCATCAGAACTTTAATGAGCTACCTTGTGAGAGGCACAACGAGGTGAGAGCTCTTCGAAAAAGTGCTACGACTCTCAAGTAGCACTCGGAGGAGAGTAGAGGACGGAGGAGAAAAGAAGGAGCCTCTCTCTGATCCTCACTTTCGCCTCTGCCAGATTTTCGCGATCTCTGTTGCCTTCCGTTTTCACTGTGCAGTCGAGTGTGATAATTTCGCAGTTATTCGAGCCACGCTAGCGCGACGGCGATAATTTGAATGCTTTCATACGCGAATCCGCGTGTTTTGAATGCAATATCAGAGGACCTTGCCTTTGATTAGGGAGAGATATAAATTTTCATTCTCGGAAAACTCGATTTTCGAGTTATATCTACGCAGTGGAACCCCGAATACTTCGAATTGCATTACGATGTTTCGCCATGAAAGTTACTTGCAAAATGTAATTATAAGCTGAATCTAATGTGTTCAAGCTTTACTTCGTGGAACGGCGCCATACTAAAAAAGTAGGAACAAACACTTAGTAATTTCTCATTGGAAATTACTAAGTGTTCCCTGTTTTCTTTGTGTTTCCCTGTGGAAATTACAAAGGATTATGTTACAAAACTACACTAATTGTGTAGTCCGCAATATAGAAAATAACAACGTTGTGTTTTTCTATATGGATTTTTATGTGGACTTCGTCTAGTTTTGTAACATAATCTTAAATAAACATCGGAGATGTTCCACCAAATATCGCTTCATATGTTTCGTTAATTACAGATTGTTGGCTCCTACTTCTTTAACAATTACAAACCTTAATTTAAAAACTTCTCCTAACGTTGCAAAACTAGTAACCTTTGAAAGTGGAAATTCTGTAACGATGTTCGGAAGAATGAAACGAAATTTAATTTTCTCATGGATTCAGCCAGAGCTTGAAAATTTTCCATCCAGGAAGAATATTAAAAAACAACATAAATTATGTAAATAACCTCGCATAATTGCAATTGCATCACCTATATCTTTGATCTCAAATTCCATTCACCTCGTAAATAACATGCCACCCAGAATGACACACTAGAGTAATACTTACATTATAATAAATTGCATGGTATGCAAATAAACAAAAAATCTGTAGGCAACTTCCCGCAGAGTACCATAGTTTAATCGCAAGAAGACAGGACTTTCCAAATTTTGATCCGGGTAGAATCGGGACATTATAGGGACGTTACCTTAAAACTTAGTTTGGATTAACGTCATGTGCTTTTAGGCTCACTAAGCACCGTGTGCAGCGTCACTGTATCCTGAAAATTTGCGTTTAAATTATTTCTGTCATTAAAATCTCCGCATATTGCATTTATCCTTTCTTGGAGCAATTCCATCAAACCGGGACATCAGAAAAACTTACCGGGATAGTCCCGGTCAAGTATGGTACGTATGGTAAGCTTCTTGAAGTGTCCATCGTTAATAATGAATAATTGAATAATTATTTAGCGGCAAAAAGTGATTCCCAAGGAGAAATGGGCATGAAAAGAGTCTGAAAGGACCGGGAATCGAACCCGGATCTTCTAATCTCCGGGTAACTGCTCTAGCCGATTGAGTCAAGTCCCGGTCTTGTAAGATTTTTTCATGTTCGTTTCTCCGGGAGAATATTCCTAGGTGCACACCTTAACGTGCAAGGTAATGTTTTACCCTTCTCCTACGGGAAAAATGAATAAATTGGATTTTTAGCTAATTCATTTTCGTGATTCTATCACAGGTAGGACCAGTGAAAAGGAGTCATTGTATATCTAAATAACATATGCCGTTGAATGAGTAAAACTTTTCTTCCACACATATTTTTCTAATCTATCACTATCAGACGCAATTAAGTACATTTCTTGTAAAGAAAATAAGCTGAAAGGCCGACCCTGAACTGAGAGTTCTATTTACACTCAAAGAAAGTGTATGTGGCTATTTTCTATTTAATTCTCCCACGGAAAAAGCAAAAACTCTTAAGCTCGCTGTCTTAACTGTCCTTCATCTCATGACCCTTGCACCTCGACAGCTGCCGAATATTTTAAAACCACTTTGAGGCTTATTCCCCCGCTCTCCAAACATTTTCCTTGGGCAGAATTTGCTCCTCGACGCCCATCAGCGCGTAGCCACCGGCATTTTCACACCTCCTTCAGGTCAACCTATTTGCGTGAGAGCACTTGTAGGCTCTTGGCTATTTCAAGACGCTATTGTTTGGCGTGACATACTTTCATCTCGGATTCCCCTTAAAATACCTTTGGGTAGGGAAAACTCTCATTAAATATTCACTTTTATCAAAGTAAATAACTATGCTCGAGTAAGTGAATACTAATAATATGAGTATGTAAATAAATACTCGCATAATAATACCATAGATAACGAAGGTAACTCGTTCAGGAAACGTTAGTTTGCCAAAGTTTTGCTGGCCGAAATAATGAAAATAATAACATTATTGCATGGGGCCAAGGCCTTTTAAATAATTAGTTTGACTTTACAAAAAATAGATACATTTCGAAGAATAAAAATTAGTTAGGATGAAAGAAATTTTTGAAAATGCACAAAGCATGATGAAATCATATCTAACAATAATACAAAAATCTTAAAAAGGTCTCAGAAAATAAATGCATGCGATAATGTCCAGAAAAATCATAATTCTCTAAGTTTAAAAAGTAAAAAAAATACAGAATAAAATACAAAGTATATTAGCGAAACGCTAATTACCTAAAACTTCCACGCTCTATTTCCGAAAAAATCTTATTAAACACAGGTCAAGTAGATATAGATCGATAGAAACATATTCTATAATTTCTGTTCTTTATTTACATATATTTTTCATTCTTAATTATTTGCCTTCGAACAGACAATGTTGCGTAGAAACAAGAGGTTGAATAGTTTTACTGTGGACACCGCAATACTGCGGTATTTATTAAGACGNCAGAATAAAATACAAAGTATATTAGCGAAACGCTAATTACCTAAAACTTCCACGCTCTTAAATATACGAAACTAATAACTGGAAACTATCAAATTTACAGGTAAGCGAAAAAGTAAACTAATCATTTTACTCTGGTATTTTTTTGGTTTTTAATGCTACACCTAGGGTTTTAGGGCAACCGTAATTCAAGTTAACTAATTTTAATACCGTAATGAATTTGGTGTCATCGTTTAAATATCTTATTTGATAACATATAACTAACACAGTTGATCCTTTACATCTACTATAATATACATCAGTTGCTTTCATCTCAATTTTTCATGAATTCGATCCTTTAAAGATTTTCCAATTGGAGATAAATGGCGATTTTGATGGATTCATAAAGTTAATACTTTCACTAACAACGTTTCAGGCTCGCAAATAGCAAAATAAAACACAGTAATCTTCAATGGATAAACATGAGTGATTAAAGAAAATAAAGACTGATTGTCGAAGGAAGTCGGGTTGCATAACTTCTGTGAAACACGTGGTTGCATATGATGAAGGATACCTTTCAACTTATAAAACAGTGAACCTTATATTTTCTCTTTGTATTAAATATGTATTTGTTCGTACTTATTTGTTATCCTATTTGTTTGTATTTATACATGTCTTACATTTTCTCTTTGTATCAACAATATTTAATAACATTACAGAAATAGATGATGTTATGATTAAATCAATGATTACGATGTTGTTTCGAAGATGGTTCGATTTACTCAAAGCTGAAGTTAGGAGTAGTTAAGTCTAACTAAATCTAATTAACCGTTAATACATGATCAGCTCAAGACAATTTTTACTTTATGAAAACGAATAGAAACTGTCAAATTTATTCAGAATATTTGAATTTAATGTGAGCGTAAAATTATCGGTACTAAAGTCGCTATGATCCTTTGATATTCCTGGATGGTTTCTCCATAAATTTTGCGTTAAATATCATGTTTTTTCCTATCACCATCACTTTTCCATAAATTTGTAAGGTAATTCGAAGGTAGGATGAACCAAGGTTATGATTATTCATGGTGTTTTCCAATATTTAGTTATTGCATTTGTTGTACATGTGACTTATTGTGTTTTGATTACATGATTATCGACTGGACTAGGAGCCAAATTAGAACCTTCTGACTTTAATAGTAAGAATAAATCATTGTAATATATTAAATCGTAAAAGAAATGCTTTCAGCTTCGTTTAAAATCTCTTTGGTTGTAATCAACAGCAGATCCTCTCATTTCGCGAGGCTTAAAGAGGTTAGTGTGCCGCAGTAATTGAGCGTGAAAATAATTCATACTTTAATTTGTGCAACTACTATACTTTTTTACTTCAGTACTACACTTTAATTTATTAACATATATTTTTACTTTACGTTTCCGACTTATTTTTGCAAAATCTGATATAACAACATCTGCGTCAACTTTCTCATTCTAATTTAAAAGTTAAGTATGAAGTAATTACTACGTAATTGTAACCGATTCTAACTGATATAAGCACTGTGTACTACATCATCACGTTTCAGTTTAAATGTTCAATTTCCTGTAAGTAAAACTACTCTATACTAACACGATTCCATTCCACATCCTTTCGGATGAACTCGTTGTGAAAACGTAATTTAGTTTCTTTTCACATTTTTGGCCAAGTCCCATTCTTTATTGACTTACGATGACATCTAATAACGGCATAGAGTTCGTTTCGGAGGCTAGAGATGCCACGGGAGGCGACGCAGCGCAATGCATTAGTAGATAAGATAGTACTGGACAGTTGAGGCCATAGCATCGGACGGTGTATAATCTCATTACCAGGAATTCCTATCTAAAGTGGCGGTTAACGCAGAACGGAGCCACCGGCTAGGTCCAAAGGGGCAAGCGCATGAGTATTCAGGATGTTTACAGCACAGAAAGCGGAAATTCTTCCTTTATCAGCCGTAAAGATAGCTCGTCAACCCAAGCAATTTCCGCCTTTGTTGCGGAATTTATTTGTTTCCAATAGCATGTAACGTTACTCTATTTCTATTTTGTAAACATGTCCTGATTCCGGGAAATTATTTTCGGAGATACTTGTTTCATTCATGTCGGAAAGAACACTGAGGTATTTTGCAGAAAAATAAAATAACCTTCTGTGATCTAAAAGTTACATCATTAGATATGCGGTGAAATTAATAACGTACGTTCATTATTCTATGCTATTTCATAAAGAATACCATCAGAATGAAGTTTTAAGTATCGATTAACATTTTTTGTCTCTCGTATTTCTAAAATTTTATTTTAGTCTAAACAAAGTTTATAATCAAATACGTTCGTACATTATCCTCGACGTGTACTTGATAAATATACTTTTACATATTCCATTGAAATAATACATATGCGTTTCATTAAATGGCTATATTGGAGGGGGAAAAGTTCACCATTTAATGTGAGTAATTATCCTAATATCTGCAGAAGTTTTATGCTGGCTCCTCGTAGGACAAGGAGAAGTATATCCGACGATCTACTTAAGGGCACCAATTTGAATGTACCCTTGAGAAGATAGAGAGAGACCCCCCCTTTTCCGGAATGTTGACGTCTGCAGATTGGAACCGCTCACTAGAATAATGAAGGTGACAAATGACGTACTGAGTAGGAACAATAATAAAGATTTATGTCAAGACTCCCTCGCATCATTAAAATGTAAACTTAGTCAACTTTGTTTTCGTAACTAACCCCATTTCTTATCCTGTTTGCCTTTTCATCTTTTTAATCCCTTTGCTTCTTTTCTGTATTTTTATATATCCTAACTATATATTTTTTAATTATTTATTTTTCTTGTCTTTTTCATTGTATCACACGTAATTGGGTTCTTTTCTAACCTGTTTGTGTTTAATAAATTATTACTATTATTAAAAAAAAACAATTTCGTGAAAATAAATAACTACAGTTTTAGAACAATATGAAAAGAGTAATTCATCTACATCTACATAAATACCGAAATAAAGGCAAGCCGCCTTTAGGCGTGTGGCAGTGGGTGAAAACACCGAGAGTTCGGACTATTTTTTAAACCTATTATTATCGCGTATCGTTCGCGGAAAGAATAAATTCCTAAAACGACTAGTCCTAGCATCTATTTCTTTTATTTTACGCTCATGGTCGGATCGCCCAAGGTAGCAGGGGGGTCGCATAATATCGACTACATCTTCCGCAAACGTACTTTCCCTAAATTTATCAAGCAATCTCAATCTAACTTCTAATCTCCTATCTTTTAAGGATTCCCAACCTGCGTCTGAGAGCATTTTGGTAGCGCTTGCTTTATTATTATAGAACTCTTTAACGAAACGTATCACTTTCCGTTGCACTGTCGAGTTCACGAGTGCATGTTTCGTCGGCCGGATCCCGAATACTTGATGGATATTGCAGATGTGGTGATTCCGAGATATTCAACCGAGTCGACTACTTTTATTCCCGTTCCGTTAATCCTGTACGACTTAATGTTTTCTTTCGAAAAAAGTTACTACGGAGCATTTACTTACGTTAAGGTCGAGTTACCAATGTTAGATGTAAGAAGAGACTTACTAGTCTCAATCTCGCCCTGAAATAAAGTCGATTTATTTTTATTATTATTATAGTTACCATTTTTCGCACTACCGTTGAATACGAACTAAGTCGCTTGTTAGGGCATCACGGTTTTCCTCGCTTGATATTTCTTTATATATTACTGTATCATCCCCGAATATCCTCACTTTACTATCGATGTCGTAACTCAAATCGTTTATGTATATCAGGAAAAGAAGGGGTCCAATCACGCTGCCCTGAGGTTCGCTTCGTCGTTCAATTCAACGAGTTAGACGTTAAAACTGCACAGAATATAACGTGAATACTGTTCAGATAACAGGAGATTCTGGATAAGACCAGAATAGCCTCACCTATAAGCAGCAGTAAACCACGGTGTCTATCGGCGGAGTATCAACATCTCTATTACACAAACAGTTTATGAAAGGACGCTGTGCCACGGGAATTTCCTGCTTTCATTACAGCAATTAAAATTTTTTACGAAAATCAGTTTTGAAACGAACTCATCTTCCTTACAAGCCTGGCATTCAATGCGCACACTGATACAAAAGTAATTTGATATAATAATTGATTTTATTTCTTAACTGAATCAATCCTCTAAAATTGTATTGAAATTCGGGAAGAGACTGTGACTCTATGACTAATCCAATTACACTGAAAATACGTCATCAATCCGGAGAGACAAATTGATCATCGATATCACCATTAACATTATTATTATCAGTTTCAGAACAGAGAAAATAATTGAATTATAGCGATGCTTTCTTGTTTTTGCACACGAGCTACAATTTTACTGGAGTGACCATGTGGTGTAATGCAGAGAAAAATATTAGAAAATATTAGCGGATATTAAACATATCAAGAGAACTTAGGCACGAATAAAGACATTAAATAATTTAATGATGCAAATTATAATAAAAATGATAATCATAAATATTCAATAAAGTTGAATGAAGCAAATATCTAAAAAGTAATAATGATAATATCTAATTAGAAAGAAACATTTGTATAGATTTATATATTACAAATGTATAAAACCTATTTATAGATTTATCTATTTTTATAGNTTAATATACAAATTTGAACAATTTAAATATGAAACATGATAATAAAAAATTTTCGACGTTTCAATCTCGTGGTGGAAACAGCTGACAATTTTTTCAGTTATCAGGGATAGGATTGCTTAAAATAATGATCTAAAATATACATTTTTGAAGGAGAATGACCTACTAAGGAACATCTAGCGATTGGCTCGATAAGTAACCCCAATTTAAACAAACAATGTCTTGAAATAAAACAAATTGAAACGTAAAACATGCTACGGTTAACTCAGCAGGTAGCCGCAATTAATTTATAGTCACAAATTCTTTCAAAGAGTATATTCCGGAACCAACGGCAATGCGTCTGACGTTAAATATTCCCTGGAACAAATCCTTTTCTGGAATACGTAAGACAATGTATCAAAGAGTGAAGGTAACCTATAAAAATACCGATGTTTCTGACCTTCTTCCCGCAGCGCTGATTTATTTACTAAGTTTTCTCCGGAAATCCTTCGGTTGAAATTCTCGACCAAGTCTCTCTCCGCTACATCAGCGCGTAGACAGGCAATAAACTCCTTACGTACGGCTTCATGGCACTTGTCACGGCGGTAGTGACTCGGAACGGCGAATGGTTCAAGAAACCTTACTCCGTGAACCGTTACAACGTTTTTAACTCATCAAAGAAGAATTCTAGAATACGGTGGCGCTGTGACGTATATTCTGTGAGTCATTTCCAAAAAGTTGTCGCTGATAGGTTTACCCTCGGCCGGCGTTTCCTTGGTTTATCTCGTGGAAAGGGATTGGATATTATCACTAAGTACCGGGTTATACCAGCTTTGAATAATCCGACAAAGGATATGCGCAATGTACGTACTATGGAATTCACACCGATTACTTTATGCTATCTATAGATAGGACATTCATTGCAAATAAACACCCTTATGAAAATAAATGGCAAATATTTTCCCGGAGACAACGACTTCGTGGGAGTCATCTGATACCTGATGGCCGGTCTGATACCAGAACGATGAGCAACCGCAAAGCTGAAATTAATAATTGCCCGAATAATTCAGGCAATTATTATTATTAGGCAATTCCGCTGTAAAAATCGTCATAATTTATTCACATATTCAGGCATATTTCATGATAACCTGACCTGAATAGCGTTTCAAAGCATGAAATTGATAATTAACAAATTACACCATAAAATGAAATATAGGAGTTAAATAAATTTATATAATTCTTATATACCCACTGGTGCCATGGGATTACTGATAGTTTCATACATTTCCTGGCTCATATCATCGTAATGTTCAAAATCGATATAACTGATTTTTTTTAATCAATAAGTTTGTTGAATTCGACCGAATGCATTTTAAAACCTAATTTCTTACTGGTTACACGCAAAACGTTTTTCAAATAACAACATTTAAAAATTTCATTCAATTATTAATACTCGATTCTCTTTAAATATGAATTGGAATTGATAAACGTAAGAATCACAATTTCGCAAATTTTGAGCAAATTCCTGCGTGAACAGTGGATTTTCGAAAAACTATGATGTATAAAATATGGCCTACAGTATTTAGGTGTCGCATCTGAGGACGCAGAGCTAAATCGTTTTCCATACAGAGTAAAAAGAACAAATTCCACAGAAATTCAGCATTCGAAAGAGGAGATGATGCTAACAAGATGGAGAAGAAGATAATAACATTTTTGTGAGGACGGTCAAAGACCAGCCAAAAATTGGTCAAAGGTTCTGGCCACAATGCAGTTCAATGACATAAAAAATAAACTCGAAAATATTTCAAATTGTTGTCATCATAACTGCCGATTATTTATAGTCCCCAATTGTTTAAATCGTTTCTTTTAGAATGCCAAAGTTTGAAGCCCAATCTCGGAGTAAATAGACTATCAAAACAGATTCGTTTGCCACACAATAACAACAACTCAGATTAATGAAGTCAATTAGTTGTAATTTACTGCGGATGACCGATTTTACTGTAAGAGTCAACCTCAGGTCAATGACTCTGATACTCTCTAGACACAGAAACCTAATATGAGTGAGTAATGTATCCTCAGGATGGATCCCTCCAAAAACGATGCGAGATAAAAAAGTACCACTTGTGGGTACATTCTATTTTCCAGGGTTTAACTGACAAAAGGTAGTTCTGCTCAACAGAAGCCAACGTTTTCCCAATTTCCCCAAACCCAAACTAAAAAACAACTTAATTATTATGATAATAAAATTGATGCGTTCAAAACTATTCTATACTAACTGACTAAAAACAAAACTTCGTAAGTTCCACAAGATATTTTATTATACGACCGGTTTCAGCCATTGAAGGCCATCATCAGGTACATGATGTACCAGATGAAACCGGTCGTGTACTAAAATATCTTGTGGAACTTACGAAGTTTTGTGTATACTCAGTTGTCATGGCGTTCCATGAAGTGCAGCCTGCCCAAATTAATTTCTATTCTATACTCATTAATTACTACCTAATAATTACTATTGAGTTATTTAATAACTATTATAACGTATCAATTATTAAATACTAATAACTCGGTCAACTCCTTCTCTGACAAATATTTTGAATGAGTTTGATTTGGAAAAATGGATATTTTATTTGATCATTTGTGTGCTCTTGCTTAACTAAGAAGAAGGAAAGAGTTTTTCTTCTTGATGAGCTATTTAATATTACAATTTACATTATTACTTCCTTAAATTTTAACCGGTTTACGTCATATTCGCATGCTAGGTGAAAAAATAGAGACGTACAAATAGAATACTTGCAAAAGAGAGCATGCTAGACAAGCTCTATACGCTCGAAAACTTAACGAAGATTTCTTTTTGAAAGTAAAAAATGGTCAAAGAGCAGAAAATCTTAACTACGAGATATCTCGGCGTGACTGGATTTTAAACAGCTCTTTTCTACGAGATATCTCGGGTGCGTAAGGGAAGTGGTTAATACTTCTGGACATTTTCTTTAGAAAAAAGATTTTATTTGCTATTATCCTTCTATGAAGATGGCCCCGAGTCTTCACCATTACCTTTACGCAAAACCTCAAGTCCATGGGATTCTATTCAGGAAATGTGCTCTATGGTTCTGAAAATAATTGTAAATGTAGAATAATTGAATTTTTCCTTCTAGCTCGATTCGAACCCGAATAATTGGTAGTGGCAAACCGATGATAAAACCATGTAATCGTGCTGTGCTATACGTGGAAAGCAGTATTATGCGATCGCAGAGGGCTAGAGAGCTGATTTAAATCAACAAACTATGTTGAGGCAAGACCTCAAATTGGAACGTTAGTTACCATCAACAACCACATTGATGATTATACACTAACTGTAACCATTAACCTACATAAGGACAACTTCTGTTTGAACATCCGATATTTGTATCAGGAACCAAACGCAACACTACCGTAGGTAACACGAACAAAACAAGCCATTCACGGCCCGCCGCATGCAAGCTGAAGTTTCGCGACGAAACAATAACATCACTCATCCGAAAACCGCGCGGTCATGTATTTCCCCTGTAACAAAAAACAGTCGGCGCCGCGACCTGGTTACATATATTCCGACAGTTTTCTAGCCGAAAAAGGGAAAAACGGCGGAAACCGGAAATAAACTAGGAAATAGTCGGATGGACATGGATGCAGAGATATGGATATAGGGCGGGAGAGGGGAAGAGATGAGAATGGGAGGGAAGACCATTGGAAATGCATCAGTGCCCGGCGGCGGCTATGTATGCTTAAAAGGGTTCAATAGCCCTTTGACGGATAAGGCGCATGCGCAGTACGTACCCTTCGGCGGTACACACCACTCTCTCACTACGCACCGGAAGAAAACATGGGATGGTAGAGAAGTGATCGTGAAATGGAAGGGAATGGAGAATAAGAGCGGAAAACTACGAGTGGTTTACACTACATGGTTTCCCTCTTGAGGAAGAAAATATATTTTTTTAAGCTTTCCTTTGGGAGACCATACATGGACTTATGAGACAATCTTTTTAGTTTTCCGCTGGGATTTATGTTAACAACCAGGATGGGTCGGATAGGAGTAGCTTATTAGTTTCGATAAAGAGGATATTTCTCCATTTTAGTGGTAGTATATTAAAAAATGCCTCTACAGCTGAGGTCATTCCGTAGGTATGGGGTCATATTGGGAATCGAACCCAGGACCGCTTTCATCAATAGCGATTGCGCTACCCACTCGGCTATCCAGGAGCCATATTTCTCCATATTTATTAACAATATTTGTACAACATTCCACATAAGATCAGTAACTGCATTTTGGAATTTCGTACAACTATTATCATTTTAATTAACTATTATAATTCATAAAAATATTATTTTGTATAGATATTTTTATATTAAAATAATCAACGATACGTAGCTAACCCGGTTTCACCGCATTATCAACGGAGGAGTCATTTATAATCTACAGAGGAGGCCGTGATATTGTGGAAATTCATCATATAAAACAGATGTATACTTTTTCCACAGAAAATTTATTAACGGAACAACCGGTTTCGGCTACTTAGCCATCGTCAGGTTCACAGAACACTGAAACACATGCTCCAATATTCAGTGTTCTGTGAACCTGACGATGGCTAAGTAGCCGAAACCGGTTGTTCCGTTAATAAATTTTCTGTGGAAAAAGTATACATCTGTTTTATATGATGAATTTCCACAATATCACGGCCTCCTCTGTAGATTATA